>VXAL01004695.1:45622-142779 GCA_013399475.1 Chauna torquata | reverse complement strand
GTTTAGTTTTGTATTTTGTTTATATCTGTCTGCTGGCTACTCCAAAGCCACACTAAGGCAATAGGAGTAATTATTTTGCAATCTACATTGCAGAAACTGCGCCTTTTCGAATGTCAAATACTGGCTGGTTCCCAGCTTCCAACCTAATTCTTCTTTATGGTAAAATCTAACTAAAAACAAACTCCAGAGTTAGTTGCCTAGATTATATTGTAGAGGTGCACATTGGTTCAAGGACTATGAATACAAAATAAAATCCTCTTGGGGTGCCAGATTCTATCTCCTTAGCCTAAAAATTTCATGGGAAATCAATAAAAAGAGGTTGTAATATTTTAATCTAGTATTTGTATTTATTTCTTAGGCAGAATTATAATGTCCCTGAAATATCTCAAGTCTAGCCCTTTTGAAATTTAATTGCCTGGTATTAGCTGAGCAAAGCCTGAATGTCCTGTGTTGTTTCATGCTAAATAATGTGCTATGTGCTTCTGGTGACTCTAGAACAACAAGCTAGAAAAGATTCCCAAAGGAGCCTTCAGTGAACTTACAGGCCTGCGGGAGCTGTATTTACAGAATAACTACTTGACTAATGAAGGAATGGACAACGAAACTTTCTGGTGAGACTCAGATCTGTAGTTTGCACTTGTGTTTGTGTCTGTCTGTCTCCTCTGGTGTAGTAGTACATCTACTAAAAAAAAAAAAAATACATCTACTTAAAAGTACATTTATTAAAAACTGCACTACATTATGCATTTCTCTGCTAGGTCTAGATGAAAAGACGTAGATTCAGATGCTCCCATTCAAAAGCAAAGGACTCGGTGAGTGGTTTGAATTCACACACCGGAGTACTTTTATACAAAAGACAGAACACTGAACATCAGACTGCATCGCTGCCTGGTTGCTGCAGACCCAATCATGCGAGGTGCTAAGTGCCCTCTGAAAAAAGGCAACCTAGAGCGATAGCACAGGCTGGTCTCTATTCTTCCAAACAAGTCAGAAGTGGGGCTACTTGAGACTTCTCAGTTTCAAGGGCAGTTCACTGGAAGTTAAGGCCAGACCTTCATCTTTGCTAACCCACTTCTGTGTTTCTGTGACTTGAAAGCAGCCACAGATACATAGTTGTGAATTCATCTGGCAGAGCTGCACCCCAGTGTGGAGGGGTTGCTGGAGTAAGAGGTGATGCAATGGTGCTGCTCAATAACCAGATGGCTGCAAAAGCTTTTCTACAAACTGGTGCAACTGAAATAGCCTTTGGCTGTCCTAAATTTAGCCTATGACTTAGCGCTTCAAAATGTTAACCTTTGTCTCTGCTCGCACCGAGTGCTGCCCTTGTACTACCTGAAAATCCAGACCACATAATCTGTCCTGCCTAGAACTTGCTATGAATTCTGTAAACTTTTCTGATTTCTAGAGATGAAAAATTGTACTTTTCTTTTCCACATCCCACTCCCAGAAGCCTCCCGCAGTAATTTACCTTAGCTCTGTTGTGTCACCCTCCAGGTAATGTTGGACATACCATTTCTGTTAAGATTTTGATGAACAGAGTACAGTGGCTATAGCTAAGGCACCAGTCACAGTCAGCAGAGGGAGGTGGATATTACTCTTTGCTCTCGTGATATTGTCTGTACAGCACAGCATAATGCTATTGGAGATGCACCCAAGCTGGGGAAGCGTTACAACTTGCAGCAATGAAGTGCTTTACCCAGAAAGTATATTTATTCATCCAGAACATACTTGGGTAGCTCTGAACAACAGTGTAGTAACCAGTAAGTAATGTCTGTAATGCATTAGGTCTTGTATTTCCTGAAGACTTTCTAGTCATCTACAGTGGGTTATGTACTGCCATGCGGATTAGTCTCCTCACAGGGGCTCCTTAGTCCTGGCATATAATACCACTGATCCACATCCAGTTGGTGTAAGTGGTTGGTCTGAGGATTTATTTTAGCTTCAACTGAGTCCATGGAATCCAGATTCAGTAGCTTACACAAAGCAGATCTAGCCCTGACTTACTTCTATAATACTGGAGGGTCAGGAGAAGTTCAGTATCTTAGTCTAGGACACTGAATTAGCATTTCTACTTTTCATAAGAGTAATATTTCATCATCTCAAAGCAAGCCTGCTTTTCAGTTTAAATATATGATTGCAGAGAGGCAAAAATTACTCTTTCTCAGGCTATGTTTCTGTGAAACTGAGAGCTAAATTCTGTGTTTTAATGGTGCTCCCATTGCATCTTTCTTGTGGTGTATTTGCACTGAAATTGTTCATGTTGCTATTTGTAGTGGCAAGTGAGAGAACATTAGACTGCAAAACTGATCTCAGGTCTCAGCCAGGTGGCAGAGTTTGGATGTTTGTGGACTCCAGCAGGTTCTCTTGCTGGTGTGGCTGGGGAGCAATGGCAGTGTCCAGTCCTATTCCTTACTGGCAGTGTGGGAGCTCCCTGTTTTGCTGTCCACGTCTGTCATATGAGACGAAAAAGGGCAGTAACAGGGGAGCTGTACCAGGGGGAAAGACTCTGAGAAGCAAAGATTGTAAAATCCTAGGGGAAGTTGATTATCGTTTCACCTTGCAGAATCTAAATGGAGAGTGTTTTCTTTCCTGCTTTCCCAAGGAAACTGTCTAGTCTTGAATATCTGGATTTGTCCAGCAATAACCTCTCACAAATCCCAAGCGGTTTACCTCGAAACATCGTCCTCCTTCACCTGGAGAAGAATGCAATTAAGGTGATTGGCAGAGATGTCTTGACCCAAATTAAGAACCTTGAGTACCTTCTGCTCCACAATAACAAGTTAAAAGCCCGAGGTATTCACCCATTAGCCTTCCAGGGCTTAAAGAAACTGCACACTGTCCACCTGTACAACAACATGCTGGAAAGGATTCCCAGTGGGCTACCCCGACGAGTGAAAACACTTATGATCCTTCATAACCAGATCTCTGAGATTAACAGGAATGACTTTGCTACCACTTACTTCCTTGAAGAGCTGAACCTGAGCTACAACAAGCTCAAAAGTCCCCAGATCCACCGGGAGGCCTTCCGTAAACTGAGGCAACTGAAGTCCTTGGATCTTTCTGGAAACAATCTCAACACAGTGCCCTTTGGCTTTCCAAAGAACTTGCAGATTCTGAAGCTGAAGGAAAATGAGATAAGCATCATCCCAAAAGGGACTTTGTCTGGGATGACAAAGCTGCGGGAACTATATTTGAGCAACAATAAATTGAAAGTAAATTCCATTTATTCAAGAGCGTGGAGAGAGCTCAGCAGTCTCCAGGTAGAAACATCACCTTCTCTAATTGTGTTAGTAATGCTGATGTCCTCATCTGTCTGCCTAAGCCAATTTATGTAGCACCAGTACTAGTTTTGCTTGGTGCTCATGTTTTGGGCTTGCATTTTAAGTGCTACATGCTCTGTTTCTAATAGTAGAAATGGTGTGCTGCTGTGCTGGAGGTGAGTACCTCCCACTGCTGACCAGAGCGGTGGTCTGCCATGTGCTGCTAATTCTGGGAAATGTGAAGAACCCTAATGTTTTGTTTCTGAACCCTAATGGTGATCAGTATTTTCAGCTAAACATTAACGAACGTTGTCATTAAAACTGAAACTATGTGTTTCAAATTGCTAGTCTCCCAAAAGATCTAAAATCAGCTCTGAAGAGAGAGAGCAGGAGGAAAGAATGCATAAACAAAAACTCTTAATTCTCAAAGCCCCCACGTCAGCTTATAGTCAGACAGGCCAAGCTGCAGGATTTAGCAGCTCAGCTGGCTAAGGCACCTGGATAGCAGTTAGGAGGTCTGGCTTCAATCAGCAGTCTTGTCATTTGCTTAATTGTTGGAGAAAGTTAAACACAAACCATAAGGCAGGCAGGAACAATCACAGTTGTGCTGTGCAAAATGACATTTCAAAATTGTTACACTGGCTGAAGGATTTGTCTGCATTTCCTTTCAGGCAACAGCCTGTTTCCTGCAGTAAAAGGTATTACCTACATCATATGGCAACTATCTAGGGTGCATATCGTTAGGTCACTGTACAGGCAAAATCTGTAAATCTCAGAGCAGACCAGGGACGAAGGGTATGGAGTGTATGTCCTACTGGTCCCCAGTATGTTTTCAGGCAATCCAAACGTTTATCTGTGTGAACATTTCTCTTTGTGTTGTCTTTGGAAATAAACAAGAGCTTGATTTTCAGGTAATGTAAATCAGCAATACAGTAACAGTATCTGTAGCACTGCTGGTTTGCATCAGCTGTAGATTTGGTCGATGACTTTTGGTGCCTCAGTGATAATGTGTGCACGTGTGTGTGTGCAAATATATCTGAGATGGAGTGTAGTTTGGAAGGAAGATGCTGATGAGAATTACAGATACTGGAGCTGTTTTACTGCAGTAGGTTAATGAAATGTAGCCATTGCCAACCTGTCTTTTTTTTTTTTTCCCCCAAACAAAAATAGGTCATGAGACCCATTAGGCAGTTTCAGCTATTGGTTGGAATTAAAAAATTTCAAGCTTTACCCTCTTGAAAGGCCTGATTCATTGCAGGGTTATGTTACTTTTATGCTGCTGTCACTCCTTGTAGTCAGTGTCAAGCCAGAGTAATGCATTGCTGAATCAAACACTGGCCCTTCAGCTGTACGTATCCCACAGTAAACCCTGTTCGTTGTAGACAAGGTTAAGATAATAGCACATACTTAAGAGTCTGTTAGATTAAATGGTCATTTTTGGCTGTGGCTTTTTCTTGAACAGTCTTAGTACTTGTTACATATTTTCATGAGAGTATATATGAATCTTTTCTTATCATTAAGGGCTTAACTCTGCAATTGGTTAATGAGTTGGTGCGCTGGAGATTCGACAAATAACAATCACTTAAGATCCTGATTATGCAAGTACTTAACATATGGTCCAGTCCACACGGTTTCCATGGAAATCACTGAAGACTATCTGCAATTGCAAAACTAGGCATTTGCATAATTGTTTGCCAGACTGGGATTGTGTGGAGAGTAAAAACACTGAAACCATGACAATCATCTGCAGAACTGTAACTCTGAATAATGTGTAACTAGTATGTCTGCGTGGTGCTATGAAAATGCTAGAACACAGGATAACAAAACACTCACTTTGATCCATTTCCTTGCTTAAACTCATCTAAGGAAGTATCGTGGCCTTTAGACCTGAATGTAATTGTACATTGGTCTATGTGAGAATATTTCCAGGTGGTTTTATGTGTAAATTTATCTGGCATAACCTTAGCTAGTGAAGCATTTGCAATAGCAGCTTCCAAGGAATTCACAAGCATATCTGAAACCCAGTCTGCTTTTAATTCACTATAAGTACTCATGGGCTAAAGCCTGGGGACAGAGATAAAGAAATGTCGTGACTGTTTAACAAAACACCATGGTATGTCGTGTGAAATCCTGACGTTAAATAGTAATGTAAGAGAGCAGAATTGTCACAGCCGCACTTACCTTGATGCAAATTAGAAGTAGATTAAATCAGTTTATGCTGCAGTTAATATCACTTCGTTTTCCACCATGAACTCAGATCGAATCTTTCTATATGGCTGACAATTATAGTTCCCACGGTACACGCAGTGTATGTTCTTGTCCTGACCTCACCAGAAGGGAAAGGTTCTGAAGCAGACTCACCAAAGTACCATCTGAAAGATAAAGCTTGTTTCCAGATAATTTTCAAACACAAATCCTGAATAAGCTTTGCATAAACATCTTGCTTCTGCACTGTTACCATACTAAGTTTTTTGTAAGTGCACATATGTATGCATTATGTACTTAAGTATGTATGTACACGTATACACACATAAAAACAGTGGATGAAAATCTAAAGGAGAGTGGGGTGTGTGTATACAGCCAGCCTTTGAAAGCTCATTTGTTGTTAAGCTTACTTCTCTTTTTGGAGTGCTGCTAATATTTACATTCAGTTATTTATTTAACTCCTTGTTGTCTCTTCCTTGCAGTCACTAGACATGGCTGGCAACCAGCTGACTTCTATCCCATCAGGCCTACCAGAATCTCTAGAATATCTGTATCTTCAGAACAACAAGATCACAATGGTTTCAGAGAATGCTTTTGAATCCACACCCAAAATAAAAGGAATTTACCTCAGGTAAGATTAAGTTTCTACTTCAACATACAAGGTTTTTCTTTTTTATCCAGTTTATAATTGCTTACCTTTTAGAAAGTATTTAAAAACTTAACTTTCTAAATAAGCATCTTTGTTTTATAGAAACATGATGAAGCTGTGTTCATCTGCTCAGAAAAGACATGGATACACATAACACGCTCTTTCTCTTTGGAGAGATTGTCCTTTCTGTGCTTAATAATCCATGCTAGAAATTCTGGGAAGTTAATTTTTAACACTATGTCATATTCCAATATTCAGCTGTGAACTAAAAGTTTACAGTCCAGTTGTAGGACTACAGCTTTGCATGTGTCTGTCAGTTGGATGAGGACCTTATGTATTGAACTTTGTTTTACAGGTGGCAGATACTGACCTTTTTTTACAGATAAGTAAAGTCATAATGAAGTAACTGATTTAAGCAGAGTTACTAAGGATTTATACCCCAAGAAGTGAAGCCAGAATCTGGCCTAGTAATATATTCAGTTTTATTGTAATAGAACATTTATTCTATGTAAATAGAACAAATATTGCTTAGAAGTAATTTATAAGACCCTACAGAATACGTGATTAAGCTGATCCTGCGAGTGCATTCAAAAAGCCTAGAATGCCTGCTCACAAGACTAAATATGGCCTTGTTTTGTCTGTATGCAACAATACCGTTCTGTAGTTCTGAATCATACCTTTTTGGATGAATGATTACATACCAAGCAAATGAAATTAAAATGTCTGGTGTAAATTAGACAGTCTGTCTATTCAGCTGCTCACATTTATGAGATTTTTGTGAATGCTTGGATGCAAACCAGAAACCACATACCACATTCTATATTTATATATGAAGAGAAAAAAGGAATTTGCAGAACTGTTTTGCTAACATATTTAGGAGGCAACTCCACCCAAGTTAAGTTGTATTTCTTAATGGGAGGCAATTAATCCCTGTAGTAGTGTGAAACAATAATATACATCTGGAATATTAGACAGAATACAACTTTAAGCATGTTCAAGAGTAAGGAACGAAGCAGGAAATGTGAGGGGTTCTGAAACTGCAGATTAGTTTATTTGCATTCTTGGAAACCGAAATAACAGATGAAAAATTATTGCATGTTGCTATGTTTCTAAAGAGATATTTTGTACCAGTATTTCATGTATTGTGGGAGAAGAATTAAACTGTCAAGGGATGACATGGGATCTCCTGGAACAGCAAGTTGCACTTTGAAATGCGGGCTATGGAGCAGATGCCTTTCCTCTCTGGGAAGGAGAAAGCAGAATGCCAAGAGAAAGAATTTGTGGGGGAGGAATTCCAATACTTTGATCTTTTTGTCCTTGCAGAATACAGTTATAGAGGGGGCAATAGGGGCTGGGGCAGAGAAAAGTAGGAGGTTTTTTGAGAGCTTGACCAGTAAACTACAAATTGGTGGGAGATGCTTAACATTTCCCAGTATTTTCCTGCAAGGTCCTTTGCAATGATACAGAGTGCTGCCCACAAGCATTGCTCAGTTATTGTGTTTTCCTGCTTGCTAATCTGTACCTGCTTTCCCTTTCTTTTTCTGTCCAGAGGAGGCAGTGAGTACTGCAGCCCAACTGTTTGCAACCCAATGTGTCTGGAGGGAAAAACAAAAACAAAAACCAAGCAAGGGGTTTGGAGACAGGGGTGAACATTGGTTTTGAGCTTCAACTTTTTATTGTCAGCCAGGACCCTTGTACACTGTTGGGACACTTGAAAGATAATTATCTTTTTGTATTCCTCATCTCAAAATTTGGTTCTATACGAGGAGAAATCAATGCCAGCATTTTTAGCAGTTTTGCTTTCTTTACAAGGGCTGGCATTTCTGAAGTGCTGTTGTGGGTCAGTGTAAAGTTAGAGTAACTCTGCAGAATGATTTCCTCCTAGTCTCCTCTCATTTCTGTGTTGGATATAAAAATGGGCTTATTTTATCAGGAATGTCTTTTTGTTCATTTGTTTAAAGGTTTAATAAAATTGCAGTTGGAGCACTGAAGGAAAGTATCTTCCAAAGCCTAAAGCACTTACAAGTACTGGATATTGAAGGGAACCTTGAATTCAGCAACACTTCAAAAAATAAGGATGACTCAGAAGAGGAAATAGAAGATGAGGAAGAGGAAGAAAACTGAGATAAAATGTGAACTCACACAAGCACATCATGTGAGAGGTAACAACTGAAGTTTAGTTAAATCATGGATTCAGTTCTCACGCTCTCAGTTCTCTGTAAATAATTCCAATTTACAACTATGATTGAAACATAACAAGTATGTGTCTGAGCCCTAGATTTGAAGACTTTTGCTAAAATACAACCAGGAATTGCAGAATCAAAAAAGGTTGAAAATACATTTTAAATTAAACAGTCAGTATATATCTTTATTTTATCAAAGGCAGTAGACTTTTCATAGTGGCTCCTGCTTTATAGCCACAGCAGACACAGTAGATAAATATGGAGGTCATTATTTACCAGTTCTGGTTTTTTTGTTTGTTGTTGTTGGGTTTTTTTGGTTGTTTTTTTAAAGGAAAGGTATTTCACGATATTTTTAAGCAACTAGTTCAAAAGGAAAACGAAGAACAAACTGCAAAGTTTACTGATACAGAAGACCACATGAGCTGAAAGTGGATTAAAAAAAATAGACAAAGTAAGATAGGTCCATCAGTGTCTGTTAAACATGGCATTAAGATGCAACCTGTGTCTCAGGCAATCTCTAAATCGCTGACCACTGAAGTAGGTGGCAAAATAATACTATACTTGGAATATTTCTTGGCATATGGCAGGGCTGGATTGATGCCCGGTCCAGGATAGCCATGCTTAAATTCTCAGAACAACCTATGCTTTTGCTACTGATAAGTCTTGGTGAGGGTTCGTTGCTCAGTGAGGGTTCGTTGCTCACTTCACCCAGATTCACTGAAAAGCCTCTGGCCAGTTACAAGTCATGATTGCTGCTGACTTTGATTCCAGACTGGTAATTGTAAAATTAAGATCTCAGCATTCCATAACCAGTCTTGACAGCCATTTGAACCTCTTTTCTTTTCAAATGCAGAAGAAAAGATGAAGGGAGAATGATATTTGAAGAATATGTATTTTTCCATAAGAAGAATATGGATGAACTTTATGTATCTCTTAAACCTTTTATATTCAAGAGGGATGATGAGGTTCAAGACACTACCCTCTACTTTTGGAAAGCTAAACTCCAAGACTTTGAAAGAAATGTTTAGTTTTGTTCCAAATCAACATTTTGTAATGGAAAATGGCACAAGGAATGAATTGCTAGGAATAGTGCTAATTCACTGAAAAGATGATGGGGATTGGAAAGGACAGAAGCTACTTGGAAAGTCAAACATTAGACCTCCAGGCTAGGCTATGTCAAATCTTTGTAAGAAAAGAAATAATTATATCTAAAAACCTAGAGTATATGTAACTTCTTTATCAGCACATAGCTGGTTTGGTTTGGGGCACATACAGCTTGTCAGCAGGTACTAAATTTAGCCTATCCTGTATTCTGTTATGTAACTGATTTTGTTTTTCTGATGTTTTGCAGGAAAGCATATGGAAAATTACATATAGGTCTTTGTGTATATATCTATATAGATATATAGAGAACACTTAGCAAAACGTGCAATGAATTACGCAGAAACTGTCATGGCACTGGGCCAGGCTTATGGAAGACAGTGTGTTACAGTGCCTTATTCAGGGAGAGACCCTGAATGCCTTTCCAAAGCTTCCAAATCATCTTATACAAGACCCAGGATCATAAGGGATTGCTCTGGAACTCACAAAAGCTGGCTTTTGTTTCTTCTGTTTCTCTTCCTTCACTGTTTCCATCTGTAATAACAATATGGGACTGGTTTGAACACATGCCTTCAAGTGCTGTTTTTGTCACTGCATTTTAAGTGAACCATGTATATGCTTCTTTTCTTTTCTTCCACACCAAAGAAGCTGTTGTTGATCAGGCGAGATGGATATTTGCAGTAGTTTCATATGTGGAGCAGTATACGAGGCATTTGGGTCATCAAGCAGCAGTAATAAGTCTGGATTAAACTATTCCCCTGTTAGAACAATGTGTATATTTGGACGAGAAAAACAAAGTAAGGCTGGATCCCATAATATTTTATCTCTACTGCCAAAGCCTGCAGTATATGCCTGTTTTAGAAAGGTTTTAAGATAAAACAATTGCTCTTGTGAATATATATATAAAAAAAAAAACTATGTCTACCTTCCAGAGGTTTGGTATAGTTTCTGTCTTGTTGTTATTTGTCCATGTGGCAGTTGTGTGAATGTCTTGGAACATATGTCCAGAAGACTGAGTAACAGTGTACAATATGACATGTGCAGTAGAATTTTTCACATATTGTGTACCATTTACATCAAGAGGCAGAAGTGAGACTAAGGAAGCAAAAGAGGTGAGTGTGAGGGTGTGCTAGGAGGAAACTGCTAAGCATCAACAACAGAAATTCCTTTGCTCATTTCAAGTCTTGAGACAGTACCTGCTGTCATACTTTCTTAAAGCCTCAACTGTTTTATGACATTGAGTGTTCTCAGCTCCTGTTCAAATCACAGAAAATAAACCAAGGAAAAGAAGATTTACAGAGGTACCTGGATGGCAAGGTTCCTCTTTGATTATAATGTCCTTCATCTGAGGTAGCTAATCTGTTTGAGGAAATGGTCTTTTCTTTTGAGGATGTCTGATTGAACACGTGCTGTTTTGCATACTGTGTTCCAGGATTTACTTGGAAACATAGTTGGCCCGATTTTTTACCAGCTGTTTTTCCTGCTGGAAAAGGTCTAGTTCCACACTCCCGTTGGGTTTGTGTAGCACATGACAGTAATTTCAAGCTGATATTTTCTAACTTAGATGATTCAAGATGGTCAGGAATCACAGAAGGAAAGATTGCTTCCTGAAAAAAAAAAAAACTTGGCCCTAAACAATTACACAAAAACCCCACATTTTTGAATATCAGCTATACAGCTGAGCAATAAAATAGCCTTCCAACTGACTTTTGGGATAGATTTCTATGTGAAATGTTCGCAGAATGTAGCTCAAATCAGTGCAGTCTCTCTAGTGACAAACCCCAGTGGCAAGTTTTGCTAGTCTTTGGTGAAATAGACCTATTTATTGTATTCCTGAACAAGCTGAGGATTTGCACATTTGTACAGTTTTATGTAGAAGTGTTTTATTATCTTTAAACTTCAGTGCCTTACACTGTGATTCCGTGAGAAGTCAGGTGCCCTAGACCCCCTCTGAATTCCTTGAGAGTCTGATGGAGTGAATGCAGTGGTGAAAGCACCTTTATGCACCTTTTTAGAATCAGGCCCAAAATTTTAAGATGATGCATACACTGTTAAAGTTCTTAAGTGAGAGTCAGCCTTTGCCAAAGGAGACCCCCCCAACAGTCAAAGGGGCTTATACTGTAGACTAGTACAGGTAAGAAACACATTTCCAAGTTTGTGGGTTTTTTTTGTTTGTTTGTTTGACTTTTTTAACTGCACACTGAATCTGTCCTTTGAAGGGGACAGTTTTTCTCAGGAACAACAACAAAGCCCACCCACCCCCAGCCTATTAAGGCCAAACCAAACTGGCAGTTTCATTCTTTCAAAGGGATAAGATGCTCCATGAGAGATGATGAGGAAGAGTCAGGTCCACACGACTAAGACCACATATTTTTCTTGGCTGTGGATGGTACCTGTAACCCCAAGGTCCAACCCCGATCTTCAGTGGAACAGGACCCACGAACAAAGTCTTAACTTTCTTACTTTTCTTAATGAAAGTGAGGAGAGTTGGGAAGTTGGCCTCTCCTTAGGCCACAAAGTTGGGCCAGAAAGGGACAACATAACCACTGTTTTCATGTGACTTTCTTCCTGTGAATTGCTCGGATTTGGGAAAGAGAGAAATAGCAAGTTTTTAATGCTGACATAGATGTTATGGATAGTGAAACACTGAAGTCTAAAACACTCAGCTGGCAACTTTATTCCTAAGTATGCATTTGGACATGCTTGGTATTCATGTGTGGTCTGTATGTAAACTGAGATCTGGGTTTATTTGCTGTTTTAAAGGCCATATTTCCTCATTACAGAGGGTACTGCAAAAAACGGGGAAAACGGTATTCTTCTGAGACTGGATACGATTTTTCCCAGCAGCAAGAGTGCAAATGCAGCACATAAGCTATAAAGAACTGAATGGGCACCAAAAATAGCCCCTGGATAATGAGCTTTTATTTCAAATGGTGGGCATGTAGCCCAGCTGTGCCTGCAACTTGGATGGAGCGCTGAAGCCGTTCTGTGCCTCAGCCCTGTTTCTTCAAGCTTCTTGTGGATATAATTTTTACACAGGTCTGATTTAGCAGCAGTTTAAGATTTATTAATACCTTTATGGTAAATCACAAATTAGATTGTATGATTTTTTTTCTTAGCAGCACTTCATTATCAGTAATATTAGCCTGTTTAACACAATAACTCAACAGTGTTTGCTACAGTCAAAACAGCGACTTCGGTAAAGATTCATAAATGGCAAGGTTCACACAAGACTTACAGTGAGGTATTGGGGATCTCTAAACTCGGTTGTGCACTCAAGAATGTTTCCCCCTTTTGGCAAATTACTCACCCGTCTCCGCATCAGCGTATTCAGCAGAGAATCTCTGAATCTTGCGCAGTCAGGCCTTTGGTGCGTTACTCGCTCTTCTCTACGCTGGCGTATTCAGCGATCACTGAACCTCGAGGAGTCTGCCCTGAGAGGCGTCCCACCCCAGGGGGAGATCCCAGGTCACAGCCCGCTGCGGTCCTGGAGAGCTCAAAGGGGCTCTTTGCTTAGGACCACTATTTATAGGAACGCGAGATGATTGGCTTTAGTCAGTATTTTTCCACCCTGGCCACAATTCAGGTTAGGTAATTCTGGTGTTTTCTACCAACCGTACAATTCCAGTACCTTGCAGATTGTACAGTTCTGGTACATTCTGGGTCGGGCTACGATCCAGGTAGCAGGAGTTCCAGGTGCAGTTAGGGAGTGCCTCACCGTCCCAACTCACTGCCCTTGTAACAATGGCAAGCACATAACGTTAGTTTATCCTGAGATCGCAGAGTGGCCCGGTGTGTGTGGGGGGCTTGCACCACCACAACCCACCCCGTGACTAACGTCACTCTATCCACAGAGTGGTCGTGTGGTAACCTCTTGCCTCTGTGCCTGTAAACAGACAATGCTTACTTCTTTATTGTCATGTGCCCAATTATATAATCTGAGAATTTAAACTGTTTTATACACATGAAGGGGGTTCTTTCAGCATCGCAACTTGTCTAGCCATGCTCCAAACCCAGATGCCTAAAGCAATTATTGACAACAAGCATAACGCAACAAAAACTAGTACAATCACAATGGGGTGTAGCATCAGGTTTAGCGCTCCTGTTGCCATTGGAGATCATCCAAGCAGGACTTCCGACCATCAATGTTCTCCATCCCTCTTGACTCTCTCCAACACTTTATGTATTTCTTCGCTATCGTGATAGACTGTGGTAAGAGTCTTTTGTCTGGTTTTCTGCGCTTGTTGCAGGAGGTTTATCAAATCAGGATGGTGGAAGAGTTTGTTGATTAAAGTCAGATTCATTCCAATAGGCATTGGTTGCAGCTCGTGATACAGCATATAATCAAAAGACAAATCTTCATGAGTAATTGTAGGTGCAGAGAAATTAAAATCACAACCCATAATCATGGAAAAGTTACACACACATAAATTAGAGTGATTGCTATAAACAATATCACCTATTAGCAACGACTCATACAATGTTTGCATACATACACATCCTTTCTCAACATATGACTATGGTTCCAGGAGTCTTGTCAGGATGTATTTCAAAATAACAGATATTTTGTTCTGTATCTAAGGAGGTGTCTTGAGATTTACAGTGTTACTTTCGCAAATGAATCCTTGTTGTCCTCATGCAATGCAGGTGTTAACATCACCAGTTTGCCATTTCTTTCCATTTCGTTGGGCCCACACTCTGTGTTCTAATGGACAGAGTATGGTCCTGTTGCGATTTAATCCTAGCACGATGATTGGGCATATAGGGTATACCAAAGCATTGCGTATTAAGACAAAAGCTGTGGCCTTATTGATGATGGGATCATAAGTAAAATTGACTGGATATCACCAGGATTAGAATTTCCTTTCAAATGGAAATCCCAGCTCCATTGATTTTTTAAGTATTCTTCATTTCTGTGCATGACCACAGTTGATTCAAGTTTATCATTAGAATTTATTCTCCTATGGCCACTCTACGGTTTTCTAAGAGCAGTAGTGTTACTAGAGCCCAGGATAGTAGCATGAGCGCAGCATTTCTGTTTGCCATCCTGCAGGGTGCTGTAAGAGAAAATAGATTTGTTTCGGCGGGGAAGGTCCGAACAGGTTACCCCGTTAAAAAGAAAGAAATTCATTTTGCACTATTTTATGTTTAGCTTTTCCTAGTAGGTAGAGTGCTAAGCTCATATTGTTTTAACATAAGTTTTCACTTATCTCTTTAAAGGATGTTTTCTTAACTATATTTAGTAATAATTGCCAATTTTTGCTTCTTCAGAGTGAGGATCTATTTATTTCTTAAGATTTCCGTTGACAGAGCCATTTGCTCCATTCTGTGCTGCTAAAATAACAAGAAATTAAATGGTCCTTCTGGTTTGCACAGATTGCTCTTGATATATTTTCTTAACTTATTTGACTACTCGGATTGAAGATACCAGCTCTTTTGTCTAGTCAGAATGTTGTTGTTCTGTTTCTTTAAGTGCAGTTAATTNGGCCACTCTACGGTTTTCTAAGAGCAGTAGTGTTACTAGAGCCCAGGATAGTAGCATGAGCGCAGCATTTCTGTTTGCCATCCTGCAGGGTGCTGTAAGAGAAAATAGATTTGTTTCGGCGGGGAAGTTCCGAACAGGTTACCCCGTTAAAAAGAAAGAAATTCATTTTGCACTATTTTATGTTTAGCTTTTCCTAGTAGGTAGAGTGCTAAGCTCATATTGTTTTAACATAAGTTTTCACTTATCTCTTTAAAGGATGTTTTCTTAACTATATTTAGTAATAATTGCCAATTTTTGCTTCTTCAGAGTGAGGATCTATTTATTTCTTAAGATTTCCGTTGACAGAGCCATTTGCTCCATTCTGTGCTGCTAAAATAACAAGAAATTAAATGGTCCTTCTGGTTTGCACAGATTGCTCTTGATATATTTTCTTAACTTATTTGACTGCTCGGATTGAAGATACCAGCTCTTTTGTCTAGTCAGAATGTTGTTGTTCTGTTTCTTTAAGTGCAGTTAAGTCAGGTGTGCAGCTGCTGCTGCTGCTGCTGTTTCTGCCTCCCCCACCCTTTTAAGGGGAGTTCCTTTAATTAGAGTGTTATATTACGTTGGCACAATTTCACATCTTTGTGCAATTGTTTTAAAATTCAGTATGTACAGCATGAACAATTGTGAGTGAAAGAAATAATTTGCTATTTTTCCAAATTCGTTATGATTTTAGAAATTCCACCCCATGCCGCAACAGAAATTGAGTCATTGCCATGCGCTGATAAGTTTGAATTATTAGTGTGTGGGGCTGTGCAAAATACACGTACTGCAGCCTCCTTACTTATACCGGGGTTGGGGTGATGTTTGAACTGAACAACTTGGCCAAGGCTGTCCGTTTAAAATATCGAAATCCAAAAACTTTTTCATGATGATCTATAATTGCAAAGCGAGTAGCTGGTACGTGCTTCTTGCNCTTGATATATTTTCTTAACTTATTTGACTGCTCGGATTGAAGATACCAGCTCTTTTGTCTAGTCAGAATGTTGTTGTTCTGTTTCTTTAAGTGCAGTTAAGTCAGGTGTGCAGCTGCTGCTGCTGCTGCTGTTTCTGCCTCCCCCACCCTTTTAAGGGGAGTTCCTTTAATTAGAGTGTTATATTACGTTGGCACAATTTCACATCTTTGTGCAATTGTTTTAAAATTCAGTATGTACAGCATGAACAATTGTGAGTGAAAGAAATAATTTGCTATTTTTCCAAATTCGTTATGATTTTAGAAATTCCACCCCATGCCGCAACAGAAATTGAGTCATTGCCATGCGCTGATAAGTTTGAATTATTAGTGTGTGGGGCTGTGCAAAATACACGTACTGCAGCCTCCTTACTTATACCGGGGTTGGGGTGATGTTTGAACTGAACAACTTGGCCAAGGCTGTCCGTTTAAAATATCGAAATCCAAAAACTTTTTCATGATGATCTATAATTGCAAAGCGAGTAGCTGGTACGTGCTTCTTGCCTGGGAGTCATAAATTAATTTAGGAGTTTGGCCCACAACACTTGTTTCATTTACACCGGTAATTTTAACTCTTTGCCATCCGAATTGCACACTCAGCTTTTCGGCATCTGGTTGTGTTAACATTAAAATTTGTGCTCCCATATTTGTTAAAAAAACTTCGCCAATTGTCTTTAAGGACCAATTGGAATTAAAATATGTATACATATATATACACATAGATTCACACATTCACACAAATACATATCTATATATATGTACACACATATAAAATACGTATATGGACTGTTATTTACTGATGAGATTTTGCTTGGACAGACAGGTCTAATGCCTTCTGGGCACTACTTGTTCTTACTTCAGGCCTTGCAATTCCTCCCTGAGGGGGAGGAAGGGGTTCCCTTCCTTTCTGGACCTAGCACTGGAGGAGTTAAAATACACTCCATTCCTTCACTGTTACCTCTTTTCTGGAATGCATTAATCAGACTCAAAATAATGCTAGTAGGTTGACCTTGCATTGCAGCTCTGGGAATGCCTAGAGTTAACGCTTCTCTCCATAATTCATTTCTGTTTTCCCGGGCTCTCAATTGTCGAGCAGTGAGTCTCAGCTCCCGGGAGTCACTCCGGGGTATCTGCTTAACATGTCTAACATTTCGACCGGTATCTCCCGTCCTGCTGGACACGTCATCCCATCCCATCTCTTGCCCATGATCTATGATGTCGTGCATCAGTTCTGCCCAAGTGGGGAGATGTCTTTGCTCAGGTTTTTGCTGGTTATTATCGTTATTCCTTGTGACTAAGAGGGCATTATATTCTGTGTCCCTTCTGATTTTATTCTCTTTTGCAATTAGATAGGATTTAAGAATTGCTGGGGCTCCTCTAATTAGTGATTTTAACATTGTGAAATTTACTGTAGCAGACAGTGGGACATTGTGGGTTCCTTGTTCGTAGATTGCTTGTATGCAAGCAGCTTTTGTGATGGCTGTAGAAAGATCACTGAAAGATTTAATGTGGATTATGGAGGGTTCACCTTGCTCCGTGATGTCTATTTCCCCAGCCCAAAAAGCTGCTTGGCTGGTGATAGAATGAGGGGCTTCAGTGGGGTCACGTCCAGAGTTTAAAAAGACACCTGGTCCCCAATACCTGTTTGATTCATCCCCACTCAGTAAAATCCTGTCCCCTCTGGATAAGCACACTCGCCATAAATATTTAGTACCAGTTTCGCCTGGTTTTCTGCTATATTTTTCTTGTAGGTTTACTAATTGCAATGGGTCCCAAGGGATGGTTTGCACAGTATGTTGCAGAGCACCACCCCGAGGTCTCTGGGTTCTTTCCGTTTTAACGACAGGTCTAGTCTCATATTCAGCAGGATCTGGGGGAACCAAAGAATCACCTTTTTCTGGCTCGCTATTATCAGGGTCACTCCAGATGTCAAAGGGGCAGAGAACCTGCAAAAGCATCATTTTGACTTTTCTTTCAACCTTTTGTCTTTCCTTCCTTTCTTTTTGTAATTGTTTTTGCAACTGTTCAACTTTAAAAGACAGTAATGGCTCAGTTTCTTTCCTGCTTTCTATTTCTTTTTTTAGGTCCTGTTCCTCTCTATTTCTATTCTCCTCTTCTTGATATGCAACTTCTAAACAGCTACCTAGCATCTTGCATACAACTCCTATCTCTATTTCATCTTGTGTATCTTTGATCTTATGAATTGTTTCTTTCCTTTCCTGGTATGCTGCTTCTAAACATGTACCTAGCATTTTACAAATTATACCTTTATCTTTTCCATCCTTAGTAGAACCACTTGCAGCATCTAGCTTCTTCTCTATTTCTTCCCAGTCATAGCAATTATTATGGGCCCATTCTCCTGGGAAGGGGGGGGTTAGGATTAATACTGTGCTTTTGTAAGTAGTCAGTGACACTACTTGCCATCCTGCCAACTATGCCAATTTGTCGCGGATGAAATTTTTACACAGGTCTGATTTAGCAGCAGTTTAAGATTTATTAATACCTTTATGGTAAATCACAAATTAGATTGTATGATTTTTTTTCTTAGCAGCACTTCATTATCAGTAATATTAGCCTGTTTAACACAATAACTCAACAGTGTTTGCTACAGTCAAAACAGCGACTTCGGTAAAAATTCATAAATGGCAAGGTTCACACAAGACTTACAGTGAGGTATTGGGGATCTCTAAACTCGGTTGTGCGCTCAAGAACGTTTCCCCCTTTTGGCAAATTACTCACCCGTCTCCGCATCAGCGTATTCAGCAGAGAATCTCTGAATCTTGCGCAGTCAGGCCTTTGGTGCGTTACTCGCTCTTCTCTACGCTGGCATATTCAGCGATCACTGAACCTCGAGGAGTCTGCCCTGAGAGGCGTCCCACCCCAGGGGGAGATCCCAGGTCACAGCCCGCTGCGGTCCTGGAGAGCTCAAAGGGGCTCTTTGCTTAGGACCACTATTTATAGGAACGCGAGATGATTGGCTTTAGTCAGTATTTTTCCACCCTGGCCACAATTCAGGTTAGGTAATTCTGGTGTTTTCTACCAACCGTACAATTCCAGTACCTTGCAGATTGTACAGTTCTGGTACATTCTGGGTCGGGCTACGATCCAGGTAGCAGGAGTTCCAGGTGCGGTTAGGGAGTGCCTCACCGTCCCAACTCACTGCCCTTGTAACAATGGCAAGCACATAACGTTAGTTTATCCTGAGATCGCAGAGTAGCCCTGTGAGGGTTTGCGGGTGAGGGGGCTGCACCACCACAAGGCTCCTTACCTCCATGGCTGTTCCATCCTGAGGACTGGGGTGCCCAGCATCTGCTCCCCCCTCTGCACCCCTCACCTCATTCCTGCCCTGCACTGCTCCCCTCTGGGTAACCCCAGGGGCTTGTTACTGGGGAGGTTTCTTGGAAAAAAAGGCCAAGGATAATTGTATCATCCCCAGAGGTTTTGTCTACTCTCAAGTGGGGTTATGGCCCCTTTTCCCTTCTTGGGTACCAGGAGGGGCCACAGGGCCCACAACGAGGTGTCAGGGCTCAGACTGGATCCTGGCAGCCCATTTCCCTCCACTCCCCACATTCAGAGAAGTGAAGGGCTCCTCCTGCCCCAAACAGGCAGAAAGGCCCCACAAAGGAGCTGGCGCCATTCTATGTGCTGCGCAGCGCACAGGCCCCAGCCTCGGAGGCTCCTGCGTGGCGAGGGAGGTGGTACAACGCTGAGGCCTTCCCTCCAAGATGGCGCCCGGCGAGCCCCTCTGCGAAGGACAACAGGACCTCACGGGTGAGCAGCCATCCCCAGCCTTGGCTGGCAGGAGGGGTGAGTTGTGGGGGGCACCAGTGGCCATGTTGCCATGGAGGGAGGCAGAGTGAGGGGCTGGAGCGGGATGAAGAGTCTTTGTGGAGTGGTGAGGGGGCTCCTGCTGTGCCCTGAGCACTTGCCACACCCTGCTGTGGTGTCTTGAGATGTTTAGGGTTTAAGCATTATTTTTAATGAAAAAGAGATGCTTTCCCACAGTAAGTAGACAACTCTTCTAAGGTAAAGCAAGTTAAGAAAAAAAAGACATCCAAAGGAAAACTTTTGACCAAATTGTGCCCATTTGAACATGGCTGTGGTGGGGCGGGGTGGAGGTGGCTCCCTCAGGGGAGCTGCGACAGCCTCTAGCTGCCAGCCCGTGGCAGTGACGCAGCATGACTGTGGGGCTGCTTTCCCCGAGAGTTGCCAAGAGCCTTCCTGCAACCACCTCAGCCATGGAGGGATGAAGACCTTCTGGACCTGCTGTGGAAAACAATATCTGCTTTAGGAACTTGGAGATTATTTTCCTTAGCTCCCTCCCATAAATACTACAGGATTTTCCAATAAAAGGGCAATTGGGGAAAGGATCCTCCAACTTCTGCAGGTGCTGAGGAGTCGGGCTGGCAGCCCTGCTCCTGAGGTGTCTGTGGTACAAACCCCCTCCTCCTCTTCTGCTTTGCAAGAGGGATAGAGGGAACTTCCTGAGAAGGATGAGGATCTGGAGTAGCAGAAGTTGTGTATGTGCAGGAGGGAGGCTATGGACCTGCATTAACAAGGCAGGTGAGAATGGCAAGTGTCCTCCCTGAGACCCAGCTGCCTTTTCTCCTGCCCCTTGGTGGTTCCTGCAGAAGGAGTTGGCAGGAGAGGTCTGCAAGCAGCTGCGCTTCCTCGTGCTTCTCAGCTCTTTGTGCCATAACCGCAGCTGAGCTGTCTTGAATTTCCAGTGCTTTGCCCGCAGCTATCCCTGGCTACATGGACTGACCAGCAGTGAAATGAGCTAGGCTGGAAGTTGCATTTCACTGTCAGCCAGCTTCTCAGCTAGGTCCTACTCTACCTCTTTGGAGGCAGCAGAAATAAATGTTATGGGTAGCTCATTAAACTGCCTTTGCACTTCATTGCTTCCTGTGCCAGCCTTGCTAGATAAGCTTAAAGACAAAGAAGAGCATATTTTGTCTCCACTTTTGCAAAGAAAGACAATCTGCTCTTCTTTATATGCATTTAGTGGCTTAAGCCAGCTGGCAGTCTGATTGAAGCTTCATGACTGTTCCCTCTTGACAGTGGTTCCTGAAGGTGAACAAGAGTTTACTTCACAATCTATTTGTCACCATGTTGACCCAGCCCACTAACATTTTTACAAATTTTGCTTATGAAAAAGTAATAAGAATAAAGACATATTTTTCAAATAGTATTTCTTGACGGGAAACAGTCTCTTGGAAAACTTCTATGATACAGTCCAATATCCTATTAACTGATTTCATTCCGTACTATGTTATTGGTAAGTCCTTCCCTGGGTTTGGGAATAGCTGTCCTAAAAACTTAAACATATTTAGAGTTTTATATAATATGAGTTAAGCCTTGTTTATTCAAGACATTTCCTTCTCTAATGGGTTTAATTTATGGAGATCATTGTAATTGCTTTATTATGTTGCTAATGTAAAAACAGTGAGTAAATTCCCTAAAGAACTCCATTTCCTTTAGTGAGGAAAATATTGGTGTGCCCTGTAGCTCTGATTCATACTGCTATTGTAGAGTCAGCCAGCTGTGAGATGTATGTGGAGGCAGTGGATGATAAATGTGTTCTAATAATGCAGTGTACAGTGTTTCCATAAAAATTCTTCGGTAGGATCCAAGGACATTAAACAGTCCATCAATAAAGTCCGTCTTTAAATGGTTTTGAATCAGGCTAAGGCTGTTTTAATACACAGTTGTACAGGCTATCTCAAGTTTTCCCCATGGTAGTTCCAGAATCTGTTTTTAGTGTATGATCATCACACTGTTCAGAATGTTGGTTCTGATAAAAATTCAGATTGATTTACAGTATTCTCAGCTCTAGTTGCAGACAAGAAACGAGTGCAATGCTTTTATTACTTAGGATATAATTGTGTGTTTGTTGACAGTCATCAAAGTAATTAGCTTTAATAAATTTTATTTTGGGTGTATCTTTTCTGCAGGATTAGAATGAACTTTGATTACTTATGTAGCACTCTAGATCTCTTCCCTTCTTTGTGGTGGACCTCTCTATCGGGGCTGTTTAACTCAAACGCAGCAGCAGGATAATGCCCAAAGCACTTTGCTGTCACGGTGAAGACAATAGAGTTGCTGCACCATGATACACCCTCGTCATCCACAGCTTCAAGGATTTGGCATTGGAAGACTCGCTTCGTTTGTTCCTACCCTCTCGGTAAAGCAGGTAGGAAGAACCGAAGTGAGTTTTCTAATGCCAAACCAAGTAGGAACAACAAAAGTGAGTCTTCCAGGTTGTTCCCACCTGCTTTATATAGAGGGGAGGAACAATACATCTGGGATGCAGATAATCTCTAATGCCTTTTGTGAAATGTCCTCTGGAGAGCTGCAGAATACTTGCACAAAAAGTATCGTATGCAGCCATACTTTAGTCCTACGTGCAGTACCAGTGAGAAAACAACTGAGAATGAGCAGTCACATTGCAAAATCTCTCCATTGGAGGAGAGCTTTGAGACTTCCTTTCTGAATTTTCTGCTAGAGCTAGGTTCTACCAGAGTGCTGGTCTCAATATCCTCCTGTCCATTCTGACCCCTCTCTTCCCAGGTATTTGGTTCGGAAGGATTTCATGTCAGAGAAATGCTTTCTTTGATTAGGGGGGGGAGAGGGAGAGAGAGAGAAGATTGGATGATTTATTCTAAAAGAAAGAACATACATTTACTGCGTAAACTATCAATAAAATATAGACTGCCCAAGTTTCTGCATTTTGAGTTTGTTTTCAAGGAAACTAATGAAAGATAAAAACTATTTAAAATATTCAAATAGAAACGAAGATGGAAGATTAGAGTTGAAAATACTGTTTAACTTATTTCTGTATAATTTCCACATGTTTTTAATAGCCTAGTGGTAAAACCCAATAAAACCACCAGCAGCAATGAAATCATAATGAAACATCTCGAGGTCAGTCTTGTTTTTCTTTTGGTTTTGCCGTCTAGCCCGTACAGTATTTGTAGCAGATGTAACGTGAGATATCTGTGAACATAAAACACTTCATGTTTTGCTTCCTGTACTTTTTCCATCTTATTAAAATACCCTTCTTCAGGGGAAAAAAATACAACAACTAGAGTTATTATATCCTTAGTAGGAAAGTTCAAAAGCAGTGATTAACTACAGTAAGTTTCATGTGGCTTGTCAAATTCTGGCTTTCAGCTAGTGTTGTGTGCAGACGCATGCAAGCATATGTTTCATTCCTAAATGAAATGCAGATAACTCTTTGTGATGAAAGCTGACTGCTTTTAAAGAAACAGATGCAGAACTCTGTACCTTAAAGAAAAAAAAACTCCTATAATGGAACCTGAAAAGCAAAACTGAGTCCTATCCTGAGCACATTTGTAATTCCCAGTGGCACAGGAAGTCTAGTGTTTTGTAATGACTTTTAACTGAAAACCCTTCAGCAACAATACTTGCTTGTTCATGTGGTTGACTGAATGCTCAATGCCAGTTTGGAAGGAAGGACAGTGTGCTTTACCACAAAAAGTCTTCGTGGGAATACAAATAACTTTTCGTGATATCACAAATATGAGAAGGACAAGAGTTGTTCCGTTAACAACATTATCTGTTGCAATAGTTTTCAGTGAATGAGAGGTACCCAAGAATTAGCTCTGACAGGGTGACCAGTGTGTCCCAGCTGATCGTGGATACCTGTAAACCTGCCTGCTTTTTCTTTAGTGGCTGTCCACAAGCAGAAACTTTGCGAGGAGAGGGGCGGCTTGCTCCATCCCTACATCTCCAGCTGTTGCTACCCTCTCACCTTGGAGCCAGCAAGGAAAAGAGGTTTGATTATATTGCAGGGGAAGAAATGATTAAACGGTCTTCCTTTTCACCTAGCAATACTCACCATCTTGTCTTCTTGAAGCCTTCTTTATTCCTTCCCTAAAATACCACTCTCTGTAACAGACAGCTCTGTTTTCACTTTGACAGCCTGTAAAATATCTGAAATGTTCTGTGACACAAATCTGCTAAAAGTCCCAGCTCAGTCTCAGTCAAATCCATTCCCATGCATCATCTTCTAGGCTATGGAGATGCAACTGTTGCTAATTTATAAATGATGGAATCTGAGATTTTGTCACTTACAACAGGAGCCTGGTAATTCTTGTGAATATTCTGGATAGTGATTCTGTGCTTCCAGAGAGATAGAAATGGCTAATCCAAGGTAATCAGATGAGTCCCTTTTAAAGTGTCATGCAACTATCTCAGTCGTCAACTGATATATCCTTGCTGTGCAGTACCCTGTTGAATTAGAAAACTACTTTTTCTTTGCTTATAGAAGGGAAGCAAACCCTGCATTTTTGTGGTCATTTGACCATGGATCACATGAGAAGTCTGTGGTAGTGAATAATGAACTGAACTACAGTAATGCTGACCCTTCCTGTTCTATTTCTCTCTTCTATTTTGGGTTATGTGGGACAAACCTTCTTATAAATTCCAGAAGTATCATTCAGTATGCTCCAAAGTAGTTAGTAGGGGAGGTAATTTTGAGCATATTTTGCCTTTTTAGTTGTATATGAAATCATAGGCTAAAGTGGGAAATTTAATACATGCATTTCATTTGCAACTGAGCCCTCAGTGAATGGATGCATTAAATTCACCTATTCTGTGGCCTCTTTTTTGAGTGCTGCAAAGTCAGGTATTTTCCAGCCGCTATTATTGTGAAAAGATGCACTCCTCCACTGCAAGACAGGTGCTAGTAGCATCCCCTTGGAAAAAAACTGCATTGCTTTGTCTCCTCGGCTGGAAGGCTGTGATCTCAGCCAGCTTAGTGCCTGGAGGCGAAAACCAGCGATTCCTCATTACCACTGTGACTGTAATGAAAGAGCTTTCTTGATGTAAAAATGCACCTGGTCTGTCAGTGAGGATGCAGCCACAGGAGTACTTAGCATTGTGCAAGATCAAAGGCAGCCCGAGTTTTCCAGATTCAGTTCAGTTCCCAGGTTGCACATTTTGCTTGCACACAGCAACCACCTTCTGTTAGTAGTTACCTCATTTTTATGGAAAGCACAAGAAAGACTGAGGTCATGTTTAAGGCTGTCCATCTGGCTTGAAGACTTAGCTTTCTGTCTGCTCTGAAACTATTACAAATCAGTTCTGCTGTTGTTAAAGACGGACTAAAATTAATGTTAATGTTCGTGGTAGCATTGAAGGAGAGAGCTCATCAAATGGTGATGTTACAGAGCTACTGTGTTTTCTAAGTGCTTTAGAATTGCTAGCGTAACATGGAGAGAGTCTACACAATTTAATGTTTCAGCTAATTATTTAGTTCATCTTATTTGTATGTTGGGATACCTATTCAGGTGACACAAATAAGCTTAGCTGCAATGAAGACTAGCTGAGAACATGAGTAGCTGCGTTAGTTCCATAAGCAGCTATATTTGGGTTGGCAGCCAGAAGCTCCTGGGAGTTGGTGGGATGTAGTAGTGCCCTGGTTGTGGCTTCTTCTCCCAGTTCTAATTTTTGCAGAAGGATTCATTACAGCAATTCAACACTTCAGAACTTCCTTGGCACTGGCAAAATCCTCAAGGACCTGTTTTAAGATGTCTTTAATGATGTTTTATGCCACAATAGTCTGCAACAGCTTCTTTCTTCTCGGTAGTATTTCTGGATCAATGCAGTTGCAAATGAACCAGCATAAAACTGGTGTCTCTAAGTATGTGTTAATTTGAGTAATTTCCCAAATTATTTCTTCTGTAGCTATATAGAGTGCATCATACTTCAGAATTTTCTTCCTCCAACACACTCCCCTAGTATGTACTGAGTATACTTTAAATGGCTACGTTCCCTTTCCTCTCAGGAGAGAGAGGCAACTTCAACATACTATTGAATGTTGCCAGTTAAGAAAAATGTTCTTCCCACATATACTTGAATGTATTCCATGCAAACTGTTGTAATTAGTGATTGATTGATTTTTATATAAATGTTTTGAGTCTGTAGGGATCACGTGCTTGTTTGTATGCTCTGACAGTAGGAGAAACATATTTACCAACGCAAAGCTTGCACTCTAACTTAACAGTCAACAGCTTCATTATTTTTGTTGGACAGAAGTGCAATTGTAGCTGGAAAATATGAACAGATCCGTACATGCAAATATGATACAGAACCTACTGCTAGCCTAGTTGCACTGTGTGTCAAGCTGCTTGACAACAAACACCATGAGACAGAAAATAGCTGACATGGAGGAAAGCTTATAGTAAAAAATATCCTACCCTCAGTGTTGCCTCTCTACAGTTAACAGTGGTGTCTTATGTTCTTAATACAGAATGACTGTAGTAGCAGTCAGATGCTCCAGTCAAGGTCACACTACACTAAACTACGTATATTTACCAGAACAAAGATCTCAAGTGCCATAGCCCTCCAGTTAGCAGTATTTGTTACCACAAATGATAAAGGTCAGGTGAGAAACTGGCCCACTGCTTTCCTCCCAGCTGGTTCACATTGCAGCTACTGCTTTGGTGTAATGCCCTAGACAGCATCAACAGAAAGTAAACCAGCCCTGAAAAGAGTATGTAAAAGCAAAACGGAAGAAACCAAGCTGTAGCTGCAAACTACAGGAGACAGCATCTCAGCAAAATAATGGTGAGTTAAGATTGGCGTAATTTTTAGAGTGAATGGGAGGCAAATATTGGTATAAAACCCAAATTTAAAAGATATATAATGAACAAAAATAATGCATTTCAAATTTGCAAAGCAAAACTGGACAGTCTATGAATAGAGTTTGAATACTGGCTAATTTTAAAATAGCCTGTTGATTCTATAAGAATGTGTCCTTCACACATGAGACTTCCCATTCCCTACTGGGCAAATAGAGTGTAAAGGGCAAAACTGTGGCTTTCATTATTGTGTAGGACTTGTGTAACACAACCAGCTGCTTCTTCTGGTCTTTGATGATTTGTCCCATCTGAAGTTCACCTTGCAGAAGTCACATAGCTACTTAGCACTGGAGTTGCCTTAGATCTCTTGAGACATCTCTAAGCTGAAGAGTGTCAGACTAGGTTAGCTGGCTCAGGCAAGAAGGCAAAAGGATTTGCACTTCGTAGTTAGCCAAAAGTTATCTGTGGCTGGAGAAGAAGGTGGTGCTAAGGGTGGCGGCACTTTCTGCTTGGCAAGCCAAGGTACCTTGGCATGGTGTGTGGGTATACTTATCCAAAACCTCCTTGTCTGGAGCTAGTTATGATAAATCTTGGATCTGCATGGTCTCTTTCTTCATCATTTGTATCTATTCAAAGTGATTGTAAAGTGATAGATGACTGGCAGGATTTTGCTGTCACTTCACATAGCTGTAAATGACTGTGTGGAGTTGAAACTTTACGTTATGTTCTCTGTGCTGGCAAAGTCAGCATGCAGAGAGCCTGCCCTCTCCACGTGAGCTTACACTGTTTCATCCCTGGCTGCTTGTTCTTGTCCCTGTGTCACCCCTTCACTTTTGTTGACACAAGTGTTTGTTAGGTCTGTGCTAAAAACATATGTGAACTGGTTTGAATTAAAACTACTCCTCATCTGATTATTTGTCTGGTCTCATAAATAATTAAGTATGTACAGCTGGGAGAGGAGGGAAGGCAGTACGGGGAGGAACGGACAGCTGGGGAAGCACGAAGGGGACCTGCCACTGCCGCTGAGATGAAAGTATCAGATGCTGTTTGTTGGCTAGTGCTGCTGACCATTCAGAGAGCCACAGAGCAGCCTTAGCCCTCCAAAGTCATACATTTTAATGGCATGCTGTAGAGCAGGTATGTTATAAGATTTGTTCAGAGCAAATTGTTCTGAATAATTTCAGTTCTTCTCTCTTCTTTGTGTTCTTTGTTTGTTGTTTTCACTCTAGGATCAAATCAGGAAAATAGTTACCAACTATATGTATTTTCAAGTTAATACATAATTTCTGTTTAAGTTGGGTACCTTTTGATTAGAGATTCATTGCCTTGAGTACCTGGCAACTTCCAAACAGCTATGAATAATCAAAAAGTGATAGTGGGGCATCAAGCAAGCAGGAGTAACTGCACTGTGTTATATGGGATGGGTGTTTGTGCTGAATACAAAGTTTGGAAAGGCAAAGGGCACACAAGGAGTGAAATTATACAAGAGACCTCTTGCAAAGTGTCCAAACAACAAAAACAATTGCATCACTGCATTTAAAAAAATCTACAAATCTTCCCCTGTGTGATGAGAAACTGCTGACTTGTGACATAAACTGTTAGGAAAGGGAGGAAAAAAGAAGCTAGTCAGAAGGTCAGGCCTCTGTTGCATGGAAGCAGGATCTCTTGGACTTGCACCTAGACCTCTGGAATTACAGGCAAATAAAATGCATTTGTTCGTTCTGGCTTTACCATTTGAAATTTAAGCTACCTATGCTACAGCCCTCTGAGGCAACTAACAGTGCATAACAAAAGAATTGTCTGAACAGGAGCCCTCTAAGAAAAGGTGAATATGCACATCCCAGGAAAACTGTTAATGGTGTGCATGAGTCACTTCTGATTCTGGTGGGTGTAGAAATTTTCCTTTTTGACTGGGTTATTTTTCTGTAGATGGGAGCAGTGTATTAGAATACTAGGCACATGTTATCTGAAACTGATATGTCACAAGTAGCTAACTATAATATGTCAACTGTATTGGTATGAACTAGTATGTAATCTCTGGATCAAATCCCAACTTTTGAAAAGGTCTCCTCACTTCTGCTATCCTTTGTGGCAGAGAAATAAGACACTAATAGTAAAAGTGCACAGACAGCCTGTTCTTGAAATGGCAGGTTTATTAAAAATGCTCAGTGTCACAGACATTGGAAACATAGCAGATTTTATTGTAACTGAAAGATTCAGTAGATTGTGAAAAGGGCATAACTTTCAATGTAATTCAACCACCGAATTATAAAAAATAACAGTCCAGTTTCCACAGCAGACTCCCCACAAAACCCCCATGTTACTCAGCATCATCAGGTTCCGGTTTGTGTTCAATCTGCCCTTAGGATGAAGTGTATGGTTCAAGACCTTGAGCTTCAAATTTATACGTATTTACAGTATAAGAGCCTACAGACTACAGGGGAGGACACATTAGCACCAGTGCTTATGGATTGGGGCTCTGCCACTGCGTGTGCATGGTACTGATTCTACCGAAGAGTTAAGTTAAAAAAAGGTTGATAGATCTGGCACTTGGAAGGCAAACTGTGCTCTGCAGTGACCTAGGATTCTTTGTGTTACGTATCACACTTGAACGCCTGTCTCTGAAGGCTGCCCATCAGAATTACCTTAATGTGCTTTTTTCCAAAAATGCACGCTTTGCTTCACCTCTGCTTGAGGTGTTATTTGGTAATATATACAACATCTTGAGATCAGGAAATCAGTGTGATTTTCTTACTGCTGTCCTAAAACTAAGCACAAATTCTATATTTAATGAATATTAGACAAAATTAGTATCTTTAGCAGTTTTGGTGAAACATTTTCACACAGCAAAAAAAAAAAATATATAAATATAATGTTCACAATTACTAAGATTCACACAAAAAGGCTTTGGTTAGAAAATCACAAAGGGTCAAATAAAATTAAAAAAAAACAACTTTAAAAACAAAAGAAGCCAAAGGAGTGTCAAATACTATATTGGAGTCAAATGAGTGCAGAATACATCAGTAGTCATCCATTAGTTAATTTTTCAGTATGAAAATCTTCCACCTAAAGAAGCTCATGTCTCTTGCAAGCTGTGTGCCTTTCCTGACGTTCACAGCTGGTCTCCTAGCTCCAGTACAAGCAGAGTGGCGATAATTCCACGTTTTTCTGTTCAAGGCAAAGAGTCCCTCTTCCAGCTGTGAGGTAGAGATTGGGTATCAGGTCACTGGGGTATGAGATACCACTGAGTGTAGCAGTTACACATTTGTTTCTAGTTCATTTATTTCAATAGTGCAGTGGTCTTTACTGTTGGATTTCTTAGTGTGATTCTCCACTGGGCTTTCTTCTTGCTCCAGTTGTACAGGTATTTGGTGCTGAAACCCTTTCACTGTTTCTGGTCCACGAGATTCATTCATGGTCTTCACACAGCCATTTCTCTGGTAAGCCACAATCTGATGGATGTTAATAGGCTTAGTTTCACAGATCAATGGCACCTATGTGAAAAGCATTAAGATTTGGAATACTGCCACTATTTGCTGCATACAACAGGATGAGAATTTTTACTTTGAAAGCTTCTAGTCTGCTTTGCGTTCATCAGGATTATCTAGGGCCTCCACAAACTTCCAGGACCTGTTTCTTATGTATACTAAAGCATCTTTGCACCATCTGGATAAAGTGAGGGAGTCTCTAAGTATGGAAAAGTGCAAATTCTACCACAACTCTAATTTAACTTATACCCACAGTAATACCTCTTTGCATCAATAAAGTGATGTAAGTAGTGTAAATAAAGACTAGAATTTCAGGTTCAAAAGATATGGACTCTCAGTATGCTGAGCTTTGGGCAGTGTTTGCTCTTAAGTGCAGTTACATAGACCAGTAAGTCATTTGATGTGGCCTTCTGCCTTTCTTCTAACCTAGTGAACTAACACCTATCTTTTCAGTTTGTCCTATTTCAAAAGAAATAAAGAGGATTTTATTGAGTGATTCATAAGTTAAATACTGAAGTGTCCTTTAAATCAAACCAGAAGTTCTGATGGGGAAAATAAGACATAAATACTGGCAGAGAAAAGAGGTGGGCTTGCAGCTGAGAAGATTTGGCCTTTAGGTATATATTACTAACTCACAAATTATGCAACCAAAACTTATGGCAGACTGATGGTATATTTTAATACAATTATAGAGCATGATGCAAAGAAAAATCTCATCACAGATGACTTAGGAGGGATTTTATGTTCTTGAAACATCTCTTGAGTTCTGACTGAGTTCTAAATACAGCAATGAAAAGTCAGGTCTGTCTGTAGTCAGACTACACTTCTGGCTTTGTAACTGATGACATGCCTTACTATTTGGTTGTATGTTCAGTTTTTTGTAACACGCTATATGTGTAGCCAAAGTATTCGGGCCTGTTCCTGTCATCAGTGATTACTGCAGGTGCTAAGCACCTCTGAGGATAAGACCCGTCTTTCTTTATAAAACTTGAAAGAGTTGGAATTTTAAATGCATGTTCCAGGAAGGCATGAGAATAGGATTTACCAGAAAAACTGTCTGTAAAATGGGAGAAAAAAATACTATAAATAAAACTTTGTTATTAGTACTGTTGTTTTTAAGTTCTATTGGTGAGTAGAATATTACACATGACACACAGAAATGAAGCGTGCCTTGTGAACACCAGTCCCTAAGAAGGACGTTTTCTATATAAACTGCCCTGTCCCTGTGGAAGAAAGCTAGTGAGGGTCGGCCACTAGCTGAACTGGTTGGGGATTAGCACCTCCAGGCATGATGGGCTCGGGGAATTACAAATCTCCTTTGTCGAGGATTGAAGGAAGAGTATGAGAAGACGTTCCAGGTATAAGGAAAGAGTGAATGATGCATGCCAAGGAAGAAGGAAAAAACAGCATAAGAGTAAAGGGAGGCGTATGTGGTGTATGGAATAAGATATAGAGAAAGACAAACAAAGATGTAAGGAGGGATTTGTATTAAATGTAGAAGGCATGAAGATGCCTGAGATTGAAGTCTAGAATGGAGCAATGTGCTTGTGCTAGTCCAGAAAGGAAATTATTGCAATGGTGGCTTCAGATTATGCTAGCACGGTGGCTCAAAACACCCAGGATAGTTGCTTTTGTTGTGAGCTTATTGTTTATGCGTATACACACTCATGGATACCTCCCCCTACACACACACTCAAAGACATTTGTCACCCTGCTCTGTTGCTGCTCCTAGCTTCAGAAGCAGGACACCTTACTGGCCTGTCAGGACTTGGGCACTGAATGCAGAACTCACAGCTTCAGCACCTTGTGCGTTTGTAGGGCAATGCAGCTGCTCCTCTCCTGCTCCAAGCCCCCATGCGCCAGGTACAGGCTAGCAAAGTTTGAACTTGAGTGGCTTTTTGCATGACCTGATGAAAAAGGACCCCTCTACCCTATCTGGCTAAGCAGCACATTGCCCAGTGGTGTCCTCTGTCTGAAACACCTTTTATATGCTAAATGAAACAAACGTGGGAAGCTGAGAGCTTGCAAGTTCTTTGCCGTAGTACGGCAGACGCTGGCACACCCTGGCTCGTGGTGTAGTTACCTCATCACCGTCCTTGATGAACTCCTTCCGGCAGATGTGGGCCATGATTCCAGCAGCCAGGGCATCTCCCAGAACGTTGATCATTGTTCTAAACCTGTCTCTGGCAAATGACATAGTAATGGTAAGTTGTTGGCTCTTTGGGTACATGCCTCTGCCCTCATCACTGCAGTAATAATAGCTGAATGCCAGTTTGGCTGTTTTTATGAGCTAACAAGTTTGGGAGTTTAGTTACTTAGCTGCTCAGCTGGGTTTTCCAGTCTTTTCAGAGCTTAGTGCACTGTGCTGCCACATGCCTTAATTTGTAGCTGAGCTAACTAGAGCAGCTATTGCCTCCCTATACATGCAAACTGATTCAGCACTAGAAAAGTTTAACACAGCAGATCAAGTTTGCATCTGTGTCTGCATTTTTATGTCAAGCTCCAGTGTTATGGCCTGATTCGGATGCTGGTGCTGCAAATGTCTTGATTCAGTAACAGTAATGGGCAGGCAGTACAATCAGGACCTTGTGTTAGGTATCAAGATCCCAGTTCTGCAACCTCAAGAAATCTTCTCGAGAAGCAAGAAGATTATTGTATTGGAAGAATTTGCAGAACACAATTAAAAGCTATTCAGAAGATTGCTAAACAGCTACACTCACAGACTAGGCAGGCACTGAGCATACTTAAATCCTGTTCATTTCTGAAAATGCTGTGGTTGCTATGGCACCACTGGCTCTTAAAGATTCTTCATTTTCAGTTACCTTTTTTTCCAGTCCAACTGTTTATGTTTGACAGTATTGTGTATATATATACGGTTTCACTATTTTTCATTTAATTATTTATGGGATCAGTTGTTCACTGTTTTACATCTTCTGCCCACCACCATCTCAAAAATAAATCCATAAAAATATTGACTGTAAAAACACAAGAGTAAGTGGTTGCCATAGACAAGTGCTACACTTGAAACTCCTTGGAATCCATTAGTTAAAACTGATGAGATTTCAAACAGATGATATAGCCTTTAAGTCTGAAATATATCACATCATTTCCAAGAAAAACATACACATCTGAAAGCTGTGTCATATTGGTAGCTTAATTTATAAATGTAGGTTATAAAATGGAGGCTCAGAAATCTCCAGATGTTTGGCTTATTAAAGTTAGTGACGGTCCAATATCAACAATGCGTAGATTTCTGATCCTGTACCTTAATACAAAAAAAAATTGAAACTGTTCTGATTTTTTTTCTCCATATATTTTAGGCATGTAATCTATGCATGCAAATGTTTATGCAGTTGCTAGCCTAGTTAGCTGTAAGAGTTCCTGCATGAAATGTTATTTGTCTGTGAAGTTATCCAAATTGTACATGCAATTGCAAGTAACTTCATCAATAATATTCCACAGCCTACACCTAAATATGTTTGTTGAATCTAGGACCCAGTCCTAGACTTATTTGCTGAATCCATATTTCTGATAACTGTTGTTCTGGGGTTGGGTTTTGCCTTAAGAGAATTCCCACAAGAATGTGTTAAGCAGGGAAAAACACTGTTACAGAACAAACTGGATAGATGTTCCTGTTACACATAGACTTTTTTTATCTTGGTTGATCACCAGATTTTTATTCTTGGAAAGCTGTTTCAGATTGTTAATTTTGGATTGTGCAAAGAGCTGTGGTGGAAAAGAAGCTGTATGAGCAGACCTTAAGTGTTTGCACTCTGTTTTGGGATCTTATTAGGGTCTGTTGTGAAGACAGAATTTTTCTGAGGAAACAGTGTGCCATACTGAAACTAAAGAAAACAGATTGCCTGGCACATTGTTGGACCAGTTCTGTTCCATGTTCCTGCGTGCACAGAAGTGTCTGCACCACGTGTGTGTAGAACCACACCGCACACCCTTGACATTTCCCCACTAAGACACCAGCCTGCTGCTAGTGGCATTTCTTTCAGTGCAAACACTTGCGTCGTGTTGCAGTGGTATTTTAGCTTTAGAGGATATTATAATTAAAGATGCAAAACTTCTACCTTGTGTTTAATAATTAGCTGAGAAATATTTTAATTTTCTGCTTTTGTCTCTATGCACTAGCTAAAGGTATGCAGTTCGCGTACATGTTATGGCTAGCCATATGAGTTGTAATACCTCCAGTGCATTGTAATGGGTATTTCAGTCTTGTGAGATCATCTAATCAGCCTTCTTTAAGCATTCTTCATACTCCACTACTTCCAAAACTAATATTGAAAATATTCATCATGTCAACCATGTTGACACTTTGCATCTGCAGGCTCTTGAAACCAAGTGCTGAAGTACTGAAATATACTTTTTAAATGAAAGGTCATCTGCAAAAGACAGAAAAACGAGTCTGTTCCTTGCTCACTTTTTAATACCGTCTGGAACTATAGTCTGAATGAGTTTTTTGTCTGATGTTTTGAAATGTTTTGTTAAACAAAAAGAAACATAATTCCCCTATACGCTGGAAGACTTACTGGAAAAACAATGAAATGTTGATGTTGCAAGAGCTGGGTGAAAACTGAGCAATATAGAGGGAAAAGGTTTTTGTAATATGGCTTAAAATACTTTGACTTTTGTTGTGCTTCAAAAACTATGGAGCTGTTGTGACTAGCATTAGAAAGGCTGCTTTACTAAAATCTGAACTGCCATTCCCAAGTAGGTGCTCACAGCAGATGTTATGTATCCTTCACATAAGAATATTCCTGATGTTTGTAAAATAAAATGTCTAGAATATGCATACAACACAACTCTTATGATGCCTATTAAGAATAATAATATTCTATTACACTGAACAGGAAGGTAAATAATTCCTTTTCAGAGTTCTTTGTAGAAAAATTCAGAGACTTAAAGTTGAGCAAAAAGGGGAATATAACAGAATGGACTTGTAATACATTTTTATCCAGAACTCTGATGTAATTAAACTCCACTGCATTGGGGTTGGTAATGGAGATATATTTTATATAGATTAAATTTTAAAAAATTTTTGAATTGTTTCTTTGTGGATACATATACTAGTTATGTAATTGTTTGAAATGCTAATGAAGTAGGGACCAGTATTTTACCATTCATCTTCTTAGACTATTCAAAATTGTTTGATTGGTTTATGGACATTTACGTAACAAGATAGGAATCCAAATAAACCACTACTTATGAATTTTTAAGGTGTTTCTTCTCACGGGTAATAGAAGTCTCTTCTAGTCTGAGTGCGTTAAGTTTCAGCCTCTGCTTCTGCTGTGAAATCCTCAGTGATTAGAGATACAGCAAAGCAACTTCTCTACAGACTGGCTGCACGTGCAAAACAGGCTCCGTGAAGGGGGCTTCATTTGCTGCTGATGGCTATTTAGCACTGAAACCAGAGAGGGCATCACTGCATCAGGATCCCTGATAAAAGGAAGACGTTATTAGTCCTAATGCAGTGCATTACAAGTATTACATTTGGGTTGTCTGTATCATGGTCTTAGTTACAGTAGTAACTATATACGGCAAAAACCATTGCTGTACTGTGGTGTGGGTGTATTGCTTGCTGTAGCACTGGCTCAGGCCTCCTTGAAGTGTGCTTCACTATATGGAGATGATGTCCTTGAAGTGTCAGTGGGCTGATAAGCAGAGTACAGGCAAACCACGTTTCCTAGGAATGCTGGCCCCTCATCTTTATCCAAGGCAAGGTGCCAGAGCTGCACCTGACGGACATTTGTCTGGCCTGACCTTAAAATGTCTCACGAAGGTGACCCTCCAACCTTGGAGGTGACTTCCTCCTCCCTCCCCATGAATGTGAAGAACAAATGATCACTGCCTTCTTTAGGACAACCTTATGTATATCAAAAACTGCTGGGGTAACCTCTCTCATCTTGCTCTGGTTCTAGGCTAAACAAACTGCTTCTTCTGCCTTTCCTTGGAGGTCGTGTTGTCCAAGTCTCACCCAGACTCTCTCTAATTTGTCTATGTCTTTTTAAAGCATAATGCTCACTTCAGCAGAATCTGTCATCTGAGGCCACATTAGGACTGTTTCAAGCAAAATAATTACTTCCCATGCCTTTTATGTATATTCATATTAATATACCCCTGGAGACCATTTGCCTTTTTAGCAATGTTGCCACACCGGAAACCTCAAAAGCTTAACGTTACTTACAGTGCCCAGTCAACGGCAATAATCAACGTGATGTCGTCTGTTGGCAGTCCAACGGAGGTCAGAACGATGACCATTGTCACCAGGCCGGCTTGCGGGATACCTGCAGCTCCTATGCTGGCAGCTGTTGCTGTGATACTTTAACAAAGAGAGAAAGGAATAAGCTTTACCAGTGACAGATTGCTATGCAAGAAACAAAACCATGTTTCTACAGCAGTTTTCCTAAACCAGAGTCCTTCTTATACAAACCACTGCGCGGAAGTGCCAGTGTTTGGTGGACAGAAGCCGGTTCAGAGAGCAAGAACAGGCCAAACTGCCTGCCCAGTGCTAAATTCTCACCCTCTACCTTTGCTGCCTTGGCTGTGGTGAGGAAGTTCTGTGTTATCTCTTAAACTCACAAGTGAAGAGAAAGGGGGCAGCCAGGCTGCGGGCTTCTCTGAGTTATGTCAGCTCCTTATGGGTCACAGCACCATGCAGCGTCTCTGCAGGGCTGTGTGCCATTAGGCTGCCAGCACCACTCATCGTGGCTTCACCCTTGGCAGCAGAGCTCCCAGCAGACATCTCTGAGTCATCCCCAGCGGCTCCTGTGCCAGGCAAATCCGCCGCTGGCTGCAGCTAAGGCCTTTAATGTCAATCCATCACAAAGAGGCTAGGCCAAGGGTAAAGAGGCTGGGCCAAGGGTGAAGTTCTTGCGTAGTGCACAGCTTTGCATACTTGGATCTAAATATGAAGGAAGCATAAATGTGACTGTACCTCTTCAGTTTCTGGAAAGTATTTTTACTTGACCTTCACACCATTTTTTCAGCCAGGCAAGCAGAAATGAATGGGAGACCAGGGCAAGAGTGGACCTGGCAGGCTTAACTTTTTCTTCATAATGCTATTTTTAGGGGAGGGTTTTCATTCCTTTTTCCAGGCGCAAAAGTGACTATATATATTTATGTCATCCTGTCTATCTGTCCGCTTCCAAGAGCTAGGCCATTCAGCAGAAAGACAAAAAATGAATGTTGACTATTGTAAAAGGATGACATAAAGCATATACACTGATAATCCACTGCATTCATTGATCCAGAATTTCAGAGCTTTTGGCAAGCAGCTAAGTCTCATCAACTGCCTATGATGGAAAATAAGGGTAACAGTATTCACCCATATGGAAACTGAGACACAGAGACATCCAGTATCTTGCTCACAGCTGTACAGCGTACCAGTAGAGCAGCATACGTATTTGTAACTAGAGCCCTTTTCTGCAATAAAAATATGTATTTGTGTGTGGGTGTGATAGGGGAAGAGAAAGATTTAAAACTGAATTTTGAAAAAGTTAGCTTGTATAGCATCCTAATAGCATTTTAATAAGCAGAGTATAGATAGGAAGGAAGGGACAGAAGCTCAGTAGTTGAAGAAGAGATAAGTATAATGAATATTAAAAAGTTCTCCAGTTAGTGCTCTAAAGTAGCTAGCTGATTAAAACTGCTTCTGCTTCCTAGGTCAATTCAGGCTAGAATGTCTCATGACTTAATTGGGAGCAAAAATAGGAATGTTTAAGTAACATTGTACAGGCAAGCTCATCTGCTACTGCACTGCATTTTGACCTTAATGTAGATGTTTCTTCCTATAATAGGCTCAACTGATGGGCATATGATCTTTACTCTCTTTTTCTGCTACATCTAGGTTTGCATAATCACATTGACATAAACTGTCAACCTGGATTTTACAAACTATGAACAGAGTAGGCTGATTATTTTTCTAGTGTTTTTCCCCTCCAGCAAAATTGTCCTGGCACTCAAGAATATTGGAATTTCAACCCTCCACCTCCTAAAGCATCAAGATCTAGGGCAGGTTTGGCCCACAGCATACAGTTAGAATTGGGCTTCAGATATCCGTATGTTTAGGTACTGGATCTACTGTGAATTCCTATTTTCCCTTCTTTTGTAAGACAGTATTATTTCTTTTCCTTTCTTGGATTTTTCCAATCTTAATTTGTATTTTCCTTCTACTGTCTTTACTTCTGTCTGGTTCTTATGCACTAGCATTTAATATGGGCAGTGAAAATGAGATAAAAGAGGGTTCTGCTAAGAGAAAGTTAGAACTTACCTTTTTTCCACTTATCATCACCCTCCTGCTTAATTTTTCAAATCACCATTCTCTGCTTCAAGGTGTATGTAATGTCTGCCCATGGTCTGAGCCATAGTTTGGGACCATATTCTAAAAACATCCCGAAATTCAAAATCACAAAAGACTAAATTTCAGTACAAGGTCATTCCAATAATTTTCAGAGAGAGAGACAGCCTGAAGCAAGAGCTCATATGGGCACAATTTATTTCTTCTTCTTCTAGTCTAACTAGATCTTGCCAGTAGTCCATTGGCAAGCCTCAGCTGTCATCTGGGGTTGGTTTCAGGACTCTCCTCTTGTCATGAAGTCCAGCAGAAGATGGGCAAGGCCCAGCAGAGTAAATGGGGCAGTGATGAGGTCACTGGGTGGGTAGGTAAGCAGATCTCAAAGATGTTGCACAAGGCTCTGACTATGAAGAATGTTTTTCTAATCATTTGTTCCCTGCTGGAAACCTGCAGGTTTCAGTCCCTGAGGCATTCTTTGGCAGCCACTGGAGTTATTCTGGCAATAATTTTTCAGCTGGATCTTCTACTTTTTTGGATCCATTACAGACCTTTCAAGGACAGAGTATGCAGCTATAGCACACTCTACCACTAAGCATGGCTGTTCATGAAGGTTTCTGCTTTAACAAGCAGCAGAGAAGATATCTAAAAAAATATGAGTACTATGACAACTTCATGAAAACCTTCCCTGATAGTAGCATCTTTCTTCCTTCCCTGTTCCCCCACTCCTCCAAGGCTTGACAGAGCTTCCTAAAACCCACTATTCCCTCTCTCTGGTGTACAACTTTTAGCTTTTTAACATTTTCCTCTCATGTGAAGATACAAACTAGACTTAAAGTTGAAAACAATTCTGAAGTTTAAAATAGTGTTTTAAGTGCCAACAATAATAGTAAAATGTTCAACTTCTAGTAAATGATCGAGGGTGTGCCTAAAACTAAAAATTAGTTATTCTCAAACAGAAACCAGGTTTTTTTGCTGGTGTCCACATGGCTTCTGTTGAATGGAATCAGTACAATTTCCTTTTTTAGAGTCCCTGATCTTTGCATTACTTAAAAATTACCATCCTATCAGAAATAGGCCCTTTGATAATAGCAAAGATGAGTTTTGTTCTGAACATTGCTAGATAGAAGAATCATAAGAATGTCACACTCAACAAGACAAGCAAATCTGGGCATGTGGAATTTGAGGTTTATACCTTATAGTAATAATCTGCCCAAAGTCCAGTTCATAGTTGTTTACTTGCGCAATAAAGATGGCAGCCACCGCTTCGTAGAGCGCGGTCCCGTCCATGTTGATGGTGGCTCCCACAGGCAGCACAAACCTTGCAATCCTCCTGTCCACGTGGTTGTTCTCCAACAAGCACTTGAACGTGATAGGCAGCGTGGCTGAACTGCACAACAGAAGCACACATTGAAAATGTTTTTATTTCTAGAGAGCAGAAATATTATTAAATATTATCTGGTTGTAAATTTCCTTGTTTTCAATAAGATGCATGTATTTTATTTTAGTAACAAACATATTTATCTTTATATTTTATCAGCCTTTTATTTTTGTAATGTTCTGCATTTTATCATTCAGTGTCACATTCACTAATATGTCATGAGCAGTTCAACTGCACTGAAGTGAGTGAGGGGGTATTTTTCATGGCTTGTCAGTTTGTAAAGAAGATATTAGCACTACAGAAAATCTACAAGGAAAGGGCAAAACATTTTCCTTTTTATGACACTGTGTTTAATATATTGCTAAGTAGCTGAGGCTATTGAAATAGATGTAAAATAGCAATATCTGAAATTATTCCAAAGTTACCTCTTTAAAGAGATAAGTAATTATTGGGCAAATATCGGTATCATGATACTGAGGTCTTTAATTTTCTGTTCTCTTGTGAGCGTCATGCCCCCAGCAGTGAAATATAGATGTCTTTTCACTAGTTTGGGCAATCCAGATTGCTCAGTCACTGTGTTGGGAGCCTCACATCGATGTACCTCTGATGTCTTGCAATGGTCATTATCTGTTCTTAATGGAAAAAAACACACTTGATCAACAAATTCTTTCTCAGTCTTTACGTTTGACCTACAAAGTCATGAGAGGTTCCGAAAGCCCTGATATCATAGCCCCAAACTTTCAGGAATGCATTAGCAAAAAGTTTCCATGAGTAGGAGTTGTCATTTTGTATTTGTGCAAGCTGTTGTTTGAGGAAAGGCGCAGTTAGTGTTTGGAAAGGAAAAAGTAGCTTCCTGCAATATAAATGTGAAAGGAACAAGAAAAGTCTATGAGAAGATGCTTTCATTACAATATCTCTGTTTTCTATAACCTTAGAATGTCTGACTGGTGAATGATTTACTACAGACAGTCACTGCCTTGAAAATCTGGGAAAAAGTAATTCACTAAATGTGTAAATAAAGAAGCAAGAAAAATCTGATTACCTCTGGGAACTGGGTTATGTTCAACTTTTTCATGCTGGCAGTTCTAATAGTTAATAAATATTTGCTTTGAAAAACAAACAGAGAAAAGCATAACCCCCCAAACTACACACAAGATGTCATCTCTCACTCGGGCATGCACATAATTTTTTACATATTCATTTGTGAATGACTGAAATTCTCTGTGTCTTGTTTGCCATAAACTATTCATAAAACAGAAGGGTGAGACTAGGGCTCACAGGTAATGCAGAACAGAAAATCCTGGTGTAGCTGTAACTGGAGCAGACCCCCACAGTAGCACTTCTAGATGTTCTTATAACTGTAGGCATTGCCAGGAAGCAATTAGTAAACTTACTGTTCACTGTCTCCCTTCCCTGCAGTTGCTTCAGTTGTAGAGGGTTACTTGTTTTTAAAAACAGTCTTACCTTGGCCGTTTATCTTTTCTGTAACAAAATCCTGTCTAATTTCTTTGTGGGAAATAGAGGAGAAAAATTAATCTTACAAGTCCTTTTCCACACTTTGACATAGCAGAATTTTAAACCTAAATGCCTTCATGTTCTTAGGGCAGAAAGCTGAGCTGTGAAACATGCAAATTTTAACTGACTGACATCTTCTGATTTGGTTGAGATGTGAAAAAGATTCTGAAAAACAATCCCATGATTCAACGGGCACAACCAGCAAATTCTGTATCTATTTCCACTGCTGTAAACTGAATGTATGACACTGTTTCTGCAAAAATTCAACCTTCAGACCTGTGCATTATCTCACAGAGAGTCAGGTGCTTCTTTCATTTTAATTTTGTGCTGTTAGAAGTAAAATTTCTAGGTCACATCACTAGATATTGGTTTTGTATTTTATTAAATGTTATCATTAAAAAAGAAGTGGAGAGAATGTAGGTGCAGTGATGATGAAAAACATTGTGCAAGATATTTAAAGGAAGCGCATTTCCAGGTTAAAAATTCTAGTGTCTACCTAGCACAGACAACTATTGCATACAGTCTCACTCAGATTTATGACACCACGTCTTAGAGCTAGTAGAATGTCTGTCCTAACTGTTCCTACTGAAAGACTGTCCCAAACTCACTGTTCAGGTGAGAAACTTAATTTTTGACCTAGATGTATTATTTTCAGTTTACACAAAATTTGTTTTTGTGTGCTTTATGCAAATATTCTTGCACAGATAAGTTCAGCTGTTACAACATGCAGTGTTAGAAATCAGTTTTGTCCCCTGGATTGAACCAATCAGACTTTTTAAAGTTTTCTCTTACAAGACCATTACTTTACATCCCTGATTACCCTTTTGGGAATCTGCTTCAATCTGAATGAACTTTTCCTGGTTTCAGGTGACAAAAGTTATGTGGAGTATCCTATGTGAGGTTGTCTTGTTCAATGATTGTTCACTTCTGCTCATAATCTGTAATCTGGCACATATCAGAAAATGTGTGTCTTATTTAAGGCTTTGGCTCTTGGTGAGTTACAAGTGGCAAAGAAAAAAAAAAGGGTTGTACTCTTATTTTTGAGTTATATTCATATATAATTTCAATGGCTGAGGAAAAAAAAACATTCTCAAATAAATACATTAATTTGTCTTTCCAGTTAAATTAAGTGCAGTTTGCGTTCTTGAAAGCGGCTTTATCCAGTGGTAAACAGTGGAGCAGTAATATGAAAGCCTGACATGTAACATTTATTTGGAGGAAAAAGTACTCTAAAGCACTGATCTTAATCTGCTAAGTCTTTTAAAAACTTTCCTAAAGCTTTCAGATAAGCGGAAAGGCATCTTCTCCCAGCACTAACTCTTAACAATTAAAAATACATTTTTAGAGTCTTATCTCAATTTTGTTTGGGATAAAATGCTGCAGCTGGAGAGACTGAACATAAGCTAATGCTGGATCAGGCCAAGCTCTTACTAGTGTGAGCCACAGGACAGCTAGTCACTGTGGAAGAACAGCTGTTCAGCCTGCTCTGTTTATCTTATCATTCAAATGCATTTTGATATTTGCTCCAAAAAATTCAACAAACTGATCTCATCTCCCTTTTGCTAAATCTGCCTTTAATTTACACTGTGCAATAGCCAAGACCTTTGTGTTTCATAAGCAGCAAAACCCTTGAAAACCTTGTGTTTTATTGTTTGTCTTCGGAGAAGATGAAAATTGCTTCTTTTTTATGGGATGTACCACCAAGAAGACGCTGCTTTAATTCATTAATGGTATGGAAGGATGACCTAGAAAAATAAAATTCCCTCATACCATTGGAATGAGTAAAGCTAAAAACAAGAGGAATTTTGTCTGTAAGCAAATCCTGCTTTTTCAATACAGTAAGAGGTGACAAGATTGGGGCTGATGTGGGGGGAAAAAAGCAGCACGTCCGAAATCCATGGCTACGCCTAAACAGCCCAGAGCAGGGGAAGGTGGGCAATGACAGCGTGTGCTGTACACGCCTTACTGATGCAGTGAAGAGGAGCCGTGCCCATTGCGATGGGCACCTGCTGCCAGAGCCAGCCTGTACCGGGGCCGGGGATCTGGCTTCAGGGGCTGGCTGGCCCAGCGATGGCATGCTTGCTGCTGGTAGTAGGGACGGAGATCATTGTGTCCTAAATGGATGCACCAAAGGAATACGAGAACTCTTCTTCTCTGTCCCTACCTTTCCAGTGATATCTGTGTAAGCCCAAAATATTACTGTGTGATTGGGATTTCTGAAGAAGTATAAGGAGACTGAGAGTGCATTGCAGAACCTTTCACTGAAGGGAAATGGGTTGAAATAATGTGCAGATTCAATGAAATCATTGCCATGAGATGACTGTTAAGTTGCTTTCAGGCTCCCTTGTGTTACATTCTTGGGTTTTGTACATGGTACTGTTTTTTCCTCTTGCAGTGTGACTTTCTGCTTAAAAAGAAAGGTTTCCACAGGTGCAAACTAGCTGGAATGAGTATCAGAACACTGATTTGTGGTTTTCTTTCTCTCTTTAGATGTAGACATAAACTGACACAGAAACATCTGCAAGAAACCCATCAGTATGCTTAAAACCAGCTCTTTGTTCTCCTCTTAGATGATCTGAAAATCCAATACCCACATTATGAGTGTTACATAATGCCCCTGTGGCAAGTATTATTTAACCAAATACAGATGTGTTGACGGTTGGGAGAAGCAGCTCTCCTGTCCAGCCCCAATTATTTGTGCATGTTCTTTTGGCAAAAGCTCACTTATGTGCAGCATCCGTTCCTTTCAGTGTAATGAAGGTGAAAAGTTCAGCCATCTCTGGACGAGACACTGCTATTTGAGAAGAAAAACATTAAAAACCATGTTGGGCCTGTGTTGGATTTGCAAGATATACACACTGGAAAGAAGTGGCAAAAGCTAAATTTATCAAAGGTGTCCAAACCCCAAACCTGGAAGTTCAGAACCATTCCTCAGGGCTCACCGTAACTTTGGTAGTACCTTAGCTTCTGCCAGTAAAGATGCTAAGTCTCTTCTGGTAGCAAGTCCTGCTGGTGACTGCCTACAGGCTGAGCTGCCAGCTGGTGCCAGAGCTGTTCCCAAACTACACCTTCTCTGGGCCTATAAATACATAATTGTTCTTTGCACATGGAAGGGGAGAGGGCACTATCTCAAAGTCCTCAATATCCCCAAGGTAGGGGCTTTCTCCTGGGAGTCTGCACCTGGGTGTCAAGGTCAGTGCAGGCGTAGAGGAGAGCTGAATTCCCTGCGCCTTCCCCGCTGTGAGCGGGCACTCGCACATCAGCTTGCTGAGTAAGGAACTGGGGATGGAGAACACCTTAAGGATTAGTTTACCTTGAAGAGACTCGACAGAGAGAGAAAGTCCTCTCTCTCATCAGTTCTGCAGGTTGATATTTTTGCTTTGTAGCTCTGCCTGATGCCTGCCTAGCGCTCCTTACTGCTCTGGCTTTTTGGGACACTTTCCTAGGAGCCTGACTCTCCCCATGAGGAGCTGAGTTCCTAAATGGACCAGGGGGTCCTACATGGTTGAAAGCTGCCTAAAAGTTAAGCTTTGCGTTGACGCATTGTGGTATGCAGGTCTTTTTAAAAAGCTAGCTCATATTTGCTAGAGGGTGTGCCTGTTCTTTCCTTATGCTTCTACAAATAATCAAGAGAAAAAATAACTAATCTAAAAATCCCCAAACCAACCACAATGACATTCTCCAAGTAGTAATATAACTCAGGCACTCATGTGTAGAACAAGGGAATCAAAACCCTACATAGCTTTGTAGATCCAGTTGTGTATTTTGGTTAATATGCATCACATCTGACTTGTTTTATTACTATGACTGATGATATTGGCTTTAGAACATTTCCAGCTTTGACATATACCATAACCAGCCTAGACCTGAATATATTATAAACTGCAAAGAAAGCACTTCATAGGTTTAAAGTGACTTGATACTTGCTGAGCTAGAGACAGAGTATGGAGAGGAGGTCCAATGAAGAAACAGTGAACGGCCCTGATAGGAATGGGAGACAGCTATTTAAAAAAGCACAAGTCCTGAGAGATTCCAGACCAGTAAGGGACTAGTAAATTGGTTATAAAATCAAAATGCAGTGCTGGTGCAAAATAAGGAAAATGAAGAAAGGGAATCTGTTTTTGAAAATGGTGGAATATGTGCTAATTTCTTAGGTCTTAATTAAACCTTACTCGATAAAGGAATCTGTTGTAGTGAAAAAGAGTTATTTTTGTTGCCTAATAACAGGAAAAAAGGACAAACACTTCTATAGATGAGAAAGGTAAAATAAGGAACAAAATTTTCTCTTTTTTTCCCCTAAAAACAGAAAAATTCAGATTAGATTTTTAAGATTTTTTTTTCCTAGAAAAAATATCTCTTTTTCCTTTCTAGAAAAAGAGAATTAATGGAATAGGACAAAGAAAAAGCCTGAGTTGCCAGCAAGAGAGTTCTTCAGAAACAGAACTCTTAGAGGAGCAAGGCAGACAGTTAAGTGTGTCAAATGTGAACCTGAAGAGCCTTGTCCAACACTAACATCTTTGAGTGTAAAATTTTATCTTACTTGAATGTGTGGAGGTGACAACATCACAAGCTACAAGATTTTTATGTTCTAATAAAAGAGCCTGTCTTAATTATTTAAGCCTAATTAGAGTTTAAAACACCACCCAGAACATAATTTTTTCTTGACTTTGTATTTCACAGTATATTGTTCTTTATAGGTCAGTTTGGAGCAAGCTACTAAATACGAAAACACCTTGTAAAGTGAAACATAGTGGAAAGCCAATTCCTTCCAACTGTACTCCCTCTTCTCCTTTCTTTTAATTCCTATACATTCCTTCTGCTCTGCTTACTCCTGCCCTAACCACTGTAAGTATATTCATGACAGAAACAGCTGTCTGCATATGCCCTTCCTTCCCCAAATTACCTTGTTGTGCCTCATTAGAACTATATGGAAATAATGAGCCTAATCAGGCCAGTGGAGCAGGGATAAAAGTTTTAAGCTCTTTTCCCAAGTCTGGCGCGACTTTAGTTTTCTCTTTTGCATCGTCCCTTCAGTAAAATAGAGATTATTGCGCTTTCAGCTTTGACCGTAATTACCGCATTGCAAGATAATGTTTTGTAACAAAAACGTTTGGCAGAAGATTGTAGTGAAAATGAATGACATCAACTAATGTGAGTTCAGGAAACTTATACAGCTACTTCTCCATGTATGTATTTACTTAGATAATTTGCAGAAGAGTTCCAGATTTGTGCAACACCCACGCAATTATTTATCAGCACTATGCACAGCCATATGCTCTGATTACATAACAGCTGCTAAACTATTAAAAAAAAGTTATTTAAATTAAAATTTGTTTGACTGCTTTCCCAGAACTTTTTATCTATATGTCATGCTTGCCTTTTCCTTCCGTAATCCTGCCAATTACAAATGCACTTCATTTCTAAATTTACTCCACTGTTACTGGTTACTCCACTGGTTACTCCACTGTAGGATGAGAGGTTACGCAAATTCCTCCTCAAGGAGCTTGGGAAGTGACCAAGAAAACTAAGATTAGAGGTACAAGGGATAAGCAGCTGATACAATCCTATTGCTGTAAAGGGTGTATCAGTTATCAGAGTTTAACATGTTACAGAAATTGTTATAAGATGAAAGATGGAATCAGCATTTACGTATAGCTAGATGAAGTACTCCCCAGTCATTATTGTTAATAAGAATAAATATTGTGGGGTTAATAAAAACCTTTTTTATTTTCAGTATATGTTTCTTTACAAATGATGCTCACAATTTATCAGTGATTTTGTACTAATTACTAATCTGAAGTCTAAATTAAGTAGACGAAGGTAGGTGTTTGTCACTATCTGTCATTATTTCAAAACTGGACGAGAATTTAGTGTTTTCCAGTCTCTCTGTAAAATAACAATAACTTTAAAAATGCAAAAGCAAAAATGAAAGTCAAGCTGAGATAAAAGAAAGATATCTTTTCCTTTCTTCAGCCCTTTTCCTTTACAGCTGAGAGTAGAAAATATAAATATATAAGATGTGTTAAAGAGATCTATTTACCTGACATTTTCCACTTGTACTGTGGCTTTTATTACTATATAACAATTGCTAGGTACAGCTGCTCTTGTTATTTCAGAGTAACAAGCCTCCAGCCACAGATGCAATGACACTGTCTTTATATGATATCAGCTACATGGAAGTGTGATTTTAGTTGTCGTTCATGTCTGTGCTCCACGCAAGTCAATTCCAGCCCTTTCAAGCACTTGTTACGCACAAGGTTATCCATGTTGGTAGTCATTTTCTTAACCAGTTCATAAGCTGTTTCCCATTTCACTGTACTTTTGTTCAATTATGGTTAAAGCTCATTGTACACCCTCCCTAAAAATGATCTGAAAAATATTGTTCCTTGAGTAGAACAGCTGAATATTTTCCCAGTGCTGGACAATAGCTTGCAACCACAGTCTTTTCTTAATGTACCCCAAACCAAAGACCAAGATGAGTAGAAAGTGTAAAATGTTTCCATATGACTCAACTAGGAGGTTCTCCGCTAATACCAAACATGTAGTCTGGAAAAAGTGTGTGTCCCTTAATATATATTAACTTTGTAGAAACACAGTATTTGTTTTTATGGAAAAATACCCTTTCTAGTCCTCTGAGAAGAAACATTTTTGTCCAGTATTTTTTAAACTGAGGGAAAACAATGTAACAAACAATGTAACAAACATTACTGTCAAATGGCTCCCACTCATAACTTCCAGACGTTGAGACACATCCGGAAACTGGATAATACCTGGAGGAGGTGGCCAGAGCAATGAGCAAGGCTTGAAGAATCCCTCTGATGAAGACAATGGGATTCTTCTTGGTGATAAAGAAGTACATCATTGGCAGAATGAACAGCCCGTGAACAACCAGGCCACACACCACAGTAATGGCATAGAAACCCAGCTTCTTCCCAATGGCTGAAGGGTCATCCATTTCTAAGATTTTACCCGCAATTAGGAACACAATTCCAAATGGAAAGTACCTGAGCAAAAAGAAAGACAGTCATTACTAGGAGATAGTTCACTTCCACCAAACAGTGTGAGATGGAAACCTCTTGTACCTTCACTAGCAGGGCAGTAAAAGCAGCCTGTCCAAAAGTGGCACAGTTGGGCTCAGTTGTTTTATCAGACCAGGTCTGTTTAAGTCCCTGTCTCACACTTAAGGAGTGTGCCTGAAGTGCTCGGATAAACACCCCTTCATGTGGGGTACTCCTCAGCACAGCTGAGGTTATGTTGGCGGTCAGTAATGAATTTTAAATGTTTTGGTCCAGAAGAAGGCTCTGACTTTGTAGCTTAAGGCAGGTCATTTACTTGGCAGCAGGGGAATGAATCCCAAGCTCTGCTCATGTGCTTGTGCTGATGTGATTGTTCAGGGATTTTAGTTGGAAGCTGTTAAGTAAATGTTTATGCAGCCTTTGGAAGACATAGGAGAATTACCAGTGTGCATTAGACATGCTCTTGGACTGCATCGGAGTTTGATTCATGGCAGAAAACTACCTAGTTTCTGAACTGCGGTGTTCACTGCAGAGATAGCCAAGCTAGCAGTGACTACGCTGACTGCAGTACGCTCAGGTCAGCACAAGAGCCCAGACCTCTGCTGAGGGCTTATTAGCTTGAGCAAGCTGAAACCAGGCTAGGATTTCTAGTGGACCAGTGCTGTAAGGTGTGGGAGTACCCGCCTGAGGATCTCATCATGCTCCCTTGTGTGGGCTGGATGTATTATGATCTCCCAGTGTATACAGCACACACACACCCAGCTATACCGTGCTTCATTATTTGGGAGTGATATGCAAGGTGCCTCTGTTAAAATGACAGTACAGTGGGGACAGGACGTGTGTGTATGTGTCTTCCTTCAGATGCTGGGGCCCCACAAAACTAAGGATTGTTCACTCTCATTTATTTCCCTGGAAATAAGTTTATGCCATGTCTGTGTATCCTCTTCTCTTGAAATTCTCGTAACGTTTAAAAAAAAATTCTTGCAAAAACTGTTACTTACCAAACAGCAACTGCCACTATCTTCATGACAGATTCATTTAAACACTGGCAAAAGCTGACCAAAGGAACACCACTGTTTCCCATTCTTCCCAACATTATACCTGCAAACATAGGCATTCGGGCTTAAATTTTCATGTGCCTTCACGCAAATCCCCAGTGCTTTCCCTCCCTGCTATAACTCAGAGTGAACTAAATGGATGGTGGCTGCATGAATACACATCTGTGTGCCACAGGAATAGACAAGGTATCTGAAAATCTCACCTGACGCAGACACGGAGCATGGGGGAGCCAGGCCACGGACTTTGTGCTTTGGCTCCCTCCAGGGCTCTGTCACCCACCTCGGTGGTTTTTTGATTTGCAATTCCCTGCAGGTAGACTTCTGTGCTGTGGAGTTAGGCCCGCTAATAGGAAGCCTGCTTTCTTAACTGTCTTTTATAGAGCCCTGAGAAGGATTTACCTGCTATTAGGGATCCATGGAAGACAAACAGAAAAACATTCTTCTAGCGGAAGAAGCTGTCTCTGCCTGCCTGCGTTCTGCTTTACTTCTGTGCACCATGTGCAAGTGGGCAGCATCTATGAGACACTCCCAGGGGCAAAGCCAGTATTGAGGTTTGTTCTGGTAACGGGAAGTTAATATGTAGTTTTTAGTAGGTATCCTTCTACATAATAACAACCAACCCTCACAATCAGTCCTGCTTAGCATACTTGGGGGAGATAAGGAAATACAAATTCCTGTGAAGAAAAGCCAAATTGCCATACAGACCAGCCAGGAAAGAAGAAAGCAAACAAAACCCACTTATGTACACCCAGTGCTCAGAAAGGAAAAGAATACAGCTCTGGGATGTGTCATCTAACTGTGTATTCTGTAGACAGTGTTAGTTTCCAATAAATCATATAAATAGACATCATTTTCCTGCTTTATTAACCTTCTGCCATTACTCTCCGAAAGGATTCTACGTAATCAAGTTAATTGCTCAAGGAAGCACTTCAAAAGCTGCACCAAATGAGACTGCCTTTGAAGGGAGTTTCATGAGGAAGCGGGGAGCTATGAGTGAGGTGCATGATGACACTTGCACTGGAAAGACAGCATGCTTGCTTTGCGTGGGAGCCTGGACTCTGCCCCCGGAGCCCACATCTGCGCCTGTGAGCCCAGACTCGGGCGGTAATGCTCCCAGGGCAGTCCGCGCTGGGGGCAGGCAGGGAGGCTGTCAGCTGTCTTATCCAGTGATTTCACAATAACAGTGCATTCAAGATGTGGGCTTATAAGCCTGATAATATTAACCTAAACTGTAATTTTTATGCTGGAAAACATTATTATTAAGCACATTGCTTATCTTTTCTATCAGGGTATTAAATATAGTTCAGCTCTTGAAGCCTGGTCAGTGGGTTTTACGTGAGTCTGAGCTTCTAATTCTGAATAATGCCAAAAAGAAGAAACACCTTCTCTTTTATTTTACAGGAATAACTGACATTTGCTCTTCAAAACACTGTCCTATTGGAGCATGTGGCTATTGCTGGGGTCAGGTAGGGGAGTGGGCAGGACTGGAGCCTCCTGTCTGCAGCCCTGGTGTACCAAGCTCCATTTCAGTGCAAACATTTTCCTTGCAGTGAATGAATGTGTGCTCCTCCAAGAAAAAAGATCAGATGTCTCAACTGGTATCCACTTGTCATAATATCTAACAGAAATTCGTGCACACTGCGTGAGAAGAGGCAGTATAGCTAGTCACAGCTGAGCCTAGCATCAAGGCTTTACGTGTGTGTTGACTTCATACTCTGCCTGTCAGAGGTGGCCCATTTAATGCATGCCTGGCAAAGAAGTCTAGTCATTCATGCACAGGATTTACTCCTGGACTGAGGTTACTAAGAAATTCACCTCCTGCTTCAGGAAAAGAAAAAGACAGTTGGCTCAAGTCTGTTATTCTAAAGTCCCTTTATGCTAGTCTGATGATGTTCAAGGGCCTTAAAGAAACTATAAGAAGTTTCTTTCCCACCCTACTGCCATTCTTCTATGCCATAGTGGTGTAAAAAGACCTTTGTGCAAATAAAATAGCCAAAGTGAGCAAAACCGTTACCAAGCGCCAAGGCCTGTGTACAGACCAGACAGTGATAAACGCTTGGCTGCATCCTTTGTTCAAAATGACAATCTGAAATTGTCACCAGTATCTGACAAGTTTTGAGCACGTAGTGTCTCAGGTTTGTTTGCAGCTAATACAGTTGCAGCTGACCCAGCAGCCAGGGCTGTTGTGTACGTGGCAGTACCGGCAGTACATTTTCTGTATGTCAGCCAGGAGGAAAACAGCTCTCAGCTTCCATCTCTTGATCCCTGGGCCAGCAAGAGTTAGGGGCATGGTAACAGTAATACAGTCAGTTCTGGGAAGACAATGAATGGTTTTCAGTGCTGAGAAGTATAAAGTTGCCCTTGATCCTAATAAGCACATGTAATTAATTCATTCATATCCAAACATTTTGGCTGGAATATTGGCTGCTGTGACATTGTACTTTGGGAATGGACTATAAACTATTACAAACTAAGGGACAGCCAATTTCCAGCAGTGTTGCATATGGAATAACACATACTGGAGAAACTGAGAAAAGAGACAAATCTGCTAATTCCAGACTTGATTTTTGACCCTTTGTGCTGGTATGAACCGTCATATAATAAATACGGTCAAAGATGTTTTATGGAACTATCTCTGCTGACAAAGTTAACTTCCAAGAAGAAATTTAGATAAAGAAAATTTTATCAGCATTTTCTTGTAAATCATCAGTACCTTACCTTTGTCATCATTAACTAGGGCACGTTTAAGGGAGTGGTTAAAATTTCCCACTTCCAAATCCACAAGCATAATATAACACACATGGGACCAACGAGTTTCTCCAGCAAGTGAAACTGAGTAAATTAGCTAGACAGAAGCTCTTAGAGTCCACTGAGATAAGCTACTAGATGGTATATAACTATAAGCATTGCATGATGGAAAAATAAAATCAAGAAGTTTCAGTCAAAGAGAGGATCCATTGGTTTAAAACTGATAAAACAATATTCCTCTGTAACTCACTTATCCATCCTATCTCTGAGGCTTGTTATCTGAATTGGGCTCTTACATAGATAAGTGACGGTTATATTCTACACTAATAATGCGATTAAGATGGTTGAGAACAACAGACAGGGCAGATTCCAGGGCAAAAATCATTTACTGCTTGGTGGGGGGAACTTCAGTGAATGACCTGGTCTGGGAGCAGGTTATTCTTATTCAGGAAACCAAACAACCCAACCCCTATCTTTTTCTCTTAAATGGATTCTTGGATTGTTGCAAACCAAACATGTCTGAAACCTACCCATTGTTGCAGAGAATATCACAATCCCTAGCACATTCATGCCATCACTAGTGCCTGGTTCTGATTTGTAAATCACTTCAGGTGGGGGAGTGATATCCAAGGCAAAATTCTGGACATTGGATCCATTCTCATCCTGGACTCCATATATTATAATGCGACGAGTCGTGCTTTCAGGTGATGCTTTGTTAGATTTAATGATGGGAATACTCTTGGTGCGATACTGAAAGAAAACAAAGTATTTTATATTATAATATCCCAGCAGGAATTAATAGTTAAATGAGACCTCCGAAGGGCTTTGTTAAATAAGGCTGCACGTTAGAGGGACAAGCATGAAAAGAATAACACCTCCTGTCCCTATGCTGCTAAAATCTGTAAAAAAGTTGAATTTTTTGAAAAGCAAAAATGAGAGGTTCCTATAATCAGAGCCTTATGCAGCAAACACATGATCTCCTGATAGAGCTGCTTTTGACATTCCCTTGTATTTCTTTTGCTATAAGACATATTGAGGAATAACTCCCCAGGGGTTTGAGTGCCCTTCTCTTTGCCTCACGGAGTTAAAGTTCCCATGAAATATTCCCCCAGGTAAAACAAATACAGCCATCCCTCTTGCTCACTCACAACTTTTAGATGAGATTTTCCTGCCAAATTCCAATCTGAGCAGTTAAACTCTTCCTAAATACATTATTTTGTTGCTTTAGTCAGATACTGTACTCTGTTCTTCTTTTGTGCGGTGTTACTGTGCACTCTAAGAGATTCCAGCTATTCTGTGGCTGCAGACCTGTGGTAAGAGAAATCATACGCTAGGCATGCTGGCATAAATTGTTCTGCTTTCCTACAGCACGTTTCTCAAGGTCCTCAAAGATTTGCCCTCAGGTGGAGACGGAGTTGACTTAGGTGTGCATGTCTATTGTCTGGTCACACTGTGCATTTTATGCTTGTTTGTTTTGTCTTCAGATACCATGGCTAATCTTGTATATGACAGAGAAAATTTAGCACCTTTGGAACTTACAAAAAGATTTAGCATCCCTGGCCTCTATTCCAATTTTATTGCTGATGGTTACAGAATAACAGAGAAGTAAAGAGTTTTTTATAGTTACTATAGACTCAGCAGATGGGTCTATAACAGAGCTAGGAATAGAATGAAAATGAAATCCACTTCTAGATCCCTCCAGAGCCAGGAGGTCCTTCTCCACTTGCTCCCCAAAAGAGAAACCGACTTCCAGTTTACACTTTGATTATTAATCAGTCCCTCCTTCCTTTCCTTGTAGGTTCTCTACCAGTGTTTATTGTCTTTACTGTTTATTGATCTCATCCTCCCTGGTTTTCTATGCCTACTATTACAGAACTTGATGCCTGCAGTAAGCTCATCCTCTGGTTGTACCAGGGAGCTGGACCTCATCCCTCCTCCACCTCCTATTGCCCACATTCAGGAGTTACAAACTGCTTTCTTCATCTCCTCCCCCAAAGTCTGTGATACTCTGAGACACCTGGTGAGGCATGTACAATATTACATGCTTACATGTGCCCACCACTATATTCTTATAGTGAATTTACTGAGTGATCTCCCCAGATTTTCGGAGGAAGGGAGAGGAGGGATCATGTAGTCGAGAAATGGGAAGGTGGAATTAAATCAGTTACAGCGGCCAAGGAGAGCATGTTAAATGACTTCTGCAAAATTACTCATACCAAAATTGCAAAGGTAAGGCTAATTTATAGTAGGTTAATACTGCTGTCCTATGTAAAGGCAGAGTTTATGAACACTGGTATCAATACTGGAATTTCATTTTCAGAAATGCCAAAACACAGACTTTTGTGTTGAGCAGACTGAAGCTCACTCACTGCCATGCTTTGAGGTGGCAGCATGTGAGCTGGCTCCAGTCTGGAAGCAGCAGAGCTGTATTAGAATGGCAAGGTGTCCTAACTCATCCTCCTTCTGAGAGACAGGTATTGTATGGATGACATGGCATGGCACCGGCATGCAGCACCTGCTATACATTTAGCTATTCAAGCCTGAATCTCAAAAGAGTTCGAGGGTTGTAAAATTGCTAGTTACGTGATATCTCAAAATGAAGCTTGGAATGCTATGATACCACAAAAATGTAAAATCCTGAAGGTTTCTCTTGATAAACAAATGGTAAAAGAACATATCCATTGCTGGATCTGTGCCACAGCTTCACTCCACGTGGGAGGCAGGTTCTTTTTACCTTACTGGACTGTTAAAATAATTTTGAACTACCAGTTGTAGGCAGGCTGCAAGGCTGCTGAGGCTAATGGAAATGTACTCATTAATTCCTAAATGCTCCAGGAACTAATAGCATCTGACATAATACAGTGTCTATATCTGGATTCTGTTTTACAAATATATATCATGTCCATGTTTCTGTGATGTTGGCTCATCTCTTTGGTGGTAACAGAACTATAACCACTTACCTGCTTGAATGTGGCCTCAACAAGGTTGGCTGGAAACATGTTCCTAGAAATGAACAAATAAAATAATTTCTATGGGACTGAAGGCGATTTCTGTTTACTGGGTTTATCACAATAAATTACTTATTCACCGTCCCAAAGAGCAAGGGCTAAATGGGTTCAGAAGGCTGCCACTCTCCCACTCATGCCATATAGTTGTAAATGACTCAGCAAGGCACAGCAGAGGGACAGTTCCTCAGAATTAAAGTTTTGGGACTCACTTCTATATACCTGGAGTGAGACCCAGGAGCTCTAGTTTCACTTTCTGGCTCTGCCACTGTTTCCATGTTGTAACTGGGACAACATAACTGCCGTAATTCCCTTCCCCATCTGCTATCTGGGGAGAAGAGTATTTCTTTATTCTGTATTTTGTCTTCAAAGTTTAGATAATGAGCTGTTCAAGACAGAGTCGGAGTTCACAGACGTATTCCTGGGATACCTGGGTGCTGTAATCTACTTTGGGGCTTCTAGGCACTGCTGTGAGATGACTCATGAACTGTAGTATGTCCTGATACACTTTCATCACTAAAATTGTAAGCAATGTAGACTTTGCAGCATTTTGGTCAAGAACAGTTTGCTTTTCAAACAGAGGATCTGATTCCTGATTAAAAGAATTGAGATTACAGCTGCACAGTCTCTGCAAACTTTTCATATGGTTCTGAGGCTTCAGAAGAAGGAACTGATGTGAGGCAAACAGTTTCGTCTTTGCTCACAGCTGAGCTACAATGGAAAATAATGACCATACACTGTGAGATTTGCAGTAAGACTGATAGATTTTTAATTCTATGAGGGACTCTTGTTGCTATATTTTCTGACTTTCTGTGTATCTCAGACCATAGCATTTCACCCAATAATATCTGGAGCTAATTTAGTAATTTCTGTTTGAGCTAGATTATTACCTTGTAGAAAGACATTCAATCATAATTTGAAATGGAGAGCACACCCTCTACAGGCTTCAAAGAGGAATCATAGTGTAGTTGGGCAAAAAAGCTAAAAAATATTTCCATGTAGCATCTGGGAATCAAGATTTGTATGATCACTCTAATAGGACCTAACAGAACTGATTTATTTTCAGCACAAAGCCTCTGAACCTAGAGGCAGAAGACAGTAGCACCCTATGACCCGATTCTATGCTTTCATATGCATAAACTTACGCAAAGAGAATAATTCCCGAATTATCCTGAATTCTCTATCCAAAGGACTTTTTATTGAAAGGCCAACTCAAGCCTCAAGACAGGACAACACTTAAGTATATGTGAAAAGCCTGTTCTCACTCCAAGGATAATTGCTATATGTATACACAGTCAAATGCATGCCGAACTGAGACATTTTCCAGATCCGCTCTCCTCTTTGCACCAGCAGCATATGTGTGCTGCTACTGGAGTCACAGCAAGAGCATTCTGTGCAGCACTGGTTTAGAAAGAACAATTTTATTGCTATTTTAAGTCATAGTAATGTGACATTATGGTCGCACCTCAAATTATAAGGTAGAATCTGTTTCAGTATCATCAGACAGAGCAATTGCTACAAACAGATAATTAATTATCCTTTTCAGGGTCAAGCAGAAGGAGAAGAATTTGAATTACAGGGTAGCAGTGCTGTCTAATGATGGAAACAGAAGATTGGAAATGAGTCGTTTTGTTGGCCTCCTGTGTGAGAGCAGACAAGCAGCATAAAGGCAACATTTGTCATTTTGGTAAGGCTGTTGCTTTAGGGCAAACTAGTGTTATACAGACAAGTTACTGTCAGGCAAGCTATGAGGTTGATGGACAGCACTTCAGTTGCTCTTCTTTAATTCCCCTGGCCCCTTCTCACCTCAGTGAAGGCAGGACAGTTCAGATGACCTGTCCCTTGCAGCCTGATGTGCTACTTGGCATCACTGTTGGATCACAGCATATCCTAGCTGTGCTGTACACTGGTAACGTCTTCTTCCATTTTACCGGTCCTACTTAAGAGCCCCAGGCATGATGGTGGCTGTGCTCTACAGGGACATGAGGTCAGAAGGCAGCAGCTTTGCCTATATCAGCAACTTGTCATAACTTTTTGTTAGCAAGGTTTAGTTAAATTAATGCAGTCCCTTTGTACGCACTTTCATTTAATTGGAATGATTTAGCTTAAGACACTCACAGTGCAGTGATGTGGTTAGTGATGAACAACGCTCACCACGCTATTGTAAGCAGTGCTGTACGTCTGACTGCTGTGCTGCCATCAACAGAGCTTTCACCCCTGTAACAACAGCGCCAAGCACTGAGTTATCTCTGCAAATCTTCCGTAAAAGCTGATCATTCCCTGGTTCAAGTGTCAAATCTGTAGCCAAAACAAGACAGACAACAGCCAGCTATGCATCACTTTTCTATCAGATGCAGACACAACCTTCTGCCTGAGCCCTTGGAGCTTGGCTGAGGCAGGGGACTAACTGAAGAACAGCTGGATGGAGCTGGACCTGGGAGAGATGGAGAGGATGTTTATAGCAGCAGGAAGCATGGAAGGGAAAAGTTCGTTACCGTCTTATTATGCCTCATAAGGGAATTCTGCTTTGACATTGTTAAAGGCTTCATTAATATAAAATTGAATTTGTTTTATGATTTGAGATGATCAGATGAAAGGTGTTGTAGGAGTGCAAAGTATTAGTGAGATGATTGTGCTATAATTTGCTGTGCAAATGTGAATTATTCTGAAAGCATAGAATCGCACTGAGCAGTCCTGCTTAGATTAGACTATGAATGTCACGTATGAGACAAAGCTTTACAAAGAAATATGAATTTAATTGCTGATGATTTCTATTCCCTGCCGCAGTTTTATAGTCTTAATTAGAAGAATTAAGAACAAATTGAGACTGCTCAAGAAAGGAAATATCATATGGTTAATAGCTGCATTAAATGTTGGACAAATTTGTGAAGGATTAAAGCATTTTGTTTCTTCATCTTTCTTTATCCTGCAGGAATTACAACTATCCACTTAATTCTGGATGCTGGAATTCTCCCAGTATTTTTTAATATATTATGCACTGTGATCCAGTCTTTGAGACTAGCCTACCAAAGTTACACAATTTATCTAGTGAAGGCTGACCTGAATGTGTTTGCCAGAACTTCGGCTTATTTTTTATTTTAAGCTGGTTTACTTGGATTGAAAAAATCCAGTATTAGCCAAAATTTAGTTTTATTAATTAAAAACAGTCAAGAGAACAATTCGTGGAAGAGAACTCTATTGGACCAAAAAACAAGATTGAGAAGAAAGTATCAAACTGACACAAAGAGATGGGAGATGACTGGGAGTGTTTGTTTGTTCAGTCGAGTCTCTTCAGAAACACTTGACGAATTCTTGCTTTAGGGGCATATTTTGCTGCATGTTGATATTTGCCTGCCTATCTTCCAGGCACCCAACCTGCAAGCAGATTGGCCCCTATGGATCTCTACTAGCTTTGCTGTGATTCTGCACAAGGATGAAGATCTACCGACATGGATCTGGTATCAGGATCATAAAGTGAGGCTGTCCCTCTACTCAGAACAGGTATTGTGTTTATCACTGGCATATATTGAATTAAAGACACTGTCAGTACTTAAGAAGTAATAATTCAAGCTGAGTTACTCATTGCTGTCACCACGTATAAATGCTGTTGTGCTTATTCAATTAAGACAACTAAGCGGATAAAATATTTCAAAATTTCCAGCATTGCTTTCAGATTGCTTACAAGATACAGGACACAAAATAATACTACAGGAAAAAAGTGATCTGGGATTCATTTCTCTAGTACAAGTGATTGTCTCTAACCTCAGTGGCACAATTCAGCATTCCTGGCAAAAATAGTTTCACATAATAATAGGGAACTAAATATAGTGCATAACAGTGAGTGAGCCTGGTGTGGAACACAGATAAGTTTAGGTCTAAGACAAGGATACAATGTAAAAGAGAAACAGACATATGGCTTCTCGTTACATAAAAAAATTAAGAGCTAAATACTGTGTGCCCTGAGGAAGAACACAGGATGCATTTCCCAGAGCATCTTCTGCTTCAGAAATTCTGCCAGACAGAGCAGGAGTGTTCAACACAGGTTAAAAGAGTGAACATATATGACACTTCAATATCAGCTCAGTGAACTTTCCACAGACCATGAGCTATTGAACCGCAGATGACATGCCTGGCCTGCATTTGCTGCAATAGCAGCATATACAGACAAGTGACCTACTAAACACCTCTAACTACATTCTGCTGTGATGGACAGGCTGGTTCATTCTTCTAGCAAATTGTGGAGTCCTTCCCTCATTCTTGTATGGGATAAGAGGATTCAGACATCAGGATATATCAAGAGTTAGAAATGTGTATGTATGACTAAGGCAACACATGTTCTGCAATTTGGTAGCCATGGAATTTGAAGAAAATCCTGAAGACTTGTAGCAAGTATAGACAGCAGCTGGTCTAAGGAGCTGCTTTGAGGGTGCAGTTTCTAATACATGTAGGACTATTTAGTACCTTACCAGTGCCAAAAATGGGAGGTCTTTTTCCCTTCTCGGTTGTCTCCCAGCAATTAACCTAGCAATTAACACTGTTATTTTTGCTCCCGTAGTCTTCTGCTGCTTTAGGAAGCTGAATTATTTTAGGAAGTAATTTTTCAGCTCAGGCCCTGCCTTGGCGCTGCCCCCAGGACGTGGGCGCCCTCTGGCTCTTTTCAGGAGGCTGCTGACTCTTGAGAACTATGGTAGTGAAACAAGTATCAGCACGGTTGAACTGTTTCACTGCTCATGCTTTTAGCCGAATTGTCCACAGAACACAAGTATACAGCTATTGGGATAGTCAGTTTGACGGCTCCTGGATAACTTCTATTACAAATAAAAGGCCAAACTCTGGTTGCAATTACACTACTGAATATCTGAAATACTTATTTGGAGACCTGACACCATCTGTTGATTCAAAGCATTCAGTTTTTGCAGATCATTTTAATAAGAAGTTAGGCCAGCAGCCACAGGTACAGCAGATGTTGTTTCCTTGAGTCAGAACACCCATTCCCTCTGGGGCACTCTGCTCTACAGCAGCAGTCTGGTTCTGATCTCAGACTTTGAAGTTATCAGTACCTAATCCCTGCCACACCAGGCAGTCTTTGGACGCAGGCTGTGGAATTAAAGCCACCTGACTATTTTTGTTTGTTTGTTTGTTTTGCAACATACGTGTCCTCGTAATATTTTACTGGCCTATATTTGCATTGGGCATAAAACAGTTTTGGACACTTTGCTCTCTGTCCTATATTTCTCACATTTGAACTAATATAACTGAGCTTGCAAGAACATTGTTTTAAGGCTGGATATTTGACAGTATTCAGTACAGCAAGGGTACAGAGACAGTAAAAATGGAGTCTGAGTAGTTTGACGTAACAACTATAAAGTTTCCAGGTTTTACAGCTCTGCAGAAGAATGAACAGCACTGTGGTTCCTATTTACTATAATCTGATGTCAGGTGCCTCTTTCTTCTCAGTGACATTCCCTTAATCTCAAAAATTCATTTGCGTTTACTCTCCTGTGCATGACTTCATCATCAACTGTGTAGACTCCTGACTACTGTTACTGTATCACAAAAGCCACAAATCCTGTCCTCAGTCATACAGGAATACATCTGAAATGGCTTCTTGCTGGTGTCAGTGGGCTCCATCAGGGTTTGCACTCCTGAAATCAAGGGCAAAATTTAATTCAGCAAGACTGAACAAATGACCTATCTCAGGGTCCATGGGAGGATGCATGTTGCACATCAGTAATCACCTCCAGTGCCTCATCTCATATAGAATAGAATAGAATAGAATAGAACAGAACAGAACAGAACAGAACAGAACAGTTCAGTTGGAAAGGACCTGCAAAGATCATTGAGTCCAACTGCGTGACCACTTCAGGGCTAACCAAAACTTAAAGCATATAATTTAGGGTATTACCCAAATGCCTCTTGAACACTGACAGGCATGGGGCATCAACCACCTTGCTAGGAAGTCTGTTCTTGATATCAACTGCACTTACCCCTGCTAAAAGGACCAAAGCACACTTTTGCAAGTAATAAGCATTAAAATCCTCATTATTGTAAGAAAAGATACTAATAGCATGCAAAAATCAGTAAGCCATTGTGTCTTGCTTGTCTTTTTGCAGATCAAGGCAGGACTAATATTACGGAATCATTTTGCCAAATACTTAGACTTTTTATTTGTCCTGAGGGTGACACTGTTGCATGGCATTTCAGTTCCAGTAAGGGATATAGAGGGTGAATCTCCTTGCCCTGCTTCTTCTGAAAGACAAGGTCCTGACACAGCTCTGACAGTGCTACAACTCTCTGAGAAACTCGTTCTTTGGGGTGGAAGCACAAGTACATCACATCTTTAGGAATCTTGAAAAGGCTGAATCATATCAAAGTAGCATGACAGGCCCAACACATATGCACTATTGTTCCAGGAAAGCAAGTTATTTAATAACAAGTGTTCATTCATATCAGAAGATGTCAAGGCCAATTTTCAGGAGGATGAACAATTTATTCCCCTTTAGGGCTGAAGCTTTCCTAATGCAGTTGTAACTCCTGGCCCCCATGTGTCTCCCCCTCTGTGACCAGAGGGCAGAAAGTCTGCTTCACAGTCCATCTCCCAAGCATCATTTTCATCATGGAATTATCTTTTTTCCATATTGGTTTCCTTTTATGCCAAATAGGAACCACACATTTAGGGGCTTCAGAGCCCTTTGTAAATACTTGAGGTTCAGGCTTCTGAGCAGCTTGAACTGCTTCAAAATTAACCAGAAGAGAACATCTGGTCACATACAGTGTTAAACAGTTTTGGCACCAGGCTTGTTTTGTGAGATAAAAGAAAATTGAAATGAGTAAAAAAGGCTTGTTTGCCATAGGAGACAGATAAATATTTCTATCATAGGTACACATCGGCTTTTGGTAAAAGATACAAGAATGTAGGTCAAAGTTATTAACAAGAAGTTCTTTCATAGTTTAAAGCCTGGGTGTTTTAATGTACTCTTAAATATCTAATTGCCTGTATATACAGTTCAGTCTTCAACTGTAAACTTCTTTAAGCACGATTTCTCATTCTGCACAGCCTGGACTTTTTCATAACTACAGCAGATACTGAGTTTCTCCTGCCATGTTTTGAAGAAATGTGTCATGGTTTTGGCTGGGATAGAGTTAATTTTCTTCGTAGAGGCTCACACAATGCTGTGTTTTGGATTTTTGATGAAAATAGAGGCGATGATTTCGGTTGTTGCAGAGCAGTATTTACATAGAGCCAAGGCCTTTTTTGCTTCTTGTGCTGCCCTGCCAGCGAGGAGGCTGGGGGTGCACAAGGAGCTGGGAGGGGACACAGCCAGGGCAGGTGACCCAGACTGACCAAAGAGATATTCTGTGCCATATGGTGTCATGCTCAGCAATAAAAGCTGGGGTAAAGAAGGAGGAAGGGGGAGGACGTTGGGAGTGATGGCGTTTGTCTTCCCAAGAAACCATTACGTGTGATGAGCCCTGCTGTCCTGGCAGTGGCTGAACACCTGCCTGCCCATGGGAAGTAGCGAAAGAATTCCTTGTTTTGCTTTGCTTGCGCATGCTGCTTTTGCTTTACCTAGTAAACTGTCTTTATCTCAACCCATGAGTTCTCGCACTTTTACCTTTCTGATTCTCTCCCCATCCCACCTGGGGAGAGTGAGCGAGCGGCTGTGTGGCACTTAGTTGCCTACCGGGGCTAAACCACAACAAAACGCAATTTGTATAAAGAAATAAAATAGCCTTTAGCTTGAAAGAGGGAAAGGAAATTATTTTAAACAGTGCTTAAGATTCCCATAAAAATATAAATCCTCTACAGTGTTTATATCCTATTCTCACTATTAAAGATATATATGTATTTAAAAAAACAACCAACAAAAAAACAAAAACACAAACAAAAAAAACACCAACAAAAAACCCTCTTTTGGTTAAAGCTGGCCGGCCAGATTGAGTTTCCAGGTACCTGCTTCAAAGTCTATTAAATTGCATGCAATCCTGAATATTCAGTGGTAAAAACTGCTCTGATTTATCCTTCCAGTAAACTTCAGAAGTGTACAAACTCATGTGTCATGTTGGGTTAAGGCATGATATGATCTTGTCTGTATTCACTGAGTTGTTTAATGTGGAGCTTTTGAGCAGAATTAGCTCACAATGTCATTCTCTCTGGTTAGACTTGAGAAAGACTAAAAATGTGTGAACCCTACATTTTCTGGTGCCAATTTACACACATGATCAGCGGTATATAAAACAGGAGGGTGAACCTTCAGTTTGACTGGGATTTGTTTCCTAATGTGAATGTGTTTGATTGTTTTTATCTCATCAGCCAGATTTTGTTTCTGTTGATGACAAACGCAAATAGCATGAATTAAGTTGCAACAAAATTTACCCTTATAAGTCAGAGGTATTTGAGAATGGCAACAGAGTGTGATGGAAATAGTAACTGCTAATGTAAACAGTGTGATCCTTTGTAATATATCTTGTTTTACAAATGTTCATCCCCAAATTATGTGCATTTTCTATTCTGCTTGTCAGGTGAATATATGTTCCTGAATTAAACAAGATAAGTACTTTAAATTAGACATTATTCCTGTAAATGTGGCCCTTTTTTGCCCTTTTGAGTAAAACACTTATAGTCCAAATTATTTTTAAAAATGGTTTTCTTGCCTTCATTTTTTAACTCAAAAAATGCTACTAAAAATTCACTCTTATTTTTGGGAAAAAGTACAGAGTTAATTTCAATAATTCACATAGAAAAAAGAAGGTAAAAATCTGTGTTGATTCATTGCTATTATTTCCATTGAGGTGCCCCAAAAGCCACATTCCTAGAATAAGACCCCTCCTAGGTCTCCTACACGCTGCAAATATTTCCTCTGGCACCACAGATTTTTTTGAATGATCCTCGGTGAGGTATTTTTTTTTCCATATGCCTTGATTCTCCAGCTGTAAGAAAGGAAAATGTTTCTTCCCTACCTCACAGAGGTATTGCACATCATGAGAATAAATCCATTAAAATTCATAAGGCCCCAGGTACTTTGATGTGTTAAAGAGAACAAGAAGATGATCCATAGCCTGAGGATTTATAGTCTTAAATATGGAAGAAAATACAATTTCATGAGCCTTGCAGTGTCCCTGCCAGAAACCTTGACTATAATTAAGGCAGATTTGTACATCTGTCTAGATCTAGTAATAAAGCAGCAGCTAAAGAGAGAAGCGTCTTTAGAACAGCATCTTCTGCAAACCTTCAGACTCACAACAGCCTTCTGAAGTACTTGTAGTCAGCCAGATCCTTGCACAGTGCCAAAGAAGACGGGCAGGTTACGGAAGGGGAGATTCCTGCACAGGTATGAAAGTGAACTAGCTGGTTAAATGGATGTCTTCCAGAGACAACTGAAGATGTGTTTGATTTAAAGCTGCATCAGATTAAAGCAAAAATTCAGACACCTAAGGCCAAAACAACACTAAAGATTTTCAGTAAAGACACGTGTATTATGCTGCATTCAGTGGCCTTTCTGTCCAGGTTGAATCCAGGAGAAAACCAGTAAGGGCAGATTCACATCCACAGATCTTGTTCCCCATCTCTGGGGGTTCTCTTTAGAAAGGAAGCCTTTTAAATATTTCTGTTCAGAGTGGCAAAAAGTGGCTGACTTGTGGACACATTTTTTGAGGCAGGAAATTCCGTATGTTAATCAGATTATTTATGTGCTGGTTGATGTGAGGTTTAGAGACATTTCAGAATCATGGGGTACAGTGTCCTAATCGTGTCATATATGCTGGAGTTTTTGTTACTGGTTTTTTTCCTAACAGACAAATATATGGGGGAAGCACCACCTGCAAAATAATACTGTGTATATGGTACATTATGCTATCACCAGATTCCTCCATATACCATAAGCACTCCAGAAATGTGAATGCTGATTAATGTTGTAGATGTTTTGAACGATGATGAGGCTCTGCAGTAGTTCTTTGTTTTTTTTCTGATTAAAACCACTTCTAAAAGCAGAATCCTCACCCCCAAATTCCAGAAATTCAATTCCCAGCAACATCCTTCCTCCCTGCCAAAAATTCCAAACCTGACAATGTCATATATAAGATCACAAGAAATAATAATACATTTCATCATTTCAAAGTGGCTTCAAATCTGAAATAAGTGAGGGTGAATACATATATCACCATGCCAAGATTCATGCTTTTAAAATAAACCCCACAATTATGTCACGTATATCATCTCTCCACTTGTACATTTAGCATTCTTTATTTGAAGAATACCAGATGTTTCCTGAGAGAACTTCTGTGCACATATGCAATTGATAAATTGAGAGGAAATTAATGAATTAAGATAAGCCAATCTGGGCCTAAAAAGATGGTCTCCAGCTGTGAATGGAAGTGATTTATCACTGAGCTGAAGGATCAGCTTTTCTAGCTCAAACCAGCAGATACATCATTACATTTAATCCAGACTTCCACACAGATATTTAGGAGTTTTGCAATTGATTTCAGCAGAGCCAGGATTTCACCCGTAGTGTTTATCTAGGCTGAAAGCCCACTCCCCACAGTTGTGTTATTATTTATTTATTTAGTGAATGTGGTTATTTCTGTAGTGGAGGAATAAAAAGCATCAGCCTGTGCACACTGGGTAGAAAGAGAGCGCAGCCGTGACTGGTTCTTAGCACAGCAAAAGGAGAGTGAGCTTTAGTCTCTCTGTTCAAGCTTCAGTAATGAGAGTGGCTAATTAGCTTGTCATTGTCAATGCCCGCCCAAACCAGTGAAGATTTAAGGTTTCACAGACTTAACTAGCATGCCTGGGTGGAAACACAAATACCTGAAATAGGTATGGAAACTCTTATACTTTGCTTAGGTAAGTGTTTGTAGGAAGTGGAATTATAGATGATATATGCAAATGCTTAGATCAAAACATAGTATTTTACCTGCAATAAGACTCAACAGAATAAAGTATTCCCAAACCTCACCACTAAATCTGTGGTATACAGGGAGGTGAACTAGGCAGATAGAGAGGAAGAGGTGAAATCATAATTAAGATCTCGAGTTCTAGTCATACACAGTCAGTTGTTTTATGCAAATATAATATTATATAACTGAATTTAAACTTTGCACCCCAACATTATTTTTCATCTGACATCTCCATGAAATGGCTTACTCTGGCTTTCAAAAAACAATGAGGCTGGTACAAGGGGATGGGAACCTATGGCTAGAGAGACCCTTTCTAGAGCCAGCTGTAAGGTCAGTTTGGATGTACCGTTGCACCATATGTCTCACTACATCTTTATATGTCGAATGAGGCCTTAGGAAACAGCGCAATACCCAAGAAAAGGCTTCTAAACACAGAAGCTGTGAAGATAATCATCAAGATTACACAGTTTTGTTGAATTCCCTTTTACTTCTATCAGTCTCAGATTCAAAGCTCCAGTTCCTTCCTCCTGGTATAAGAATTATAGTCATTTATGCAACAGAAACAGATATTGTGACGTAACTAGTCACAAACAGACACGTGAATCCCACTGCACATAGATCACAGCAAATTCACCAGGGAGATAGGGATACCACAAAGTGGGCATCTTCCCATTGCAGATGAAGATGGTGGTTTTATGGAAGGCTACAAAAGAGTGCTCTCAGCTACTGCTCCATGACTAATATAATTTGGCCCATTATCAGTAAGACATTGATACAACAGAAAAACATATGGCTTTCAGATGGGCTGGCTAAGTGGAACTTGGAGGAGAAAGAAAAGATTTTTGTAGAGTTTTCATCCCAGTTCGTTCTGATTTGAGGTCCCAGTAACTCTAATGAAAGGACTTTGTGTGCTGATGCTCAGTCAGGGTCAGGAACTTGTGTTTTTGAAAGAAAGATTGTGCAATATTTTGCATTTTAATAAGTAAAATTCCAAAGAGAATTCTTCATGGTTCAGATACACACTGGACCTAAAAGCCCTCGCCCAATATAGTTTCAGATCACCGGCCTGAGGAATCACCCAAAGGCAAAACTTTGTCTTTTTGCATGAGCAAAATAAATCTGAGGCACATGCTGGATTCAGTCAGGAAACTCATCTCACTAGCACCTGAAATGCTGGTACAAAGAGGCATATTCAAGCAAGGCCATCAAAATACCTTTTCAGGGCTCAGATGCTGGCCTAAAAGAACAACCCTCCCTTCTGCCAAACAAAGTAAAACAAACAAGAAAAAGCCACAAACCAGAACAAATAACATGACAAAAATAAGGAGAAAAAAGATCACAACAGTGGTCTTTCTAATTGAGTCCTTCATCTGAGAGCTGCTATGAGCAGTTGTAACAGCACTTTCAAGAATTATTTCCTGAAAAATGTGGGTTTCGACCCTTATATTTAAGGTTTTTCCTATTACAACCATCTGCCCTTATTTAAATTAACATTACATTTTAATACTGTCTTGATATTAATAATAGATTTGATGATGAGCTCCACAGGCTACACTTGATTCTATAGGAGTTAAAAAAAAAAAGATTGTTAGCATTTCTGTTACATTCAGCATCCATTGGTTTAAATTTTACTAGATAGAGACAGTATAAACAACTGATAACTTGAAAATCATCTTCTGAGATTTATTTTTTCTTACTTTAAACAAAGTGTTCATCATTAGGTTCAGAACTTATCCTCAGGCCACAGTTCCTCATGTATTTATGCACAAAATGTTACCTCCAGAAATCAGAAAGAATGAATATAGTTACCGGATTAAATCTAGCAGTGCATCTGCAGAGCTCATGATGGGCTTTCCACCCTCTTCAGTGCTCTCCTTCTGTGCTGCTCCACCAGGATGGATAATGGAGACCATAATTATTCCCACAATCACAGCCACAAATGTTGTCCACAGGTAGTAAGTGACGGTTATGATACCTAATCGACTGGAAGTCTTGGCATCCAGGGCTGCTAGCCCAGACATTAAGCTGTGGAGAGAAAACACAAAATATATGGTATCTTTTGCATAACATTAATGCAATAGAAAATCTGGTTTCCTAATTTTTCCAGTTTACCTGCTGCTTGATCACCTGCATGTAAGTGTTTTTAGAAGCTTGCAGTAATGCAAAAGCTGTAGCCCTTGTGTCTAAAAGGTTGTTTCCTAATTGCTGTGTGAGTTCCTGGTTACTTGCAGGAACTTGCAAGCTCGGGAGGCACACATGGGGACCAGATCCTGTCAGCTGTTCCCTGAAGCTCAAGGGACAGTTTTACATAACCTGTTCTGCTCTGGGCTGGTGTGGCCTCACCTCAAGTCATGTGTGCAGTTTTGGGCACCACAGTATAAGAAGGACATAAAACTATTAAAGAACATCCAAAGGAGGACAACAAAGATGGTGAAGGCTCTAGAGGCCAAGACGTATGAGGAGCAGCTTGGGTCACTTGGTTTGTTCAGCCTAGAGGAGACTGAGGGAAGGCCTCATGGCCTTGAGGAAGCCTGCAGCTTCCTCATGATGGGGAGCAGAGGGGCAGGAGCTGACACGCAGTGGCAGAACCCGAGGGAACGGCATGGAGCTGTGACGGGAGGTTCAGGTTGGATGTTAGGAAAAGCTTTTTTACCAAGAAGGGTGGTCAGGCACTGGAACAGGCTCCCCAAGGAAGCGGTCACGGCACCGAGCCTGCCAGCATTCAAGAAGCATTTGGACAATGCTGTCAGAGATATGGTCTGATTTCTGGGTGGTCCTGTGTGGAGCCAGGAGTTGGACGCCGTGATCCTTGTGGGTCCCTTCCAACTTAGGATATCCTGTGATTCTGCGAGTCTAACCTACAAGTTTGATGGCCCAGTTCACAGGAGCAATGGCATAATTAGTCATGCAAAATTATGCATCAAACCCTACACATAATTTTACAGAATTGTAGAATAATTCAGGTTGGAAGGGTCCTCTGAAGGAAATCTGGTCAGCCTCCTCACCCCTTCGTGTGTGAAGCAGGACCATGACTTCAAAGTGAAAAATACAAAGGGGCAAGTTTGACGTACAGTTCATTTTTTACCTAAAAAAATAACTTCTAATTTTTTTCTAAGCCCATACAAAGCACAATATATTTTTGGTTTACTAGGGAGCACGCTGGGGAGCAGACTGTGATTCAGTGTGGCTCCAGTCTAAGTGCAGACAGGCTCTGTACCTCCTGTATTGGGTGCAGAGGAGAATCCTTCAGGTGCAGATGTGGCTGCATAGTGGGAGCAAAGAAAATCCTGTGGTGATTTCACCCTCATCTTTGCCCTTTGGCTCCTTTCCACTGCTGGAGGATGGTCAGTGGCCTCACAAAGCTTGCCTCTGCCAAACTATGCAACTCTCTACCAAGTGCTTAACTCCCACTGGCACTCTTTTACAGGCAAATTAGGGCATTGCTTGACCCCTGAATTTGGTCCAGGCTGCTCTGTCATAGACTCTGATGCTGTTTCCAAGTAGCCTGAGGCTCTGATTAGAGTTTCCAGTCATACCAGTGTTGCCTGGGGCTTTAAACTGAGATTTTGCTTTGAATGCTTCTGTGTAAACTCTTCTAAACATGCATCTCAAGAAAACTGCAAGTGAAATAAAATATCACATTTACTATTTGGTGTGACCCCACTGTCCAGCTTTATCATCAGAACAGAACCAATTATCAGGCCTTTCCTCATAAATAGTCATGTACTAAGCTGCACCTCCTTGAACGAGATCTTGACCTCACTCTGGTCAGTGAGGTTGTCTAGAGCCAACACTAAAGTGCAGCTTAACCTTTACAGTGGATTTAATGAAATCAAATGGGTGGGATTTAGTGCTCAGGTTCCTGCTATCCACTAGATTAATTAAGAAAATGCATTGCTTTTCTGCATTGCCAATCTCTCATCTAGGATGTTTTTTGTTAATGCTATAGGAGCAAGGGGAAACATTTGTTGTATTGTAATGCAGATCATTTAGAAAATGAGCATCTCGATATCTCTCACTCTTGTAACAATTGTTCTTCCTTCTCTTTTATAATTTTGAGAAAAATTCCACCTTTCTGTGTGCTTGTAAAGCATTGTTTACAAACACAGCACACTAGATATTAAAAAAACAGTAGCAGCAATGATACTTAGTTCCTTGGCATCTCTGTGGGATATGTCCACATGGAAGACTCAATATTCTAAAACAGTGAGTTAAATGTTACGTGTATCTCAAAATAATGCATTACTTTTCTGTAAAACAATCTTTATGTTGTTAATTAGATTTCTAGGACTAAATTCTTCTCACAGGTTGAGGTTTCACAGGCCACTGAGCCAGTTCAACAGCTTGCTGACGCCCAAAGAAAGAGATACCTATACTGTACTAGACTTTAGCATCATTTCAGTCCCCACATCACCACCCCAAGAAAAAAAAAAAAAAAAAAGGAAAAAGGAAAATCAGGTTGATTTCTAACTACCTGGATGTTTTTCATAGTAATCATTTTCAGTGCTCATCATAGGTATATTATGTGGGGAAACAGACACTAGTGGTATGAAGGCCTGATCCTTGACCAAGCAGATCTGTAACTTGTAGGTGAGACACCATGCAGGCTGGTTACTTGGAGAGGGCTCTAACGAGGAGACAGACCTTACAGTTTTCTTCCTGGTACTGCCCTGAAGCCATTATCACTGTGGGAAAGTCACGCTGTTTCTGTTGTCCCTGATGCCACTGTGTTGTGTTTGTTCTACAGAACAACGGGGAGATGAACCCTGTTGCACATAGTGCTCGAACTGTCTTGATTGTTTGCCTGAGAAGTATGTCCAGGAGAACTTAGGGACAAAAATCCTAGTTACGTATGTCCAGTGGGTCATGTGGTTTTGGGGGTGCCACCTCAGCCTCAGATGTTGTCTGGTTAGGATCTGGGGGGATGTCATGCTGCTAGAATCTAATCACACATTGGCTCTTAGGTGGCAAATCCTGAGGGGGCTAATAATGAGATTGCTCTGTCTTGGGGATATTCATTAACAAGATCATCATCTGTAATGAGATTATCCTGTCACCAGATAAAGTCATGCTCAGTTCATGCTGTGATGAGAAAGTCCTCAAAAGTAATTAACTATGGAGGTGCAACAGGGGAAACTGTGGTGTGATGAAGTGTGAATAAAGGTCTGGGTTCAGATAAAGCCCTGTATTCTTCATGGCCTGCAAAGCTCAGTTTGAAGAAGGGACCAGTGGAAGCAGTTTTCCAAAGGCTGTAAAGTAATATCAAACACTTTAAGCAATTGCTCAGACTGATTTTCAGGAAGAAATGCCTGTAACTAGTAAGAGACTGTAATCACTCATTAACTACTTTTCATTTAGCTTCATATATTTAATGTCAGAAGGAATAGGGCAGAAGACGTCAAAATTAATAGACATACTGAGCATCACCATTATTGTATGGAGTGATACACAGTTACATCACAGGATTTCCTCACTGTTGATCACTAGAGCTTCAGCATTCACATAATGTAGCCAAAGAATGACGAGAAAAAGTACTCTTCTCATTTCCTAGGGAATAGAGAATTCAGAAGGAATAGCTTCCAAATGGTTTAACTCAAGATCACTGTATCATGTTCAGGTTTTCCCTTTAAAGCTAATTTTCATCAGACACTCTTGGCTATATAAAACCCTTCCCAACAGCTTCCCAAGCTTCTTCGAAGACTGAACGAAGATGTTCCCCTGCCATTCAGTACTAGATTCTCACGAAACACAATGGAATGAAAAACAGGATACCTTTAATTCTTGTCAAGCCTCAGAATCTGACTAGGCATGGAATAACAGGACAGATATTTGATTGATAGGTTAAAATCATCTGACTTACTATGTAGCTAAGTAGCTTCCACAAGTATGTTTCATGTGTAGCTTCCGTAATATGTTTTCATGATTGCCAAATGCACAAAACAGGATTAAGACAGTGAAGAAAAATCTGCAGCTTTTCTGAATAATTACAGTACTTCTCACTCATTTAATCAGTCTGGCAAAAAATTTCCACAAAAGTTCTTGCAATTTCATATTTAGGGACCATTTCTTAGTTCGTATAGAAAAAACCATGATGTCAAGCGTAAAGGTTCCAAAATATGTATTAATGAGTTTTGGATGAGATATTAAATCTTGTAGAGCAGGATTTAAGTGAAATCTCTGATTACTATGATTTAAGAGGTTTCTTGCACCTTGCTTTGAAACATCTGGTGCTGGATATAATAACAGACATCGTAATAAACTAAGGAGCCCCATGACCTCTTTATCTCCTGCATAGGTTGTTCCAGTTACATGTGAAAATGATCTTTCTGTGGCTTTTCTTTCTGCTATCTAGAATAGTCTGCTTCATTTTTTTATTCTATCATCTGGTTTGTCCAAAAGCTTTTGGATGAAATTGTGTATTCTCAGAGACTATATACAATTTGGAAGAATAGCCTACAAAACTGTTGTATCTGCTATATAGCTCTGTAAATGTCTGTCCTGTGGTCCTTATATTTCTGTGGCTCTTCAAAGTTGTGTTTTGATAACCTTAAGATCGCTACACAATGTAAAACTGATGCTCCGCAATATTTGCAGGAGTAGAATCTTATTTAAGGTTTATATTTTTATTCTTAACAATTAAAAGATGTCTGGCTTTTTTTATTGAGACTTGGGTAATTCTAAATCTACTCTGCTTTGTTTTCTGGGAAATAGGTTGTTTTCATGCAGCCAAATCTGTCTTCTCTCTTCTCTGAACTAGTCACGTTTTTAGTGGAAAAAGAGAATCAGGAAGCCAGTAAATAAAATAGCAGCATTTTGGTCAAAAGCTGGATATTGACAACAATTCAAAAAAGTTTATTTACTTGCAGCATTTTAGTGGGAAAGATATTTAAGGCTTAATTATTTCACTAAGACTTCAGTCGTTTCATTGTTTACTGTTAGTGACAAAAAAAAAAGAAACAGCTAAATCATTTTGTCTAGGATGGCTTGATTGAAATTTGTTTACTTTTTTTGGACAGTTTCCATGTGATTTATGGAAAGTTATAATAAATTATTTCTTTATTGGGTCCTTGTTGAGGGAGGAAGGTGAAGAGGGAAGCCAGGATCAGTGGAAGATCTAATGAAGCCTAGATTAAGCTCTTGAGGGGAAACTGGAAGGGAAGAGGAAGACCTCTACAACTCCAGGAATTATTTTTATATGTGACTAAATAAAAATGCAAAGTCAGTTACTATGTTGTTTTAAACGTTCTAATAGTACAAACAAGTGAAACTATTAAATACTATGTTTCATGTCTGCTTTGAGAGAAACCTGCATAAACCCCCCAAAATTATTACAGCAATTTTTGAGTAATGAGGAAGGGAATTCTTTCAATTTCTTGGAAATCTAATTAGTCCTGTGCAAGCAAGTAGCTAAACCCTTATGAGCACCTCTAGGCTTGTTCTGGCTGTTACTGATAAATATCAGAGCACTTATGAAGTATCTTATTTGCAAATAAAAATAGAACTCTCTAGCTTCCCTGCCATTCTCTACTATTTTTCTGTTGCTTTCTGATAAAAAGCAAATTTTTGACCTGCCTTGAGATCAAAACCTATATCCCCAGAAATGGAAAATACAAGAAGCTGCTGTTAAGACTCCATTCTGCTTGTTTATTTTGTCTTCCTCACCACCAGAAGCCATCTGGATGTTGCTTTGAAATAGATGGATTATGGATAAAGTTATCAGAAAGGATTAGTGTGATTAGAAAGACATTAATCCTGTCAAGAAGTAATGGTCAAGTATTAACCACCAACAGTTGGTCCTAGAATCATGTTTGTTTTCATTCATCCCATACCCTCCCTCGCATTCTCATTTTGTAATTGCATGCTGTAAAAAGACCTTCCTAAGCAAGTTCTCCCAGTGAGGCCGGGAAGCTCCTCTAACAACTACATTAGAGATGATTATATTACAGTTGCGCATCATGAAAGTGAAGTGCTGGCTTCACTAATACTGCTTGATCACTCAGGCAGGCTCTCTCCTAGCTTTTTGTCAAAGTCAGTGCCTTCAAGTTTCAACATGGTAATAACCAACTCGAGCCATTTAATCATCTTAAAATGCTTCACTAATATAACAATCTATCTTATAGCAGTATCTCCATGTTACAGACAAGGAAACAGAGAAAATAAGGCACTTATTTAAATACAAACAATTTGCAGTGAAAGTGATAAGCCTGAAGCAATCTCCGTGCTGCGATAGACCACCAACCTTTTTTCCTAATCGATATCTGGGCTGCTTCACTTCCATGGAGGTACCATTTATGGAGGGACAGTTTGCAGCAATGAAAATAAGACTCTCTACTATAATGAGAGAAAGAGATAAGAAACTTTCTCTGGTTCTTTCTGTAGTTTGATGCTTCCTTGTGCTCTTAGTCTCCAGTGGAATTAAAATGATTTTAGCAGCAGGGATCAGAATGACTTCTTCGTTCCAGGATATTCTTTTGCTTTCCTCTAACATGGCAGAATACCTACAGAGCTACGCATTGCTATGGCTGTGACAGAGAAGTCTGCTGCTGTCATCACATGCCACAGTGGCAGTGATACAGCTGCTTCACCCTGCATGGTCTCCCCTTCTTACAGTGACATGTTATATTTTTTTCATCTGCAGATGTCATATCACACTGCACAGGAAAAAATGCCTGCTGCCCAGACATGCACAGACACAGCTAGTTAGCACATCTGTTGGTCTCTACCTGTATACATATCACAGACAATCACGTGGCATCTTGGTTGGAAGCTGGTGCCACCCTACACCTCCAGTCCCATCCACCCACTTCTAAGTGATGCCAGGACATCTCGTGGCATGACACCATTTGTCTAAAGAAATATAAAATCCTACAATAACCATGTTCTTACCCTGAACTAAGCTGGATCAGGTATGTATTGTGCACTTGCAGACGGATGCCCCTTTGGTACAGATTACCACTCTTTCCATGTATCTTTATGTAGAGTCCAGACAGGCAATAAAATGATGCCTAGGCTCACTGTGAATTTTACTGAGATGCCAATAGTTTGGCAGACTACCACTGTACTAGCAGACTTCTGTTGATCTAAACACAGCTAAGAAACTATCATGACCACTTCTACTCAGTGGAGTGATCTCCAATGTCATGTATTATTCAAAGTTGCATAGTATTACAATGTGATTTCAAAGGAGACAAGAAGTCTAGAATCCTCCTGAAGGTCCAGGGGGCTACTAAGGTTCATCTAATTTGAAAATCAGATAATAGAAAACAGCATTTCTAAAGTTTAGATGTCTTGGTATAAATGAAAATAAAATGTCTATGCACCATAAAAGTGAATACAGAAAGTGGTAGCTGTTTTACAACTAGGACTGTTGCAGCAGTTTCATTATGGTTAGATTACCAGCCATAAATAACACTTGAAATGTGAATTAACTTTTCAGAGAGGCTCAGGGTATAGCTATTTTGCTAAAGACAGTGGAATCTTGAAGGTGTCAAGCATGATGGAAAATCTGGCCCTTCATCTTCAAACAACAGCAAATAAAAACATTAGAAAATGTTAGTGACTGTGTTTAATTTCAGCTGGGCTGCTGAAAAGGAACTGAAACAAGTAAATCTAAATTTCTAGTACATCATAACACGCAGCTTTTTGAGATTCTGTTTTTTTAAATGATGTTTTATGAGATAGTAAGAGGTTTTTTTTTTTACCCAGAATATTGAGGTTTCCTTTTCCTTATTCTGTGATACTTGTAACCATTAATGATAAACTAACATATATAACAAAAATTCTGCCAGGAACTTACATCATGCATTGTATTTTCTTAGTGTGCTACAGGAAATCTGTTTTTATGGACTAATGTAAACAAGGCAGGACTTTGTTCAGCCCACAGTGAAGATCGATGTCCAATGGCTAGTCTGTCACTGCTTCCTCTCCAATAGTCCAATATGCAAGGCTACTGCAACCCATCTATGAATGCTGGAAGGAATGAACAGCAGCCTTTGATCACTGACTGATAAAGGAGACCTGAGACATCGTAGGATAGCATGGGCAGAATTCAGGCTGGCCTGTTGACTTTAGCTGTTCTGATAAAGTATCTCCTAAATTCAGAGGTCAGGATGCAAATGAAAACAAATTATCTATTATATATGGATGTGCAGCTTCACATCTGTAGAAAGCACGGAATGAGCCAAGAATCTTAATAATACTTGATTTTCTGTTCTGTCAGTTCTTTCAAGTGTTTTTAGATTAAGAAAACACCAAAAGGATTTGGAACACAAATTTGGATTATAAACAAACTTCAGATTTATTCAACTGTTTATAATTCACACGTGTTTCCTAAGGAAACAGAAGGAATTCAGACAGACCCTCAAGCTTCACATGCCATTGCCCTTTCTTTTACAAGATACTAAGTATTTTATAGTGCTTAGAAGACTATAGAAAGAATCTGGCAGGTCACAAACTACTCAGACCCAATTTGTAATCACGTCAGTGCTTTCCACTTTCATTCACTCTGTGACCATAGATGTCTGTTGCACATCATTAGATCCCTACTGACGCTGCCTAAATAATTTGTATTGAGTTGGTCCAATTTTGTCATTATGACATGCATCACTCTGCGGCATGTCATGGAAACAGTTTGTACCTCTAGGTTACACAAGTAAGAAAAAACACAAGAAGACTTAGATCTGACCATTAGATTGTATATTTCTGAACACAGCTAACAACATCGATAATGTTACAGTTTATAAAATAGTGAAACCTCTGAAGATGTCTGAGGCACAGAAAAGGGATTCATAAGGAGGTTTGCTAAGAAGGTAGAATGGAATTTTTCTCTACAAGCTCAGGCAATCTTTAAGCATCATTTGGAGAAGCACTGGGTTAATCTGATACCAGTTCTGAAATATAATAGAGATATGGATAATTTAAAGTAGTTAATGGTTTTGAGTAAGACTGCTGTGTGACCAGTCCTTCTTACCCTTGGGTAATCCTCCCCTTTCACTTTCATTCAAGTATAGTTCTGCTTTTCACTCTAAAAGTATATATATTTATCCCCTCAAGTCATCTCCTTAACACTCCCATCTCTAGACCCACTTCTCCCCAATAAAACTGTAGATACCATATCCTAGGAAAGGGCTAACAGCTTGTTCTCACCGGGGTGAAATGTGTTTCTGTTACTATTTCCATTATAGTGATACACATGACAGATAATTCAGAAATGGGATGATATACACACTTTATGTTACCATTCAGGTATCCCATAAATTTTCCCATATTAACCCAACACAATGTTTACCCTCCTCTGTTGGGAAGACCTGTTCCTGAGTGCCGGTATTTTTCTATTGGCGAGGTAACAGAGGTAAAATAGAGGAAAAATTCCAGAGTCTAATAATATGAAGAAAAAGCCCTGTGTTTCCAATAGCATTTTAATTATACAGGAAAATATGGCTGCTCTGGGGACACTATAAAACATTGTTCTGAGCAGGCTCCTCAGTGAACCATAGGCAGCATTTTGCAGCTGCTCCTCAACACCTCACTAGATAATACAGGACTGAAATTAGATTGCACTTGATTAAGCTCCAGTTTGGCAACTGCATAAGCATAGGAACAGTGACTGATATTTAGCAAAGAATGACTAGAGGGAATAGCTTAACTCATGCATAGCAGAAAAGACCCAAATCAAAACGGACTAGAAGCTTGTATTACCTATCCTTTCCCATTCAATCTTCAGTTATGTGAGGTTTTTCAAGATGACATAGAAAGTATCTCTCTGTACCAGGAATGGATTAGAAGAAATAGCACTGCACATACTGTCATTCATGCAAAACCAGTATTATTGAGTGAATGAATTTTGGCTGGCCTCTTGGTTTGAATTTAATGATAAATAAGAAAGAAGATAAATTTCATAGCCTTCTAGAGATTTGTATCTACCTTCTGAATAGACATTATGTTGACCATATCAGCCACGGATTTACATTCATGGTAGAAATTTTAGATTGCAAAGTTCAGTACCAGCCTCTGAGTGTTTGGGTCAAATTTTTGATCCCTAGCAAACTGTTAAGCTTAAGTAGTAAAACAGGCAAATAATCTCCAGTCTGTGCTGTATTATCAATCTCATCTACAGCTAACAGCAAGCAAAACAGTGCATGACACAATTTACCCAAGCTAATGGTCTGTCTCACAGTGTATTTTAACTAAACCCTAAACTCTCAAAGAATATACTGTTGCTCTGAAGTTATTTAGGGTATGTCTGCACAGACAACTGCAGTCAGATGTGGACTCTTCTGTCGTCACTTGGAGCTGCCAGGACTGGTCCAGAAGCCATATAGCCACATTAGCCCTTCGCACATGAGCCTGGGCTCAAAGCCATGCTAATGCGGCTGTATGGCTTCCGGCATGGAGCTAGCGCAGGTCTGCCCAGTTTGGCTTGTAGGCTGAGTTCACATCTGCTTCCACCCAGTGTGTCTCCACATCCTCTTGCAAAGTTTATACAGCTGTCCGCTCTTCAAATATAACTCGCAAGTCCTGATAGGCAAAATTTGGTATGGAACAGTAAAGCTCAACAAGAACGGAATTCCATTAAAACAGAAAGAGCAGTATTTTTCATTAGTGGGATGTTAAAATGCCAATGCTTTCCCCAGATCAGAGAACTGAAAAAAAAATAATAATATGAGTAAAAGGGTACTGTGATGGAGTAGTTTCCTAACTAAATACTAGGCTTTAACAGCATGAGTAAGAATGACCCACTCAGGATTCTGAGCAGAAGGATAAGGGATTACCAGAACTGATGGCATTATGGACAGGAATCCCCTTAAAGACAGACAGTTCTATATTTAGCATATCGTATTTAATTCAGACAACAAACCCCCCAAAGTATCAAATATTTATTACTATCCCCAAATGAACCTTCAAATAAATGTGAATTTTTATTAGCATACAGTTGCTTTTATCAGGCACAACATACTTAGAGGAATGAGCTTTAAATTTTTAAAAAATACAGGTCAAATTGGTTATTTAGATGTGCCTATAAAGGGAATAATCTTTCTTTGGCAGATTCTGCAAATGGAGAAGGGTCAAATCTCTGCTACATGTTACTTCTTAAATATCCAGAAAATGGGTATTTTACTGCACCGGAGAGACTGCAAACACTCCGGTAACAACTCCTGGTTCCCGACTCTTCTAAACAGAGCCATCTCCTGGCTAAAGGGTATAATACGGCACCGAGCCTCCACACACCAGGAGATTCATTAGCTGGAGAGAAGTATGGTTTAACAAATTTGAGCACCTTGGACCAGATGATCAGCAGATGCATAGATGAAGACCTGGACCCACACTTTTTTTTTTTTAGCTTATCAGAGGACTCAGGGCAGAATGCACTGAGATTCCCCTCTGTCACTACCGTGTATGTGTGCACCTGTTTGAAAACCTGAGATATTTGCTGAAACCTTTTGCATATAAGACAGAAAATGTATTATTTGCATTGCAGTAGTTGTCAAATGAGAATCAAGGCCTCCATACCAAAGAGAATCAGGGAACCTCAAATCTGCAGTTGATCTTTCAGCCTTGTTGAGTCTAAGACAGAGTGCAACTATGATTTCAGGTTTGGCTCCTACTCTCTCAGAGCTCTCTTAATATTCCCATTTCCAGTATTAAAAATAGTATCCTATGTTTATACATATAATAAACACTGTACATCTGGTAACTGTAGGGTCTAAAATTTGATCTTGTAGCATTTCCCTGCCACGTATTCCTAGGGCACATATAAACTCTATCAGACTATCTGTTATCATTTTATCTTTATGTTGCTAATTGAGGAACATCCATTGTTATGTGGGTACCTGTTCTTATCACTGAGAACAGCAAACTCTGTACACCACACACTTAGTGGAAAGTAACAGGGATGAGCAGCTCTAAGTCAGAGGATGCGCACAATCAATATATATTTCTTCTAGAGCATTATATCATGCTATGAAGCTTGTTTATATAACGAGATAACTGAACTAGTATCAACCTCCATCCTTAATGAAGGTCCACGTCACATCAAAAACAAAAGCTAATGTACGGCTCAAACTGGCCGGCTAGTTTTACTGGTGGTTACTTTTTCAAGATTCTTCCGAATGTGCGAAAACAGAAAGTAAGACCACAGGTGACAGGAGACCTCAGAAACAAGTACAGGAGCCCTGGAATAAAGCACTTCCAGGTGATGTGACATAATTGTATAAGGTAAGGAACAATGCGCTGAAGAAACTGTCTCCTGTTGTTCAACTGATTTCTTCTGCAGTCAAGGAACTTTTAAAATAAGCGTAGTTCAATGAGAGGTACCTGGCTGTACCACCAGCTTCTCCTTCCTAACAGAGACTATATGCAAAGTTCCCATTTCAACTCTCTATCCGGTCAAAAGAGGGACAGCATAATTTTTCAGCTGCTTCTGTATAAGGCTGGATTTGTGCTAGTGATCTGTAAGTGCAAGATGAACCACACACTTGCCACCTTTTACTCCTGCCACAACCCTTCAGGATAAACTCTGGACTTGGAAACAGAGTATTTTGCACTGAGTGGCTCTTTTAACATTCCTTTCTCACCTGCCATTTTCTTTACAGGTAGTATTTTTTTTTTAGTTATTCGCTAAAGGGAAAGAATTGCATTAATTTCACCTAGGAGAATAAGATTAGAGGACTTTTTACGGTGCTGTATGCCTGGCTTTTGAAAACAATAATACAGAGTAACTTGAAAGCTAATTTAAATGGCATTGCTCCCACACAGAAGGCTGAGAATATTCCAAATTCACAAAGAAATTTAGTTTAAATGTGTATGTAGATGGGTAAAAATACAGAGCCGTGGTTTACACATTTTAGGAAATATACGTATATACGTGCAGGAAATACTGTGCTTGTAAAAAAAAAAAAAAGGACTGTACAAGAATGTAATTCTTGGAGTATTTTTTGCTTTCAAAGAGAGCTAATCCCTTTGATCTGTTCTTTAAGTTTCTTCTCTTCCTTCCTCAGAGAATGGAGTTCATCAATTCTAACAGTACAGCTCAGAAATTCCCAGTTGGCACATATGTAGATAGCCTATAGCTATCACCGGCTGTGTCAGAGCAGCTCTTTCCCACTGTGCTGCTTCTCCTCCTGTCATCTCAAAAAAACACAAGGGAATCTAAAGATCTATACATTTTACGGAAGGCATGTGACTACTCCAACCCTTTTCTGTCCTTAGTACATCACTTCCTCATGTGGCATTTATGTTTTCCTTGGAAAACTCTCCTTCTACCTCTCCAAAAAATCTTTTATCTTGTATTGATGTTCTCTAGCTGTATGGAACAGAACCAAGTATAAGTCTATGGTCATATTGGCAGTGCCAGACATGCAAGCACCATGAATCAGCTCCATTCTGTGAAAAAGCATGGAAAGTTAGATGTAAATGTGGGATTTAAAACAAAATTAGCACTGGATTGTGTTTATTTTCAGTAACTCTCAGTGATCTGAAGTCTAGAAACTCATCTTTCTCTTACAATGAAAGATGAGTTTTTGGTATATCTATTAGGTTCCAGAAGCTGTGGCTTCAAGTAAAGGCACCAAATATTACAAGAATTTTTTCTCAGATCTGTTAAGGTAAAGTTAGCTTTTCTACTCTCCATCTCTCCTTATCTCTTAGCACTGAGCATGTGAGAGGGCTTTAGTCCATCCGACTGGTATTCGGTTGTTATTGTAGTCAGTTGGAAGACAGAAAAATTTACAGGAAAGGAACTATTGTCCTAAATTAGGCCAACCCACTGCAAAGGCAGCTGCCATGCACCATCCCTGAGCTTGAGGATCTAGATCATTAATTCCACCACTGATAATGTGGCACCATTAAAGGTTCCACCTTTAATGTGCTAAGAAATCACATTCACTTTCAGCTGAAGCCAAGCATACATTAGTAATTCACTGGGCACACAGCTTTTTTCAATATTTATCATATTGAAGCAAATCTCTCAAAGTACTGCAGGAGATTATAAATTAACTGTGCTTTTATTAACTGGCAATGAAAAGGACCAGCCATATCCTGGGGTGCATCAGGCACGGCATTGCTAGCTGGTTGAGGAGAGCGGCTGATCTGCTCTGCTCTGCACTGGTTCAGCCTCACCTCAAATACTGTGTGCAGTTTTGGGCACCACAGTGTAAGGAGGACGTGAAACTATTAGAGAGTGTCCAAAGGAGGACTGGAAAGATGGTGAAGGGTCTAGAGGAGAGACTGGTCACTTGGTTTGTTCAGCCCAGAGAAGAGACTGAGGGGAGGCCTCACAGCAGCCTGTGGCTTCCTCACGAGGGGAGCGGAGGGGCAGGCGCTGATCTCTGCTCTCAGGTGACAGCGACAGAACCCAAGGGAATGGCATGGAGCTGTGACAGGGGAGGGTCAGGCTGGGTGTTAGGGAAAGGTTCTTCACTGAGAAGGTGGTTGGGCACTGCAACAGGCTCCCCAGGGCAGTGGTCACAGCACTGAGCCTGCTGGAGTTCAAGAAGCGTTTGGACAACGCTCTCAGACATAGGGTCTGATTTTTGGGTGGTCCTGTGTGGAGCTGGGAGTTGGACTCCATGATCCTTGTAGGTCCCTTCTGACTCAGGATATTCTTCGATTCTATGATTTTTCATCTTATTTGCATGCTGTATTATTTCAGTTGTTTAGATTTAAGGTAGGCTTTTTGAGATGGTGGGTTATTTATTCCATACATTTAACTTCTAGTTCACTTGAAGCAAAAAGTCCTCCCGTTAGGAGGAAAGAAGAAAACATCAATTAAAAAAACCCTTTAAGTGAATAATAACTGTATGCGGAAATGTTCCTGTTGATTAAAAAAGATGTTCATAGCTCCACTTTAAATATGAATGTACAACAGTCAGTAATGGTCCTGGCACTTCGACATTTATTCAGTTAAAACCAAAATAGTGGTGATCACATGTCTTATTTAGGATACTTCAAAAGTTATTGGAACAATCATTATCCTCACTTACCTTGAGACAACCAGGGGGAGAATCAACATTTTCAGCATCCTCATCAGTAACTCACCAGGAAACTGGAAATAACTAATTTCCTAGAAATACACGGAGAGATGCTTATAGTTTTGAGATAAAGACTATCTGCCTTCATGAGTCCTGCTAGAGCTGTGGGTCAAGTGGTACAATCAGGTAACACTGGTAAAATCCGCACCTCTAGTAGATAAGGTGGCAAAGGTTATAGGCTTTAAAAGATCATTTTAAAATTTATTAAATTACATATTGTGTTGTAATTCAACAAAACACACAGCATTTTTCATTCCTTTGCAAAGGAAGACAAAAATGAAATACACCACCTCTTAGGGACTACTCTTAATAGGTTGCCCTGAACAATCTCTTCCTTCTGCATTTTGCGTGGTTAGATGTGTATGAAGCTACTGCTTGGACACAAAAAGTGTTTGGACTGCAGTTAAGGGTAGCAGAACATAGAATTGTTTTAGCTATTGTGTTTACTAAGTGCCATAATTTTTAACTGAGATTTATATTATGTGCTCAAACAATGCATTCAGCAATGCACTTTGCCCTGTTTACTCTGACAGACCAATACAGCAGTAAGAAATGAGTACCTGCAAAGAGCTTAGCTGAAGTACACAGGAGGAGAAATCCCCAAGTGACTTAATAACATGGTCTGTTAATGATGGGAGATCTCAAATTTATTAATATAAAATACCACTGGTGTAATATAAACATCTGTACCTCTGTGCAGCTGATGGTGAAAACTATTGCCAGTGTTTTCTTTAGGCGTACATGTTCCAAAGTAGTATAAAATCCAACAAACATATCATCCTGTTTTTAACATTCATTCAGCTTATTGTTATCCATACTTGCAACAACATTACAATGTGGTTATGCTAGATTTACTAAGTGTCTTAAAGACCAGAACCCTTTGCAATACGCATTGTTTGAGAATATGTGAAAAGACCCGAAGAGCAGTGTGTAGATTAACAAAACAAATCAAATTAAACAAATTGAACAAATACACATACATGCTTTTTATCTTGGAAAGTCCATCCTGAAGTTCCACAAGTTGCTATGTCCTTAGTTACATAAGTACGATATTTTCTTTGCAGTGATACACTCAGCTGTGCCACACATACCTGCTGGGAGAGCCGTCTCGTCCTAAGGAAGAATCCGAGAAGACAGCCCACAGTGACCGACAACACTGAGAGAATGAGCAAACCATTTCTTTTACAAACATCCTTGATCCGAGCGAGGATTGCATCAAAAGCCACTGCCATGCTGTCCTCTGTGCGCTTTGGAGAAGAATCAGCATCCCATGGAGAGAGAATTCACTCGCTCCTCTTGTTGGACTGGACAGACCTAGCTCTGTATAGATCAGATCAAAGCACTTCCAGTTCTGCTTAGCTGACCTGCAAGGTCACCCCTCTGCCAATCGCCACCAAGCAAGCAGCTGGCATTATTGTTCCAAATTAATACCAATAATCCTATTATTGACTACATCATTAAGAGCCTGGAAGAAGATTAGGGGGCTCTGGAAAATTAGAACAGAATGCAGTAGTATTTCTAAAACAAGACTGGTTCAAAACAAAGTGACGATCTTGGAAGGAAGACAGTGTTTGAGTGCATTCCCTGGTCTTCCCAGTTTGGGGTTGGGACATCCAAACGTGTAAAGGGACCAGTGTAATGCATGCATACAAATGCATAAAAGTAATGTTACTGCACCGTTTTTCTGCGCAGGGCAGAGCAGGTAACATTTTGAACTGGACTATCACAACAGGGCAAGCCAGGCAAAACTGAAATTCATTAACTAAAGCAGGCTTGGATTTTTTTTGTTTTCAAGACCAAAAAAAAGACTGAATGTGTAGCATAAGAGCCACATATTGATCAGAAAATAGCGGTATACTGAAACACACAAAGAGACCTAGCATTTGGCATTTATTATCTTGGAAGCCAAATGATTTCACTTTTTCTCCTGCCACTATGTTGATTAGAGTAGGGCCAATTTACTTTCAGAGGATTATCAGACTAAGCCACAGGGATTGCTTTCCTTTCCTTTGCCGTGTCTACGTTCAGTCCCAACACCGATTTTTATGCTAGTGAGTATCTGATAAAAATAACTACCATAACTGTTCACCCGCTGCACTTAATGAAACACTACTGTAGTGTTAGGATTATTCTAAGATTATTCAGTGTTTTTATGGAAAATATTCCATACAATAGAACAAGTTTGGTATTTACAATGTTTTATTTTATATTGCAATGCAGTATGTGTAGCTACATGCTCATGTATGAGTAGAAAAGCTCATGAGACCAAGCCACTCTCTCTGGAAGCAGGATCTGAATACTGTAGGATCAATAAGACATACGGACATGTGCCAAGGAAAAAAAGAAATATATATATGGATTCTATATGCTGAATAAGACCGCTGTCAAAACAAGAGAATCACATAAAATTTTATTAATGCATACGTGAGAAAGTACTGAAGCAATGGTGCAGCCGCCGTGCAGACATTTCCCAAAACGCAGCTAGTTTTGCTACCTTGACAGCGTGCGCTGAAACACTTTCCAAACGAAGTAAGGCAGCGAGCGCGCTTCCTGAAGTCACGCCGGCCCCGCGCTAACCGCCGCCGGCGGAGCTGCGCCCCCGCGCCCCGCAGCTCGGCCTCTTCACCCTGGAGACCACCGCGCGCGGGAGCCCCTCAGCGCCCTTCACGCCCCTCAGGGCCTGGCCGCCATTTGCCCCCGCCGGGCTGCGGGCCGTTGGGTTTCTGGGGAAAGAGCCCCTGAGCGGGGCGGGCGCTCCACGGCCCCGGCCTGGGCGGAGCCGCTCAGCCGCTGCTGCGGCTGTGACGCGAGCATCATGGCGGCGCGGCAGCTGGTGCGGCGGCGGTACAGCACCGCGGGCGCTGCCGAGTACCTGCACCGCAGCGTCGTGCCCACCATGCACTACCAGAAGAGCCTGCCCAGGTACCGTGGGCCGCTGCCCCGCTGCCTGGGGCTCCGCGGGGGCGCGGGCAGAGGTCGGGTGCGGCAGGGCCGCAGCCCTGGGGCCTCTGCTGTGAGGAGAGGAGAGGAGAGGGGAGGGGAGGGGAGGGAAGACGCCCTCCAGCGCGTTTCTGCACAGCCGCCGTCAGGCTGGGCTTGCCGGCTTTCTTGTTACGTTGACTCTTCCCAAGTCCCCGTGGAGAAGAATGATTTTGCTTTTTTAAGGCACAGATACGATTATAAACCTACTGTCGGCACTTGAGGTTGCAAAGTAACCCCTGTATGTGGAATAGGATTATTTTATAGCAAGAGGAGCGTTTTCGTGTTCAGGCAGAGAGGAGGCTTACAGAGATACTGATTGGGAAATCTGCAAGAAAACGTTCAGCACCCAGCAGCGAGTGGGGGCCCGGCTGCAGGAGGTGGCTACCGAGCTAAACCGTGCTCCGGTAGAGCAGCTTCCTGCAGCAGCTCATGTCTCTGTGTTGCCTGCACAACACTGAGACCCTTCACTGCAGGAACTTTATAACAAGACGATCGAGCTGTTTTTTCACCTTGTTTTTCTTCTCACAAGAACCTTATGTTGTAATGACATATGTCCATCTATTCCCATTTTTCTCCTCTTTTTCTTCCATAAGAAACTTTTGAACCATTTGGATAGGATGGAGTATAAGGAAGGATAGGGAAGAGAGGAGACTGAGAGTCTACAGTGTAAAAAACTGAGCGTTCATCCATACTTCATGATGCTCATGAAGTGTGTGTCTCTCTTTGTTTCCCTTCCTTCAGACTGCCGGTTCCCAAACTAGAAGATACAATTAAGAGATATCTGAATGCCCAGAAACCTCTTTTAAATGATGACCAATTCAGGTATGGACAAACAAGATACACATATTGCAGTATCATTTGTTGCTTCAAAGCCAAGTGTTAGGTATGAAAAGTATGAATTGTGACAGCATTTTGGATCTTTTATCGATTGCTGTAGGAAAACTGAAGAACTTGCTCGTCACTTTGAAAAGGGAATTGGAAGAGAGCTGCATGAACAACTAGTTGCTCAAGACAATCAGAACAAGCATACTAGTTACATCACAGGTATGTTGACCAACTGGATACAGAAAGAGTCTTTAGATTGTCATACTTGGTAACAGGCAGCTCATAATGCTACAAATAAAACAGGCTGAAGCTTAAGCTCTCTATTACACAAACTTGGAATAACATGCTGTAAATAATACCTGTGACAGTATTTGAGCAAATTCTGAGCCTCTGGTGGAATGAAGAAGGCCCTTCATGTAACTTGAATGTGCCAGAATTCTGCAGGATGTTGTACTTAACAAGAACTGTAGTACTACAAGACATTTTTTCCCTTTTTGAATAGAAAATACTAAAAGCACTAGTAAATTATATGCAAAAGGGAAGGGAAAGAACAGCGGTGCTTTTGGAGTAAAAAACAGTGGAAGGAAGAGGTCAACCACAGAGATATTTTATTACAAGTTAATTACACAAATATTTTTCTGAAATCTGATTGCTTTGCTGAAAACAAGGTTTCTCTGACATACAGTATTATTTTTAGTTTGGTCTTTTCTAGTGGAATATTGTACATTCTGCAGTGGCATCATAAGTGGGGAAATAGGTAAAATCATTGCAAAAAACATTAAATGTCCTTTTGTAAGGGTAGATCTTTTTAAAGTGTTGGATGGACAGCTTTGTAGGAGTATTTTGTAACTATAGTTTCTTGGGAAAATAATCTCATAATGCTGATCTAAGAGATGGATGAATATTGAAGAAACAGTATTTTTTCATGAGTTGCTGTATTTAAATTTGAGTTTACAGTGTTTATCTTTTTTTTTTCATTGCTATCTATTTATGTTAGGTTAATAGAGGAGCTTAACTAGTAGCTCTCTTAAGGAAACTAAAGCAATCATTTTCAAATAATTCCGAGTTACTTAGCAAGAAAACTGAAGCTTGGAGGAGGTCAGAAGGTATGACTAAGGTTGGGAGGCAGAAGAGGTCAGTGCTCTGGACTTGAAACAAACCCTCAAAAAACTACAGAACCATTTTCTTTTAAAGAGCAAAAGAAAAGGATAGATAAAGAAAGAGGAAGATGAGAATAAAGGAAAACAAGAGAGGGAGAGTATGCGTGGAGTTTTTAGGTTTTTCTTCCTTATTGTTACATCCATTGGCTTCCAAATACAAGTGTCTGCCTATGAAAGTATTGGATGGATAGCAACAGAGGTGGAAATACTCAAATACTTATGGAAGTAGAAGTTTGCATGTTGTCCAGTGAACGCACTTCTGTCCTCACCATCTGAGACTACCCATATGGGTGTTAGCTTAACAAGTTGCACAGCAACCACAAATTCTGTAGAGAATACCAGATTATTTCGCATAAGCTGCTGTTCAGTTTATTAGCTTATGCTTTTTATTCACTTTGTACTGTGTCTGGGGTTTTAACTGGAGCTGACTGTATGGTGTTTGTCAAGGCTAACCAGCATGCTTCTGCTTTGTGTCAATGAACTACAGGGTGTTTGTATTCCTTTGTGTTTAGTTACTGTTCTCTTTTAGGCCTCATAAAAGACCTGTTCCACTTGAAACTGGTTTCTGAAAGTATGCATAGTTGCCTCCATGCTGGACTTTCAACTCCAAGGTTAAAAGGCTACATGACAATGACAAATGTGTTTTTAAAACTGAAGATGAATGCCAGTTACACTGATCTGTGAGGACCTGGAATTAAAATTGTGACAGACCCTTGAGTTATGTGTTGCCCTTCTTAGAACTCAGCTAGAAATTTCTACTTGGGAATGATCCAGGCTTGAAATAATTTTTAATTCATCAGCTGCCTGAGATGAAGTTGGTGTCCACTTGCTTCTTGTGTCTGCTTCCAGACAATGTGTAATACCAAAACTTACTGAGTTCAAAGTTGTTAATGATGATGAAATAGATGCTACTTAAAAAAAAACAAAAAAAAAACAAAGCTTCACTGCCTATGCCTCCTGGATTTTTGTTTACTCATAGGCAGATGTGAAGGTGTGACTGCATTTTAGAGCTATGATGGACTCCCTTGGTTATGGCAAGGACAAAACCTTTGTGTCACATTCATGGTTCTTGATGAGCTGTCATGCCATGTGATGAAATGAGACTGTGTGAAAGACCTGTTGGTATCAAATGTAATTCTTTCTGAAGTCTGTTCTCAGTCTGGAAGAATAACCTTGAGGTCCCCTCTAACCTCATCATTTTGCCAGCTTGAGAGCCTGATGGTAATGCATTGGTATCAAGAGTTCTGTTCAGTGCTGATTGTTTCAGTGGATAGAAACAGGAAGGAGGTGGAAATGCATGACAGCAAATGTAGATGGAAGAACGCTGCCAGGAGTGAGAGGAGTAGGAAGGAGGACAAACAATGAGGGAAACTGCATCAGAAAGACAGATGGTTCTAAAGAGGAACATGCCCTCAGTGACAGAGAATTGCAGAAATTAATACCTTAAGTGTAGGTAAAGGCATGTTCCAGTCTAAATATGAGGTGTGCAACAAAATCCGTGCCAGGGAGCTGCACTGTTTATCACAGGAGTTATGATTTATCATTGAGACATATAGAAAACACGGAAATTTTCCCTCATTGCTAATGACATTGATAATCTTTATATGGATTGCTCCAAATACAGTATTTTTACAATTAGCCATCAGTACCTCTCTTCATAACTGGAGGCTGGGAGAATCCTTGGGGGAATTATTGCATGTGTTTTTCTTGTTCATATGCACTTCACTAGGTATTTATTAATGATCACTATTTAAGGTGGGTATAGATTACATGAACTTCTGGTCTGATTCAGTACACTGCTTTTATGTTCTGACTTGTTTCTCAACTCTCTATTTTTAGGTCCCTGGTTTGACATGTACCTAAAAGCACGTGAACCTGTTGTTTTGAATTTTAATGCATTTATGTCTTTTAATCCTGATCCAAAATCTGAATATAACGATCAGCTCATACGAGCTACGAACATGACTGTTTCTGCTCTACGTTTTATGAAGACCTTCAGGGCTGGTTATCTTGAACCTGAGGTTTTTCACCTCAATCCAGAAAAAAGTGACACTGAGATCTTTAAAAAAATTATCCGATTTGTGCCTTCTTCACTTTCTTGGTTTGGTGCCTACATGGTAAATGCATACCCCCTAGATATGTCTCAGTACATCAGGCTTTTTAATTCTACACGGCTGCCTAAACTCAACAGAGATGAGCTTTATACAGATGAAAAGGCAAAACACTTACTGGTACTGAGAAAAGGAAATTTTTATGTATTTGATGTTATTGATAGAGATGGAAATATACTGAAACCTTCAGAAATACAAGCACACTTGAAATACATCCTCAATGACAACAGTCCAGCCCCGGCCTTCCCTCTTGGCTACCTCTCCAGTGAAAACCGAGATACATGGGCATTGCTGAGAAAGAATCTACTGGATAATGGCAATGAGGAAGCTCTTCAGAAGGTAGACTCTGCTGTGTTTTGTCTAAGTTTAGATGATTTCCCCATTAAAGACTTTGTGCACTTGTCCCATACCATGTTGCATGGAGATGGTGCAAACCGCTGGTATGACAAATCCTTTAATCTTATCATAGCTAAAGATGGCACTGCAGGAGTTAATTTTGAACATTCCTGGGGCGATGGTGTGGCTGTGCTCAGATTCCAGAATGAAATCTTTAAAGATAGTACCAAAGTGCCAGCCATCAGCCCTCAGTCCCAGCCTGCTTCAGTAGACTCTTCCAAAGCAGTACAGAAACTTGACTTTAAGCTGAATGATGCCTTAAAAACAGGAATTACCAAAGCAAAGCAGAAGTTTGATGCCAATGTAGAAGCGCTGTCTCTTAATCTGATTCAGTTCCATGAAGGGGGCAAGGAACTTCTAAAGCAGAAGAAGGTAAGCCCAGATGCTGTAGTTCAGCTTGCCTTCCAGATGGCTTTCCTTCGACAATACAATCAGACTGTTGCTACGTATGAATCTTGTAGTACTGCGGCTTTCAAACATGGTCGCACAGAAACTATACGTCCTGCCTCTATCTATACAAAGAAATGTTCAGAGGCTTTTGTCAGGGAACTGTCCAAACACAGCACAGAAGAGCTTCAGAAGTTGATCGTGGAGTGCTCAAAATACCATGGCCGTTTGACAAAAGAAGCTGCTATGGGTAAGTAGGAATATATCAAACACTTTTTGCACTAAAATGTTTGTTGACGTTGCTATAAAAGTTTTACTTCACAAGTAAATAATTAAATTTTGATGTAGGCCTAATATTAATGCAAAGTTAACAAAAACTAGCAGAAGGCTGCAGTTTAAAACGCATTCTGTGAGACTCATTTCTTGATGGGGGGGGGGAGTGCCTCTGTGCTCCTTGTTCACTGTTAACAGGTCTAGATATTTTTCATACTTCAGTTTTTGTCCTTACAGCAGCTGGGCTGTTTGAAGCACTAATAAATACTTTGTGCACGTTGTACTCTCCAAGGCAACCAAGAACTTTGGCTTTATGTCTGAAGAGTTGCTGTCTTATCCCTGCAGGGGTATAAAGGCTTTAACAGCTTCTAAATCAAACTGATTCTTTGGCTGTACTACTCCTGGTACTTTTATAAATGCTTTCTTTTGAATTGACCTTCCCAGAAGCATAACTTGCTGTGTTGTTTCAGTAAAGTTAGTAAGACTATTGAGCATTACCCTAGAGAGTCTAAAATTTGCCCCCTTCTGTTGATGCAAGATCTTCTTTTGATTCATAAATTTTAGGAAAGCCTTTCTCTGTTTTAAAAAACCTGAAAATGTTCATATAAATAGTTAATCAAAGAATGTGATGCATTATTCAAGTTGTCTGTTAACATTGCGCTTTTGTTTACTATCATGATTCCTGGTTGAGGCTAGCAGTAAATCAGCAAGCCCTCATTCCCTAGGATAGGTGCGTTAGAAGTGCAGATTGTCTGGGTTCTGAAAAATGTTTCCTGCTAGTATGAAAAAAACCCATCAGTTCTACAGACCTCTTCTTTTGTGGCTTAAAAGCAAAGTGATGTCTAAGTAAGTGAGTTTGTTTCCCACAAAAATTAGTCATATCTCTAATACCTGTTATTTTATTTTAACAGGTCAGGGATTTGACCGACATCTCTTTGGGTTGCGCTATTTAGCCTTATCCAAAGGTATTCCATTGCCTGATTTCTATCAAGACCAGGCCTATGCTCGGCTTAATTACAACATCATTTCTACAAGCACATTGGTTAGCCCAGCTGTGCAGTTAGGAGGATTTGGCCCAGTGGTGCCTGATGGCTTTGGAGTAGGATATCAAGTATATGATGATTGGATAGGTTGCAGTGTTTCCTCTTACCCAACTAGGAATGGTGAAGAATTCCTTCAGTGTGTATACAAGTCACTAGAAGATATCTTTAATGTTTTAAAGGGCAAGAAGATGGGTAGTTAGACATAAAAGGGCTGGAACACTTTACAGTTGTGGTAGAAAATGCAGAGTTCATCTTACTGGCAGGATCAGTGCTCAGCATGGCTGAAACTGCCGAGCTCAATTGGCTTCGTTTATCTTCATTGAACTTGAATACTGTGTAGATTCAATTTGATTTTTTTATCTGCTTTAAAGAAATGAAGTGCATATTTCAGGAAATACACGTGAATGCATATTTCAGGAAATACAAACATTCACAATGTTGAAATGAACAGAGCCATCTCTTCTAACAGATCCACATATTCTTAAAACACATTTCAAATAAAAAGCATTGTTACCAAATTTATGAACTGTTAATATCTTTGTTCTGGGAGTGTTCAGATAGACAACAGCACTGTGAAACCACCCTTAAACTGTTCGATTTTAAAGTAATACATGCAATAGTGTTAAATATGAAAGAGTGGTTACATTTGCACTCATGCAGTAAGCTTGCTTACTAACTTGTCACACTTTTCTCTTTAAACTTGAATCAGTATCAGAACTGATTGTGCCTCAACTGTTTGAAGCCCTTCCAATATAACAGGTTTTTGAGAAACAGAAAATGAAGTGGGAGGCTTTAAGGTAACCTGCACTCACCAACTGCATTGTTAAATTGACTGGAAAAGACTGTGATTTTATAAAGCTGTCTATTAAAAACCACAAAGTTATTTTATTACCATATCAAAATCATACAGTATGGGTAGTCCCTCTATCAATAGCTCATGTTTCTTATAAAGGTTAAAAAGAATACTTTTGAAACCATGCTGCAGTGTTGTCTCTCACCTTTCATATGTGAAGGCTGTCCAGTAATCTGCTGCTTTTGTTTTGCTGTGTACACATGTGCTCTTGTGCCTTAAAAGAGAAAAATCACTGAACTTTATCTTCTGGGATTGTCTTTCCAAAATTCCTCCTGCTTTGGAAACCTTAACAGAACATTTTCCTCAATTTTTCTCCTTGCTCTTGTACTTGCCTTCTGTCAGCTACGATTTTTGATGTCATTTATTGTGCCAAATGTCAGAGTTTTAGCACTTAGAGATGCATCTTTAATGCATCAGGGTTTGTTGCAGAAACTCTGAAGGATTACAGGAGAGCTTGAACATACACATCACTGTAATTCTGTCACCCTATGATAACCAGATCAAACTGGTGCAGACAAGTTTCTTGTGCTGTTCACAACTCAAGACTGGCAGCTATAAAGTGGGTAGGAGCAAAAGGGGAAGGGCTCTTTGTCAGTTAGGAAGCCAAGGTGTTCAAAGTTGCTTGGATTCCAACATAGGTGCCCTTTGCATGAGATCCCACCTTGTGCAGAAAATTTGCGGTGGTACAGNTACCATGATTATCCTTGCAGCTTAAACAAAGAAGAGAAGGTGATTATTTTGGGGGCTGAAGGAACTAACATAATCAGACCAAAAGTCTTTGAATGAAGCTCACTAAAGAAAGGTTTTTTTTGTTTTTTTTTTTTTTTTTGAACATGAGAACNAGGTGTTCAAAGTTGCTTGGATTCCAACATAGGTGCCCTTTGCATGAGATCCCACCTTGTGCAGAAAATTTGCGGTGGTACAGGTAACTTGAACTCCTCTGCCTTTCAAACCTTCAAGAGCTCCACATTATTTTTCTTCTGGGAAGATGAGGCTTTCTCTGTAGCTGAATAGCACATTAGTGCTCGCTTCTGGAGCTCTGTGTAAAACTAACGTAGCTTGTGTCTTTCAACACAGTCCACTGTGTCATGAACAGCCAAATATATTGGCAGAACGTAAAGTCTGAGCATGTTGGTTGGATGGGACAGATGGTGTTCAGAGGCTCAGAAACCTACTTGACTTTTCTCTTCCCTTGGCTCGGCTTGCAGATTCTCCCAGTGTCTCTTCTGTTTAGCACAGAAAGTGTAAGCAACACTGTATCTTGAAGTATGTACTGCAAGTGCTAGGAAGTGGACAGGCATGCTTAAAATATATAACCTCAAAGGCTTATGAACTTTTGCTAGGCAGGGCTTTTTCCTCTGCAGCCTGTGCTGTTGTAGTNCTATTGGCAAGATTGTGAGAGCGCTTGCCAAGAAGTAGAAAGTCTGTCTGCAGCTAGAAATGAGTAAGGTTTACTCAGAAAGATAACTTGATTTTCAGAAGGTGTAACAACTAGGTGTGTCAATAGCAGTCAAGCTTATTAAGTATTCTCAGTAAACTCACTTCCAGTGTCTTTACTAGCTTTCTGCCAGTTCAAGTAAAGATGTACCTTTTCATTTAAACAGTTAGCACTGCACTGTCCCTTTAGTAATACTCTTAGCCATTTCCTGATGCTAGGAATGGCGGGTGAAAAATACCTTATTTGCTTATGTTGGAGAATCAAGTGTGGGTACTTCTTGGTGAGAGACTATTTAAAACTTTAAGGCAATGAGTTGTCTAAATAGTTGTTACACTAGTTAAGCTACAGTCCATCTCAACCATACATATTCATTCCCAAAAAAGACAACATTAAGAAAATGGCCAAATTCAGTTGAGCATATATACAGCTTTCAGTTCGTACTAAGACCATCTCAAAGTGCTCTGTGAAAAATCTTTTATTAGGTGTTCCGGGAACAGTAAGTACAACTTAGGTTTCCATTTTTGATACAGCCATGTGAAAAGTTAACTCCAAGGAAACTGTGTCTCTAATGGCTACAGCTCCCTCATCAATAAGCATGCCAAGGTTTATTAGGGGTATGAACTTTAGCATTTCACAAATTTGTGGGTGACTTCATAGATTCCAACAGATTCCTTTGTTTTTTCATCATAGTCATTCCAATCCTGTAGGAATTAAGATTTCATAGCATTAGTCACAGACGATAGACGGCAATACTGTCTAAAGCACAGACTGGAATTCAAACTGAAACTAAGCCTTACTCAAAGTTTGGGTCTTAGAGATTACACAGTGCTTCCCACAGAAATCTAAGCTACGTTCGAATTTCTGAGATAAGCAAGAGCACTGGCTTGATATTAAATGGACTTCAGTGTCAGTGTTTTTAACAAACTTTTTTTTTTTTTAAATGTAGTCCACAGCCCGTAGTGGACAAAACAGCCACCATGGCAGATGAAAGGATTATCTATCATTTACAATACCCTAGTCACATGGCTCAGCAGACAAGCAGATCCCTGCCAAGTAGGATACAGGGGAACAGATTTGACCTTGAGATTCTTGCTCACAGCCAAGGAAGATTTGCAGTGCTGGAGTCATTATCCTACACTTTGAAGGAGAGTATCTTTATCTTAGTTTTTAAGATCTCTGTGCAGAGGAAAAAATACAGACATTGTAGAAAAATCGGTTCACCACTCTGAACAACCCCAGCCATTTGGTATTGCTGGTGTTTGCTCTTTGGCATTTCTGAATGACTTAGAAGTTGCATTTCTACCTTTGTCAGCTCCTGAGATACAAAATGCATACTTTGAAAATGAAGCTGTTGGTAATGCTGGTTATTCATAGTTATTGTAGTTTCTCTATCCAGTTATGACCTTCCCATACCTTCATGAAAGCGCAAAACTAGCCTCTTATGCAAGGTGTACTTTGGACTACTGTCCTAGGGAAAGGAAGCTAGATCATTAGGCTTACTACTGAAACTAAGACAACATACCTTTTCTAACAAGTTTATGTCATTGAAAGGTGTGCCAGACTCTGCACCTTCAGCAGCAAACCCTGCCTGTAAACACATTTGCAACAAGTTTGTAAGAATAAGTTGTACCAAGAAAATGATATGATCATTGAAACAGTTAAAGAAAGTAACACAAAGTAACACATTTTTATTGTATTTCTTCTAAATGACATAGGAAGAATGGCCAAGCTGTTTCCTGGTCAAGAGTCAGTATAAGGTTGTGACCCTTTTGTGAAACAGGAAATTTTGACCTAAGCAACCACAGTGTAAACTAAGGCAACACTGCTCTTCTGTTTTTCCTACCAAAAAGGTACTTGTAAGAGTTATAGATAATCTTAACCTTGAGTTTCTAAGTTTATCTAGCAGCATCCAACTAATAGCTTTAATTTGTGTTCAGACTCTATACAGGCATTATGTGTAAAATAGCTTCATGATACTCACTGCAAGAAAACAATACAAAGAAACTATGGAAAAGAGTTAATAGGTTTGGCTTAAAAATCATCAGAATCCAAGCCACTCTAGAAAAGGAAGAGGCCTGTATTGCATTTGGGTACAGAAGTGACTAGCACGACTTGAGTGAAAGGAGGATCAGTTAGCTGACTGAAGAGATCAGGATACCCAAAGAGTCATTTAAAGGGGAGAGTTCATCACTGTTGCTACTGTTCCTGTTTTGAAAGAGGTGAAGGAAAGGATAGCACTAGCTCTAGGAGGGAAATTGCATATCAATGGGGTATAGCACAAGAACAAGATGTTCTTTCTGATTTTCTCTGAAATCATCTGTCATATTAGGGCTTACAGTTATCAAGCTGTAAATGAAGTTTTATTTAGCCACTGAGAAGTGGCTAAAAACCAAAGGTAGCTACTCCCTGGTTTTCCACAAGGGATCTGCACCGGCATGTTTTATAAAGAAATCCCCACTAGTACCAGACACACATTTAACTGAGTAAGAATGTGTAAAGTAAACAATATGATTGTAAAATATTTTGGGATTTGAGTGGAAGGTTAAGTATTTGGGAGTTAAACAGACCAGTGTGTGGTGAACATGACAACAGGAGAGCTATCTGCAAGGCACAGTACGAATATGTCCTTTATGTAATTGTCAGAGGCCCAGCTCAAGGGAATTGCTATGAATGAGGAGGAAGATAGTATTGTGGGACAAAAATGCAGAGCTGCAGTATAGAACAAAAACTAGAAAAGTAAAAGAAGCCCAGCTTTTTCTACCTGGAGAT
>VXAL01004695.1:0-12133 GCA_013399475.1 Chauna torquata | reverse complement strand
TGGTAACTGCCAAGGCACATCTTTCTTGACTATCTAGCTTCCCCTGTCTGTAAGAAGTGTCATTGACACAGACCAATCTCCACCAGCTGCTAGTGTGAAAGGAGCAGTTGCAAATATGACCACTGCTCGACTGCTTCTTGTTAGATCAGTAAAATAAAGATGTGGGTGTAATATGGATAAGGTTTTGATAGTGTGGGAACTTAGCTCTTGCTGTGGAATTCTCACACTACTAGAGGATCTCAGCTAGAGACCAAGAACCTTGTGTTATCTGTGAGCTTCTGGACCAGTGAAGAACTTTGGTTACTAACTGCAGTTTTACGCTCAGTTCCCAGATTTTCAGGTCTGGTTTCCGGAAGCTTTTCAGCCATCACAGGGCTGGCCTCTTGAGAGAAAAGCCAAACTGTGAGAATGACTATTGCAACTAATTGTTCAGTTATAAGGAACAGATTTATAGGAGCTCTTGGAGCAAAATTTAGCTCTGAAGCCAAAGAAAGCAAACAGTATAGGACAAGAAAAAACTAAAGTAAGAGATTCCTGTATTTACATACACTTGGTATAGCTTTCTGGTATCTCTGGAGTCCTGGATACATTTTGACTATGAGGCAGGGTTGAAAGGAGCTAAAGGAGCAGAACAAATGTTCAACCTTCTGTAATGTTTTCTTTGGAGACTAGAGGTTAACAAGACATTTGTGTACTCTGCAGGATTATTATAAGAGAAGATTTCACTGTTTAGATTTATCGCATCAGTATGACTAGGTCATTTCTCTCTTTGTGGCTCCCTGTTTTCAAGTAAAAAATTTTCATTGTCATTTCTCTGTTATTATAAGTTCAATTTATTAATGTATTTTATATGAAGAGACAACTGTGCATTTCTAAGTACTTTTGCTAAAAAGATTTGTATGGTTTTAGCAGAATTGTTGCCTGACTGATGTGCAGTGACTGTGATGTGTCCTGGTAATGGATTATTTATTTTTAAATAATTGATCTGTTTATTCAAGATCTTGCTGGGTTTTATATATAATTAATTTGTTGCCTGGAGAAAGTTTAAGAGGTTTAAATACTGTACTTTTGAAAGCTCTATTTTGTCGATTTGAAAAGAACCAAGTTATCTTTCTCATGGTACGAATGGCTAAGCAAATAATATTTTCTTTACAGCTACTATTTCTGCTTATCGTTGACCATTTGTCTGACTTCAGTTTTACTCCATCAGTCTTTGAGATGATTAAAGAGGAACTAAAAAAGATTTACTTCAATATGCTCATCAAATCAGAGGTATTAGCCAAGTGAGTGTCTGTGGGAAAGGATTAATTTTAGGGTAGTGGTAGAAAAAAAGGCAATCATCTTTGTTCTTCCTGTGTTGTCACAGTAGTATAATATAGTGGCTTGAGAAGTTGCCTGTCTTTTTATCAGAAATTACCATGCAGTTCTTTGCATACTCTTGCTGAATATAGTGAATGCCAGCACAATAATTATATGTGAGCACAATTTTCAAACTGCCAAATATTTTTGCTTTATACTAAATACCAAGACTGATCATCAGGTGCCAAAAGCTGACACAAATTCACATATTAAAATAGTTATCCTGTATATTTTTTTCTTAGTTGCTTGCATTTCTTCTATCAACAGCACCTGTGTGTACGTACTCTGAGGTTATAATTCCTCATTAGAAGATTATCAAATCTTCTGAATAAGTGTCAGCTGGGGTCATTCCCCTCCCACAGTTCCAGCCCAGCTGCCTTTTGCTTCTTGCTAATTGCCATTGATCTCACTCACGCTTTATGCTCTTTCCTTATCAGTCCCTCTTTCATTCTCTCCAGAAGGAAGTTTTATTTTTACTTTGATTATCAGTTAGACAGCTTTTGTTTGTTTCTGTAAAAGAAAAAAAATTGTTAGAGAAGAAGAGATACTTGAGGCCTGCTGCTGCACAGGTAGGGGATAAGTAGACAACTGATATTACGTAAGACTAGTATCAACTGGCAAAATTTCTGCTTCATTTGGAAAGGATAGCTTACTGGAGTCAAAGCTTTTCCATAGCTGAAAAGTGGGAGAGATACCTAGAATCTTCTTCAACAGACCAATGGAAACCACATTGCTTAATCTTTTGAGAAAAGACAGTAGCTAGTATTGTATGAATGTAATCTGACATCTTGCTTGATATTCCTTGGATCTGATGACACAAGTATTCTGATAGCACTGTGTGTTGATTTTTCTCAAAGGAGAAAATATTAATTAAAATAAGATAGGGCTGTAGCTTCCTCATCTGCAGGAGCAGCTAGAGGTTGTTCTTCTTTGGTCTTGTTCTTGTTATGAAGGTAGAGTGCGTTCAGATATTAAATTGAAGCTAAAGAGTTTTGTAGCCTTCATATCACTAATAGCTATTGACGCTTTTGTAAAATTAATTTGTAAATTATGTTGTCTTTGTAGGATTTTGTCTTAAATTGACTAACTGAAATTCAAAGGCTTCTGTATACCTGTAGATTAACAGGCTCTGCTCCAGTATTTAGGATTAAACTGAGCCTTTTGTAAGCTGCTGTATAGGTAGCACAAACGGTGCATAGGTCCCTCAGGAAAGAGGGAGACAACTGCATCAAATAATTATATAAACCATTATTAAGTTAGCCAGTTTACTGAAAATTCCACTGTGTATTAAAAAATCAACTTCAGCAAAAAGGCAATCCTGTGCTAAATGTCATCTCTAAAAATTCAGTATATTGGAAGATGTATTATGGTTTTCTTATGTTGGATCATTTTTGCTCAATGCAGTTTCTCAGCAACATGTAATTTTTCTGAATCGTTGGCTTCTTGATTTCAAATATTTCTGTAGTGACACTGACTGATTTTCCTATTGATTTGTTTTTTATTGCAATGAGACTTGCCGAGACATTGTAATCTAGTTAGGAAGGCAAGCAGTTTTTAAGGTGCTTTCTGTAACTCCTTCCTTTTTCACAGTCTGCAGTTGTGATCCTGAATGGGCTTGCGTAATCATACTGAAGACTGCTGAAGAATGTAAATTTGTAACTGAATATTACTGCCACCTGTACTGCTGGTTTCTCAGCTCAGCTGCTGTGACAAGACTCTGTAGCAGTTAAGCTTTCAAATTAAACACCAGCAAATAAACAGTGAAATGTTTATAGATTATTGTAGGAACAGTTCAATGCCTGGCCCAGCCCTAGTGGGTAGCGCTTTCTGGAAAATCCTAGAAGCCTGTGCATGTTTAGGCTTTATTCCATAGGTGTGAGTACACAGAGAATAATTGCAATTAAGTAATTGAAAGGGATTTTAATTTTATATTTAATGTTTTTAAAGCTACATGGTACCATTTTGAATATGGAATCTGACCAAGTTGGTAATACGTACCCTGTAGATTTTGGTAATTGAGGCATAAAAGTCTTTTCCTGCATCATTTAAGCTGCTCATTGTTGTCTTCTTCTGACAATAAGATGAAGCTGAGATCCTTTAGCCTTTTAAAAAAATTTCAAATGCATCACCATTTGATAAACTTACCTAATGATTAGTTACTGTAAAGTTTTAAAATTTTCATTTTATTCTGAGACAGAATTTAGCAAATTTGTGTTCATAACCTTTTGACCTGTTGCAGCTTTTTCTGCTAAATGAAAGAATCTTCTAGTACAAGAAGGTAACTGCCAGAGTTTTGCTTAAAGGCAGCGATCAAGTCACAGTTTGGCTTCTGAGAGGAATGATAGAGCTTTCAGTATAAAATACTTTTTTAATACTTTTGGTAATTTTTTTAGGTCTCTGCTAAAACCTCTGCAATTTTTCAGTGACCTCTCTGAATTATGTACTCCAGAATAGTATTTCTGTGATGATCTTTACAGTGTTTAATACAAAGGTGACACTTCTTAATCCTATGCATGAATTTTTTGCTTACAAGTTCAAGACCCCTTAGTTTATTAACCTGTGTTTTTTTGTCTTGTTAGTAATTTCACGCTTGCTTTGATTTCTTCTGGGGCCAATATCAGTTATTTCTGGGTAAAGTCAACTACAATTTTGCTTGCCACAGTTTCGAAATGTATTTCTGAATTAAAATGGATTTTTTTTTTAATAGAGACCTATGTCATGTAATTTTGGAACATGGCCAGTGGCCTATGATATGTAAATATCAGAGATTAATGAAGGGAATTTCTGCAGAGTCTTTATTGTCTTTTGTTAAGGCTTTCAAATCACAGCTATTTGTGGAGGGTTTAGCACAAGGAGATGTAGCATGTCAGGTAAGTATTAAGCTCAACAATGAAAGTTTGGGCTCTGCGATTTTTTGTGTTGTTTGTTGGTTCACTTTTAGTAAAATTGCTGTGTTTAACTATTTTGAACATAAATACAGCAAACCTTACTACTAACCGTTTTGCCAGCCCTATTTTCCACCAGTATTTTGGCAGATCCAGATGGCATGAGAGTGCCAATGTAATCTAGGATGCTTGCTGTTTTACTCCTGTTGTGTATAAACACAATATGTAATTGTTCTATTTCTAATGTATATTTCAGATTTATTTCACAGAGTTTGTGGAAATTCAGGTTAGTTCTTCCTAAGCGCTGGCTAGTAGTTCTGTCAGAGAATGCTGTTGTAAGACCTTACTATTTAGTTACTAGGCTTGTGCTTGGTGCTGGAGTACAGAAGCTTGTAAAACATAAGGCTTATAAAGTTGTTTACGGTGGTCTTTAATGTTAGCGATCAGATTTGCTTTTAAAACAGTGTCTTATTTCGGAGCTCATAAAATATGCTTTTGTGGGATTTAGATAGAAGCCTTAAAATCATTTACCAAAGAAGACCTCATTGAATGGTTCCAAGCTCTCAGAGGAACGGACAGAAGGATACTCAGTATACATTTAAGTACATTTGTAATCAGTGCTAAATTAGATTTTTTTTCCTTTACATCTTTCCTAAAATGAATTAATAATTTGACTTTCTTAACTAAATTCCAAGACCTTTTCTTCTTTCCTATGCCCTAATGATTTTTAAAGTGGGCTGCTGTGAAAACGGTTATGAAGTTTTAGAATTCAGAAATATAACAGTTAAATGCTGGCATTAACAATGCCACCTGCAGCGAATGTCAGCATTTGAAATTCCTCTGCTACTTAAAACTGTAACTGAAGAACTCTGAAAGTTGCAAGAAAGTCATGAAATTCTGTGCTTGTGTTTATCCCTGCAGTTTTGTGTGGTGGGATTGATCTCATCAACTTGAGCTATCTTAACATTAGGCATGTAGTACAGCCGCTTTTGTCGTGAGTGGACTGAGACCCACCCAGAGGCTACTTCTCCTGTTGTAAGACAGGGAGATTGAAACACTACATGGAAGTACTGGCCATTGATGATGGAGCCTAGCCTACAAATTCAGAATTTTGAATTCAACTGAATTGTACTCCAGTTTTGCTAAACTGGCTTACAAAATATGGTTAAAGCTTAGTTTGGATTTTTTCCAACCACTTCTTGTTGCCTTTCTGGTAACTACCAGGTCTCTGAATTTTCCAGGTTGTTGGATATGGAGAGCAAGAACAGGACTCAGAATTTGCAACTGTCTTAGATGTGCAGGGACCCCTGCTTGGTGAACTCCCTCAATTAACATTCTTACCTTCATCTTCCTACATGAAAAATACCGCTTTTATCAGGCACATGAAAGATTTCACATCAACCCTTAACCTTCTTCCTTACCATAAGATCTTACAATAAATTTTAGCTCTTTTTCTGTGCCATAAAGTGTTAAATAATTTTTGATCTGGGAACATTCCAGATCACTTATGTTCTATAAGGGAATTTATCGTGTCAGTGAATTCGGGTAAGTTCATTCTTCATGTTATAGAGATTAAGCAACAGAGGAAGGAAAGGCTTGTAATTGTCTGGTATGGTTCCGCATGGAACCAGAGCTGCCTGAGGTCCAGGAACTGCTTTGTTCATATGGACAACATGTCTGATAAGCTTCAGTTACTCTATTTTCTAACTGAATTTCCATATATTCTATAGAAAAATAACAACTAAAAAAAGGAAGAAAAGCAAATATGAGAAGTTACTCATCTGATCATCAGGACTGTCTTATTGGATCAGACTAAACTCCGTCTACCCTCTCTCATTTCTGATAATAGCTAGTAATGGATGCTTAGGAAAGCCTTCAGGAACACTGAGTGTATAGAGTAATCCTTGCTTGCTGAGTGCCCAGCTTTCAGCTTCTCAGTTTAGATTCTTCATGATCCAGAAGGTGCAGCTGAAATGCTGTTTCATAGCCACAGACAGACCTGTACTCACAAGGTAGTGTTGCAGAGAGGACCACAGTTTGTTTATGCATTCTGTGAAGAGTATTTTCTTTCATGTGTTTTGAACCTGCCACCTGATTAAATGTTACTGCATGCCTTCAAGTTCTGGTATTGCGAGAAACGGGGAATTATTAATGGTGCAGAGAAAGCACTAGGGAATAATGATTTTATATATAGGTATTGTACATCCTCTCAGTCTTTTTTTTTTCTGATTTGAAATATGTGCAAGCTCTTTTGATTATCCTTGACCTTCTCAGTATCTTTTCTAGCTTCATTAGGCCTTTTTTGAGATGGGAAGCTCAAGGTTGCATGCAAAATTAAAAATGCATGTTCATCATGAATTTCCTCTACAGCAACAGATTCTGTTAACCTCACCTGCTCTTTTGCAGGCTTCCAGCCTCTGATATGTTTGAAAAAACTTTTGTTACAGACTTCTTCACTTTTATTACCACTGATGCCTTTAGCATCAAATGCGAAGTCAATTCATGAGGTCTGGCTTTTAAATGTGATGCACGTCAGACATTGCTAATAATAATTGAATGTAAATTTCCAGTCATTTCTGTCAGATTTTCATTATGACAGGAAGTCCAAAATTTAACTTAACCTCTGTAAGAGAATTCCTGTCATCAAAACTTATACATAAACATTACTTGCCAAGTACGGTTTATCTTCTAACCATTACTGCAAAGTCTTCTCTTTGCTTAGATCTTATTTATTTCTGTGCCTTATTAGCAAACTGTATAGATTCAGGGATTTTTCTTGAACATTCGGTCATAAGGTTTTTTCATTATCTTTTATGTGTAATGGCTTAAATTAAATGAATGTATGTGCTTTCAGTTAAGTCCTGCTGGGGGAATAAATATATGAAAATAAATTGCTACAGTTGGAACTAATTAATTCCTTAACTGGCAGACTCAGCGGATAAAAATGCTAAGATTTACTCGGTGAGTTGACTAAGAAGTTGCTTGGTAAATGACCCAAGCTTCGTGGTGAGGCTCGATTCTTGTGTGATGAACTCTTTTAAGACCATCTTTATAAGCTGTATATTGCAGTGCTTCCCTTGTTGCTGCTTTCAGTGTATTTGGGATGGGGTGGGAAATCCCTCTTCCTTGCAGAGCAGAATTGATATTACATCTTAACCAGCCATTGGTGCATTTGTTACGTATCCCCCCACCTCCCTCCCCCTGCCACAGCCTTGTATTTCTTTTCATAAATCTTGCTGCCAAGAGGACTGTATTTTTATTTTTATTTTTTCTGTTATCATGTCCTGTCACTTCAGGAGAAAATAAAGTCCTCAAATCTACTAGACTTGCTGAGAAACCCATGGGAAATGATAATTTGCAAATTGTTGCAGAAATATACAGCTTCAGGGCTGAAGCCCTGGTTATTGTCATCAGGATAATCCACAACAAATGTTGAATTGCCATGAACAACGCTGTTAAGCTGGCACCTTGGGACGCTACAGCTGCCTTCATCAACCAGTGTGCTGTTTCCAGGGCATCCAAGGTCACTGCAAATGCTCACGAAGTGCTCCTGTTGTAGCTGCTTGACTAGAGGACACCAGGACCAGCAATGTGAGTGTGTGTTTTGTTAATTAGTGTTTTGAGCTGGCCAGCCTGCCTGTGGCTTCCATCTAAAAGGTGAGGTATGAGTCCCACATGTAAATTCACCACCTTTGTTGCTGTCTTTCTCCCTTTGATGCCCTCTAATGTTGAGACAACTGAAATTGGCAGGGTGTATGCTCTGCTCAATAACTGCCTGTACTGAAGCAGTGAAAAACTTGCACTGGTCCATGGCTCTAGCTCCCTTCTTGAAGGACAGGATGTGACAGATTTAAAACTCTTTCAGAGTGGAAGGATTCCTTTGATGGAGGGCAAACTGAGTGTAAGGAATGATGCACACATACTCCAGCAGAAGGCTGAACGCTAATGAGGTTGCACACGTTATCAGCACACTAAAGAGATTTATATCTATAAATGTAGTTGTACAGCATCCTAATGAAAGTACTCAGCACAGAATTAGTAATGATTATCTCATATTATAGTTACTATGTGTAAAAAGTGAAACAAAATACAATGATTTTATTGCTAATACAATATAGGATCACAAAAAAAAAAGAAATTGTTACAGGAGGCATAGTTCAGTGCTCCAGATAGGTTTGGGACTCTTTTGTGAGACTCTGTCACTTCATTTTGCATTTTGTGCCTTTATTTCTATTTGGACACAGTGCTCTTTTTTTGTTTGTTTGTTTGGTCAGTATTTCTATTTGCTACTGTGTTACTCTGCTAAAGTATTTGAAACAGTTTAAAGAGCCCATCTAGTGCCAACCCCCTGCCATGGGCTGGGGCACCTCCCACCAGAGCAGGTCGCCCAGAGCCCCATCCTGCCTGGCCTTGAGCGCTGCGGGGAGGGGTCACCCGCAACTTCTCTGGGCAGCCTGTGCCAGTGTCCCACCAAACAGCACAAGCCCTTGAAAGGCTGTATAGCTGGTGTTCAGTGCTCTGATTTCTAATGCTTCTCTGAGTATATCCTGCAAATCAGTGGCCATTTGATGCACGGTTCGGTTGTCTCGGTTTTCGGGAGGTATGTAATTGATGGATATTGTTATTTGTGGCTACTTTTTCTACTGGCTGATGACTGAATTTTATGTTGAAGATCTACTTTATGTAGATTTCCCACAGACAGACCAAAGGAGACATGCAGCAATACCTAAATCTTACAAGCATCTAACTGCTTGCTCCAGCCAGCTTCTCTGCACAGGGGCACATTGTACACATGTTCGTATAGTACCCAAACTGCCCCTCCAGTTCAGAAAATGCCTCCAGTCATCCTTGCCTTCTTCCTGATAACTTTGTTTCTTAGCTGTGATTTCATTTTTACAAGAGAAGGTGACAGAATGTAAGCTAGCTGTAGATTTAGTACTGGCTCAAGCTTCTGTTAATTTGTCTCCAACCACAGCTATCATTGTACTTCCCGTACAGTACACCTCTTTTCAGCTTTATTTCCAAAGAGCTGTTTTTTTGATGTTAAAAAAAAAAAAAATGCCTATTAAGATTCCAAGAATAGCAGTACTCTGGTCTTTTGGCAAAAGAGTGCGTATTTAGCTGTAGCATAAATTTTTCAGCATCAGTGGATATGCTTTACCAAAAGCTGTAGGAAGAAATTGATCAGTTTGCAACCAGTCCTTAAATAGTCTAGTACATACTAGCTAGGGTTTAAAAACTACACCAGTTTTGTCATATAGACTATGTAATTGTGAGACATTTTTCTCACAGTGGGTAAGGACTAATGTACCACTGCAAGTTTTACTCAGTTTAATTACATCACTGATAAAATTGTTTAGCTCAATGAAATAATGAATGAGGCACTATTTTCCATGTGATTTGAAGATGGCCAAAACCTAGGTGGCAGAGGAAGATAATTCAGAACAAAATGGTCTCTGTTCATTTAAATGTAGACTGTGAACTGTTTTCAGTGTTCCCGTTGAGATGCTGTAGCTACTAAAGATACAGAGCGAAGCTGAAGAGAACAGCTAAGTTATACAACAGGGCTCCCAAGTCCCACTTCCAGTTTGGACAATTAGGAGTTAAGGAAAATGCAGACCAAAATACAGTACAGTACCAGGTCTGAGAGACAGCATTTGAAGTGCTACAATGTAAATTAGTTCAGCAGGCTCAGATTAAAAAAAATTTAATCTTTCTATAGAAACAGTGCACTGTTTTACAAATGTATTCATTTGGTTTTCAGTAATCCTTATTTATGTAAGTACAGTAAATGTTACACAGAGCAGATCCCTCCCCCGCCCCTCCCTGGTCCTTTTGTCCATAACAAAAACTGAAACACAAAAGGCACCAAGCAAGAACTTACTCTAACAGAACTTGACAAGACAGAGATCAGAAGTGATTACCATGTTAAATATCATCCTAACAATCTGAACCATTATTTAAAATAATTAATTTCTTAAAAAAACAATTTGGTGTTTGACTTTTCAGTAGTTATAAATCTGTAAAGGTTGAAATCAACACTGCACATTGAGTTCATTTACAATGGTTTGGAAAAAAAACCTGCAGCCTTTTATACACGGTTTATACAGGTTTGTGTGTATGTGTTCTTAAAAAAAAAGTATCAAAACTGTAGAACTTTCAAATATATTTACATGTCTGTTAGTTACAGTGTTAACACATACAGCCTTTTCTCAGTTTTTTCTTCATGCACACAGTGCATGAACTTGCAGAAACAAGAGCTTCATACCATAAAACAGTAACTGGATATCTTAACCATTTCTTTACTGCCTTAAAATCTAAAATTTAAACAGAAAGATGCTTGATCACTTATATATTGTCTACACAGGCCATTGAGTATTTTGAGTGTATGTATTGTACTGCATATACTAAGTCTGTAGACACCTTGTTCCTTTTCTTAGTCAAGAATCAAAGTCCAGCTCACATTATACTGTGATTTTTTTTTTCGTTTTAGGGAAAAAAAAAAAAAGAGAAAGGAAAAAAGAGTCAAAAAATCAGGATGAGTTTCTTCTACTCACTTGAATTCAAAAGCTGTGATTGATGCAAGAAGGCTAGGAAGATTTCTCTAGCTTTTGCTACAGTTCAGGGAGGTGCAAGTCCAATATGCACTTCCTGGGAATTTTATCTCATAGAATGAGATGAGAGAAAACAGTGGGTTTTCTGCAAGATGCCGCTCTGTATTTCTCGTTCCTAAAGCAGTATCCTGGAATCACAAGATCACATTCTTCAACAGGAGGAATTATATTTAAAAAAAAATAAACACACAAAAAAAACCTGTGCCAATAAATAAGCAAATAAAATAGCATCCTGACTCCTTACTGCTGCAGAAACAGGCAGGATTATGTAAACTGTTTTGATCTTCATTGCGTTCTGTTCACTGTAATTATCTTGGGAGAAACAGTGCATATTTTAGACTCCTTTGTTGTCTTGGGAGATGATGGTAAAACAGCATTGTGCTATTGAGGCCTGGCAGGAGAGAGAAATAAAGTTTGGGAACAACAGAGAACGACAGGCAGTTATTAATGTATCAGAATGCTTTCAATTTTTTCTTCCTGTGATGATATTTTTTATTTTTTTTTCAGATACCTTTGAATTCCAGGAATCAGCTATTGATAAGGCTGTGAATTTTTAACCTTCTTGCCTGGTGCTCTGTGTTACGTCAGATCTACCACGGTGCAGGCTGCTCATCAGCATTCACTCTGAAGACGCTTGCTGCACTTCAACAAATTCTACGTATGGTGAATTAAAACAGTACCCTACAGCATCTCCTATATTTAGACTCTTAATCAGTAAGAGAGCAGGAGGCAAGGAATTAACTTTTGTTACTGTGGTGGTTTTTTTTTTTCCTGATGAGCCAGATGAAAGCGCTCACTTTAGGTATCTGAAAGTATATGGCTAAATCTTTGTTTCTAATAATTCTAACCTAATTCGAGAGGTGCAAAATGCCCAATGGGGAAAAGCATTTAGATTTACATTTAGAAACAAATAAAAAATATGCTAAAACAAATTTGTACCAAACTGTAAAAAGCAACAACACAAAATGAAAAAACTGGGTACTGTAGGAGTTTTTCCTGACCGAAATGCTGTAAGCAACAGCTCTTCAGTTAAAAGCGCTGCAGATGAACCTGGCTAGACTTGCAGCCTTGCAAGCCAGTTTGGAAAACAGGAGCTCTGTTTCTTTTGGGAGTGCTTCATTTATCAGCTATCTTACAGTACAGCTTACTTTGTTTCTTACTTCGCGTCTCTAGATTTCAAAGCAAATTTTTCAAACACCCTGTAAAAAATTCAATTATCCCTAATTTTCATAAACATAGGATAGTAGTTTTAAAATATATGTATATATTTATATA
>VXAL01004694.1:20747-38216 GCA_013399475.1 Chauna torquata | reverse complement strand
TTTAAAAAAAAAAAATCACATTCTGATATTTAAGAAGGCTGATTGGAAGGAGTATATACAAGTGTGTTATCAGTAGAACACAGGATAATGCTTGTGAATTCCTGATGTAATAGCTATTAAATAGTTTGCCTATTATTTGATTTTAAAATAAATGCAACAAAAAATTTTCTAAAGTCTTTTAGATTTATGAAGCACTAAAGAAGAGTAAATATTTTGGAAAAAAATTTTTAAAAGATTTTATCATAAAAACATTAAATGAGTTACTTTGTGTACTTGGAGGCTTTCTATGATTATGTAGTTAATTAAATTTTGTTTCTGAGACAGTATTGCAATGAACTTATTGCAAATATGTTTAATAGTAATGGGCTTACGTAGGTCACTAAAGCAACAGTTGGCATTTTACAATAAATGTGCTAATAGAGGATCTAAATTCCTTCTGACTTCTGTTTTTCCTCTCCATTTCTAAAAATGGCGTTAGGAGCTTTTTAGGTGCATTTTTAGGTTTTACTGTGAACCATTAGTTCTGAATTTCCATTCTCGTTGCAGCAAGGTTTTTTCCTTGCAAGTAGGAGAGCAGACAACAGCTTGTAGTGTATAGTGATTTTGAACTATGACTAAATCATAATATTATTGCAAATGATGGATTACAAGAGGACTTTTTTTTTTCCGGTCTTTTGCAAATTTTTGTGTTGCAAGTGCGCTCAGAATTACAAAGCTTTAATAGGTTGGTTTTATATCCTTTATATTAAAGAGTTTGATTTAGTAAAAGCTTTGGGTTAATTCAAATTGAGAAGAGGCTGAGGTATGTTATAATTACAGCTGAGACAGAGGAAGACTTTTTTTTGGTCTTTAAAAAAAAAGCAAAAAATCTCACTTAAAGCAACTGCTATTTTTCTTCTGGTTACATTCAGGTCTCACATGTTATATGTTTCATGTGGGTAGATGGGACAATTTTCCTCCTTTTTCTGTTCCTTTTCTGTCTTGGGCAAATTTGTTTTACTTTGAGAGAATGGGGTTGACCTGTCAGTTCAAAACCAGCATGGATGATGAGCTGTAACATCTTGTGTGTGTCATGTAGAATAAGATTAAAAAAAAAAAAAAGAAGAAGAAGAAGGTAGGATTTGGCTTTTTCAGTTATTTCCCCCCTCCACCCTTTATTGCTATATAAAGGATATATTGCTATATCCTGGAAAGACACGATTGTGAAGAAAAATTGAAAGTGCAGGTATTTCAGAATTAAGCTGCTGCATTCATAATCATAATGTAGTGTTTTAAAACAAGTTATTGGAACTGGGTAGGAGCCAAAAGGCTCAAAATAATGAACTTCAGCAAACTAAGTGATGTACTGACAAAATATTCAGAGGCTGCAAATGTGTACGTGATTTGAGAGCTCACATTCAGCAGCACGGAACATGAGAAGATGCAGTCTTCTTTTCTCTCTCTCTCTCTTTTTTTATATATGAGTTATACGTATTTTAGATTAGTGTAGGTCATAGCTTGGAAGACACCTTGGCATTAGGTGCTTAAGCTGCAGAGATGCCTCTTGATTCTGCGTGTAAGAAATTCATTTTAAAAGGACATAAAATTGGGTAAGTAACAGATAATTCACAAAGAACGATCTGCTCTGATTAAATATTAGAAAGAAAAGAAGGGAATGTTTTGTGTAATTTATCAAACAAAACCCATGAGTTGGGAGAGTAATACTGGAATTCATGGTGTCATGTGTCTGTTAAGCTGTAAGAACCTGCCTGAGCTGTCCTACTAAGTGAAATGATCGGTTTGAGTCATCTATAAATTCGGGTCTGTATCTTCAGTCTAGAATGCAGAGTATTAGGCACTCCGATGTCTTTGAAGATCTAGACTTGTCATTTTTAGCAATGGGAATTAGGTGTCTGCATTCCTCTCAGTGTCTGAGTCTAGTACAATATGCTTGCCCCTTAGTCAGGTGTTTACCAGGTTTTGAAGTTTTGTGGGCCCTTCAGCCAGGACAGTGCTCCATTGCGCTTGTTCAAAGCATCTCTGAAGTAGAAATTGGGCTTACAGACATACTGTTTGATCCCAAATTTTCTTTGTCTGTTAGCTTAAACTTTATAATTCCATATTCCTATGCCACTAAAAAAAAAATCTTTGTTTTAGAAAAAATGATAACTGAAAAGATTGTATGACTCCTCACCAATCACAATGGACATGAATGGGCTGTGAAAATGCTCTTGATTCAGGATTAATCCAGTAGTTAACGTGTTCTATAAGTATAGCTGTCTTCTCCCCGCAAACAAGATGCTAGCTAACATTTTCTCCATTTTCCTAGTGTATTCATGACTGCACATTTTAAAACAGCATTACTAAGGTATGCAGTTTTCAGTTTAATTAGTTTGGCAGCAGTTTGGATTCAATGTTGGAAGAAAAAAGCATGTGTGAGACGGAATTATCTGATTGTATTACCCTGTTGTACTTCATATACTGTGTCACGTCATTGGATAAGTTGTTTAGCTGATCTGTGCCTTAGTTTCCCTCTGAAATGAGAGAGGAATTCTTCTTTATTTAAAAAAAAACAAACAAACACACATTTCTTAAGTAAATCTTGACATATCAAGCCTACTACAACAGGTGAGCTGTTCTCATTAATATTTTCAGTTCCTAGGTTCAGTTCTTCAGTACTAATGACCATTAATGACTGTGTTTCAGCTCAAATGCTGCCTGAGAAATGTCTTTTCAAGCCTTGATCAAATTTCTGTAGCCTATGTATCTGAACTTATTTTCCCAGGTGGGCAAGTACTTTCACGGTTGTCTCAGCTGTAGGTCTGGGTCTTACATTGCGCTAGGACAGTAGTGAATCTGTGAAAACTTGGGACCAGGTATCTGAGAACAAGCAGTTCAATATTCAGTGCTTCGTGGGATAAACAGAACAGCTGGTGGCTGAGTGAACCCTTTAGAGTGAAAAGTTTTGGGAAAGTCTTGGTGAGGACTCTTTGTCCTATCTGCAGTCTTTTGTGAATCTGATCAGTGATTCTGGGTGATTGTTTCTGGAACCAGTTCAAAACAACTGCATGTGCTCCCAGTCTCTTCCAAAGTGATGGAGCGTAAAATCCACACAGTTTTTTAGATCCATTTTTCACTCTGTTTGTCCTTCATAAACATACAGTTCAAGTAACTGGAGAACGTAGCTTTGCAGTGAATGGAGGATTTAGTCTGCTCCCTTCCTGATCCTTCTGAAGTCCCTTCATCTCTTTTTGTCTTTTTTTCCTAACAATTATTTTAATTTTCCCCTCTGAAGTCCTATGGAATAAAAACCAGGACAACTCTTTAGAGCCTTGAAAGGCAGGGGAAATCAGTTAAGAAAGCTGCCGATGGTTTTGGTATTTGAGGATGTTCAGAAAGGAGGGGGGAGGGAAAAATTTACTTTCCACGCTAACTACTACACCAGATCATTGAAAAAGAGCTCAGCTTTGTATTAGTGTATAGATTTGCCATTAAATCGTTAAGAGGGTCATTAGACTGATTCAAATTCAAGTGTTGGATTTTCCAGATGGGTTTTCTTGATATTAGTGGCGCTCATGTATTCAGAGCAAATTGCAGGAAGAGTGTCAAACAACTGTCAGGGTAGCTGCTGCTGAAACCTCTGCTTGACTCAACTTAGAATTTATTGTCATTTAGTGAAAATATCGGTGAGAACATAACCTTTTGTAATGTTTAATGTTTTATTGGCTATAAAAGATAAAATATAGAGTAAAGGGAAGTAAAATAGTATTTTGTTAGGTCAGGAGCTAGATTTATGCTTCTACTTACTGATAGAATAATCAGTGGGTCATAAAGATCAGACCGCCTGCCTCCTATCTCTTCCTTTTTTATGTGTGTATTCAACAATCCCTTCTTTGTGATAGTTAGGCCCATGGGAGCTTACCAAAACACCAGGCCCCTTTTGTCCAAGGGTATTAAATTAGCTGTTTAGATCAAGAAGAATGTAGTGGATGCTTCTGTTTCAGACATTAAGCAGTTGGGATAGGACTGAATAGACTCTGATGCTTGACATGTGCAAATGAAGCACTTGCTCACAAGGGACACTCAGCTGTGTTGTGAGGTAGTTCAGCACACAAAAAGCAGGCATTAAATAAATTGTGCATCAACATTTGGTGGGGAGTAATAAGCAAATAGAGTGATCTCAACTCTTCAGGTTAAAAAAGTGATAATGCATGTCTCACCATGTTTCACAATATAGCTAGTGTGCTCTTATTCAAATTGGTTAATAGTGGAAATACAATGTTTGAAGGCTTCTCTGAAAAATGGAAACACATTGAAATTGGTACTGTAGTCAGTTTGTGGTTAGATAATCCACATGCTCTTGGTGAAATTGATAAGTTCTCACAATCAGTCTCAGAGGAAGCAAAGACTGAATGTACCGTGAGGGAATTCTCTTTGGTAAATTGCCACAGCAGTGGCACTGAGGCAGAGGACTGAGGGCATCATCTTTGTCACAGTGTAATTGTCCAGCAGAGGTACGGAGAAGTTCACACTCTCCAGAAGTGACAGAGGATTTTTTTTGTTTGTTTATTTTCATAAGTAGCAGACTGAGGTGGGCTTGCAGCTCAGAGTTATTGAAAGAACTTAAGTAGTTCCATGGGTAGCTTTCGGAAGGGGCTGCCCAGGATGCATTTTGTTGCATTAAGACTTTGTTTCCAATTGTCCTGTTAAAGCAACTTTCTCAGAGGTTGGAATTCATCCCAAATACTTACTCCAAATAACTTAATTGGGTAGATCCTGCAAGAAAATGCCTAGTGTAGGCAGTGCTAGGTATGTTATGTGCTATAAGTTTTGTTTTGTTAATTACACGTACTTTGCAAAAACCATGAATCTGCTTTTCCTCTTGAAACAAGAGGTTCTGGTCACTTTTCCCCACTTCCTTTCTCTACTTAGCCCCACTTCTTCCTACTCTTTAGAAAAAGAAAAATAAACTCTTTTTTTCCACTGCAAAATCTTGTTTTACAAGAAGCCACATACTGAAATTCAAAATACGAAGTGAGAAAACCTGCAACATGCATGTCATTCTTTCCATATGGATATATGGTGATCCGTTCTTACATTTCTGGGAATGCAGAAAGAGATTTTTGATTCAAATTTTATACTCTGGCTTACCTGCACTGAAATAATCTCTTCAGGCAAAAACTGCGGAAACTTTGCAGTAACAGGACAATACTGGTGATGCACATTTCACTAAATCCTTTATCCTCTGAAGGAAAGTCTAGCTGAGTTCTCAGCCACTAGTGTGAACCGTGACACAGATTCAGGATTACACTTGATCCAGGCCATGAAATGTGCCTGTTTTTCAGGACTTTCCTTTAAAAATCAAGGAATGTCCTGCTCACAACACTGGCAGTATGGGCAAAATACATGAAAAACAGTACTTTCCATATTTCTATTCTAGCATTTATCCCAAGAGATCCCAGAGAGCTTCAATAGCTACAGTGGAACCTGCTTTTAATGAATAGGAGTGACAGACCTCAATTGTTTCAGCACATTTCCATAAGTTTTTTTCCCCTCTTACAATGATTCGTTTTTCTGTCTCTAATGGCTGGGTGGGGGGAAGATAGCTGTATTTGAAGAGGTTTATGTCTTTGCAAATCTGCTGATATCCCCGGAGACAGAAATAAAGAAGTTTTGGTCTGTAGCTTAGGGATAGTAGCACACAAGAAACATTCTCACTGTGGCTGTGCTGTTCTGAAAGGACTTTCTCGGTAAAAATTCCTTGCTTCTGCAGGAGTGATGTGGCATGCTACTGCTCGTAGAGTGAAGTTCATTTGCTGCTGTTGCAGTGAATTGTACATGCAGACATACACGGCTGAAATTCAGTCATCAGCTTAGTGGAACAAAGCACCCTATGCATCACGGTGAAAGGGGGAAAATGAAGTTCTGTTTATGCATGTGGTTTGATGGGGCAGGCAACCTAAATGGCCATCTCTCCCTGTCACTAACTACCACCTGTCTGTTTGCTTATAAGGAAAATGTAAAGAGGTTTCTCTCTAATAGTCTTCTTAGGCCAGGTCAGTTGTGGGTTTTCCTGCAACACTAACTCTTTGGCTTCTGGAGCATCCTGACTAATCTACTTAGCAACTGAACTGTTTAAATGAGAACTTGGGTCACAGGAGAGGAAAGAGATCTTACAACTGAACCACACAAGTGCTGCTCTGTTTGGCTCTCAACAGTTCCAGCTCCTGCTAAGGAGCACAAGATCCTTTTTAAAGCCCAGTTCCTCTAATGAAATATGGCGGTTTTATTAAATATGTAAAACCACCCAGTTGTCAAGTATATACAATGGACAGAAAAGACAGCTGAGCAGTACTACTTGGCTGCAGGCTGGGATTTGCAAAATCTGCAAAAAAATAATCCCCCAAGGAATGGTAACAGTCTGCATTGCAATACACCAACTCCTGCAAGAGTGCACTGTACTTTTCATCTTCCTTCATTGTACCTACATGAAAGGATCATCTGGAGGGGCAGCTGTTGGCCTCACACCAATTCTAAATAATGGATGGTACCAGCTTTTGTATTCTTCTTTTGTGGAGCCAGTTTATGCGTCATTTTACTGGCTTCTAGAGCCCAAGGAAATATGATTTGGAGCCAACCCTGGTTCCATGGCTCTGGTTTGCCTAGCTCAGGAAAAAGCCAGGGCTGTTTCAGATAGGCCATCTCGCTCTCTTGAATGGGTTTATTAGTAATAGTGGAGGTGGGTCTATTAGCTTGGGACAGGAACTCAGAAACAGATGCTTTGTTTATGTGTAAAATATGGCTTCAAGCCAAATCGCTAATCATGATTGCCTCTGAAGTGGTTCTAATCATCTGTATGAGACTGCATCGGCTCTTGTGTTGTTTGTACAAGCTGGTACTTTAGAGGTGTTGTGTACCAGATATTTGTAGTCATAATTTCTCCAAACAGGTTAAGGCAAACATTATGAGAATCAGCATAGTAATGTGCTGTGTTTCAAATTAGAATTATAAACACACTTTCCTCATTGGAGGCCTAATCTGCTAGGAAGAAGCCAGATGTTTACTGATGACACCATTATTTAGAAGGACCTATCAAACTAAAACAAATTATTGCTGTTTAACTGGAGGAAAGCCTAGTTTTGTGCATGAACCTAGTAAAACAGCTCTGTGCTGATACAGACTGAAATAATAGTTTTTGTTTCTCAGGCAGCAGTCAAACATGAATCCCACCAGATTTGCAGGTTCCTCTTATCAGCTTTAGGAAAGCAAAAGGAAGTGGGCCTATGTTTGAATAACCTGCATGAAATAAATGAAAATAGGAGAAACACAAGAATGAATGGTGGTAGGGTTTTGGCTTATTTTTACCAGAAAATGATTCTTAGACCGAGCAACAGACTGAATTACTTTTTAAGATTTCGGTTAACATTAAAATAAGAGTAAAATAAAGCTAGAAAGTTTTGTGAAAAATGGAACATTTGAGCATGTTCTGGTTAATTGTCTTTTTTTCTTTTTAAGGTTCTAATGTGTTTCTGAGAAGTGGAAATTATAACTGGCTAATGTACATGAGTGGTAAAAATCATAATTTTATTCATAAATTCCTTGGAGTGTTTTGAAATGGTATTTAGTGGTAAGAATGTGACAGTTTCAGGCAGGTTGGCTTTATCCATTCAGGTTTTTTTCCAAATGTCTGATTTCCTAACAGAAATTTGCGATAAAAGCATCTATCTGAATCTGTTTCATGATCTTCAGGAAATTTTTCTTCAGTTAGTCTCTGAAAATATAGAAAATATTCTCGTTTTATACAGCTTTGCATCAAAGCAGCTTTGTTTTTCTTCTGTTAGTCTTTCCTGTTCTGTTAAGCTGAAAAACTGACAATGTGCTTTGGTATTGTATGTAACACCAGATTCTAAAAATAATGTAAGCACATGCTTAAAATACCGAGCTTTTATATTATCATGAAGTTAAGTTTTTTACTGAAGAGGTTGAGCTTCAGAATATGCTTAAAATTTCAGCCAAGATGTTGCTGTGCCAAATACAGGCCTTTGCTCCTTACAAGGAAAGAAAGTAAGGTAATGTATGGATTGTCTCATGATTCTAGTCATCTAAAGATGCGCTGGAATATACCAGATAGGTGCCACACTGGTATAATTTATATCATACTGTCTGTTGATACATAAATTAATACTTTTGGTGTGTTCTGATGGACTTGCAGAACTAGCAAATGAAAATAACCTTTATTGAAAGCTGTGGGCGTGTGGATGTGACTGAATTGTCAATCTACAAAATGAGATATTCATAATACTATGAAATACAGAATCAAAATTAGTTATAAGGGGAATAGATGTTTCCTGAAGCAAACTGTATGATAGAGGTACCCCCAAACACTACAGTTACTTGCAAGTAGTAGAGATTCAAACAGTGCCTTTGATTTCCTAAAAGAAAAAAGAGTAACCTGAAATCTGTATTTTAGTTATAGATACTAACAGTATTGTAGCTTCTTGGCATGCTAGGTGGCTTGTAGGAGAAAACAGTAAGTACACAGTGGATCGAAATATGGCATCATATAGCTATATCTGTTGTTAATTAAACATTGAATCCTTTTTGTTTTGGTTTGGTTTTGGCTCTCCTCCTTGACTGCAGAAATCTAAAGGTTAGGTATGTAAAAGCATTCCTGTCATCCTTTTGATAGGAGAGTATTGTAGAACTGAGCACTCTCAGTTCTCCCACTGAAATCTTCTTAGAAGTTTGGACTTGCAGAAAAGCGTGATAAGCTCTGAGCAAAGCCTGCAATATTGCTCTTAATGCAGCCCCTTTGTGGCTAGGCACTGCGGCTCATGATATGTGCAAAAATAGCTCATGGTTCAAAAAACACCTCTACCCCCCCCCAGAGCGTAAAAGCTTAATTGGTAGAAATCCCTGCTGTACCTATCACTCTCCTATCTGTAATCTTACTGGGCACGGTTCTTAAAGCGTAGAGACAAAATGAAAAGTTATTTAATTTCTCTTCTGTGCATCAGAACTTCCTGAGTGCACACAGGACCATAAAATAAATAGTAATTCCTTTTTTAATTAGCCCATTCCTCATTTCTGCAGGTACTTTCTTTGACAAGTGCATCATCAGTTTCCCTTGATTTTCAAGCTGAGGACAACGATACAACTCTATCAAAGTGAGGATCTTTTGCGTTCATGAAGAGGCTGCTTTAGTGTTCCTGGCATTGTCTAGACTGTGAGTGCTGTGGTTTGTGTGAAGATTTTTTATTAATAGCTATGTGGAGTTCTCTGTATATTGGGTATATTAATGGCTGCAGTGAGTTCTCCATGTGTTCAGTTCATAAGGAGTTCAATGACATTTATATCTCCATAATGAAATGAGGATGTAAAATATTCTTATGCTTAGCAATAGCATCAAACAGAAGATAGCTGAAGATTAAAAATATAACTGAGGTCTTTATTAAGACTATTTCAAAACTTTGCTTTCTTAATTAGCATGTCCTATTTAGTTAGATATTTGGTTAGGTGGTATATCTTTTGTTCAGGAGTCAAGAGAATATCAGGAAGTAACTGTGAGGCCAAATTCAATGGTCCTGCCCAGAGAAAAGCTCACACTGACAGATGTTCAATAGAGACCACAATTTGTCCGAGAAGGAAGGAATTTTACCTTCGTAGGCTGAAAATGTCTAATTAAGGGCCCAGGTGGGTTTTCTTTGAAGTCAGTTGGGGCTACTCGTGGAAAGAGCAACTGTTCAGTGTAAGTAAAGGTGTCTGGCCCAAAAAAATTTTTAACAAATGTTGTACTATGTTAAAATAATATGAGAATCAAACATAGAATAAATGCAGTGTTTCATTTAATGAGTTTATTATGCCTTATTTCCCTTGGAAACTTATAATTAATTACCTCAAATCTGCTGCTAATCCATTTGAGCTTAGAGAAGACATGAATTTTAAAAAGTTAATTTTCTGCCGCTACGTTATTATATTTGAATATTGAAGTATTCAACTGAATGACTGACAATAACTGAATGACTTTGATTTTACATATATCTTCAAACTCATGTCAAGCTCTCACTATGCTACATTCAGCTGCTGTTGAGCAAATGCTTGTAAAAATATATCAGGGAGTGAATAGGGAGACTGTATTTTCATTAGCTTGAAAATAATACTTTGAATTATCTTTTCAAGCTGTATTGAGCAGTGGTAGAGTTCCTGCATTTCTGTATACTAGAAGGGCGTATGGAAGCGAAAATGGTACCATTTCACCAATTCTCAAACATTTTTGACTGAACTTTAGAACCTCCAGGCATCGTGTCAGTTTTCACAGAATTATAGAATATCCTGAGTTGGAAGGGACCCCTGAGGATCATTGAGTCCAACTCCTGGCTCCACACGGGGCAACCTAAGAGTTAAACAGTATATCTACGAGCGTTGTCCAAGCGCTTCTTGAACACCGACAGGTTTGGGGCCATGACCACTTCACTGAGGAGCCTGTGCCAGTGCCTGACCGCCCTCTCAGCGAAGAACTTTTTCCTAGTATCCAATCTGAACTTCCCCTGACACAACTTTAAGCCGTTTCTATCCAACTTCTTGCTTGCTGGTCTAGGTGAGACTATGCATTTAAGAGCACCTTACAAGAAAGGAAATATTGTGACGAACAAATTATTATACTAAATCCAGGATGGGTGACTACAGATCATATTGATTTACATTAGCTGAACAAACGTCCATTATGGTGTAACAGCACGACCAGTTACTTCACTTCCTTTCGTTCAGGACAGTGGTATGTAATTTAGGAACTTTGTAGTATTTAAAAGGTATCACAGAATTGAACAGTCATAGCAATTACAACCTAAACAGAAAGAAAGCTATTCAGTATTGAAAGCACAGGGAAAAGAATTGGTCTGAATGGAGAGTTATCATAAGACTTAACCTTATCTATTGCGTATGCTCTTTTGTAGCTAATGTTGTTAGTGTAGCTTTCTACAAGCTTTTTCAAAAGGCTCTTTAATGATTTAGCAGCTGTAGTTCCATTTTCGCAATGGCTGTGAAAAAGAGTATTTATGAAAATGTCCTATGACATAACTGACTGCAGTTTTCAAAGAAGAGTTAAACTTAACAGTTCATTGTTTTGCATGTTTTCCTGTAGCTGCTAAGCCACCTTTTGCCTTAATTGCTGCATGTTGGCCCTGGCCTGGAAGGGTGAATAACTTCTTTGAAGGACTGGCTGGAAAAGCTGCAAGAATGACACCCACAGCAAACCAAGTCTGGTATTGCCTGTATATAGTCTTTTAGTATCTATGTTCTCCTGCAGCTTCTCCTCCAGGTCTAGCACATAAGATGTACTGGAAAGGAAGCAATCTACTGATAAAGGTCTGGGCTGTATAATCAACTGCTTGGAAAGTTAACCATGGTAAATGGAGACAAAAGCAGTGACATCCAATTATTACACCTACATACTGTAGTTTGTTTTAATTTGTAGCAAGATCTATGCTACCTAAGATCTGTGCTACCTACAACTGAGCCAAATTACCTCTAAAGACTGTTTTGTAACAGTGTACTTCCAAGGGTATGGCTTGTGGTGTGCGATTTTACCATCTGGCACCGTGATCTATTCTTTATCCTAAGCAAATGCTAAATATTTGTGGAGCAAATATTATAAATATATTTATATGTATATATATGCTCTTTGCTTCTGTTTTTTTTTCTGTAGAACAGCTTGATTCGAGACTTGAGTGGTCCTGTCAAAGACTCACTGTTGAATTTTTTTCTCTGCCATTTAAAATGAAGATTTTAGTAGCTAGTAAGTCATAATACTTATTAAATGGATGGAGTGAGAATAGAGCTTAGACAGTTCGCTGTTGACCTAGAAGATACTTTGGAGTTCTTTCATAGGTTTAAAAGCAGTTACAATAATGATACGAGTCTTAGTTTTGCCGCTCTTGAATACCTAGTAGGATTGCAAAGTGGTGCCCTCATTAGATTTTAACTTCTGCCCTGCCTTCCAACCAGCTGTAGGAGCTGCAGGCGATGTTCTGCATTTCTAGCAACTACTATTGTGAAGACAGGAAATAGATTAGGGGAATCCAGTCTGGGTACCCAGGGAGGAATCTCACTTCAGTCACACGAGTTCTGTGGAGCCTTCAAGAGAGAACAGGTTGATTTTAGTACTGTACTAATAGTTAATGTGCCATATGGGAAATGTCATTATGGGAAGAAATGTGGTGTTGTATAGACAGGTGAGGAAAAGCTTGAGCTAGTCAAAGTTTCTGTGCTGTTCTGCTGCTGTTTCTCATCCTCTTACGCACATTCATTTGCCACCTAACTCTGTGGCATCAGGCAATGGAAGAGTCAGGAATGGTGGCCTTCACTCTGTGGCCTTCACTTGTTACTAGCCAGTGTCTCACACAGCAAAACTCTCGTTTTATGTTGATGTGCATATTTGTTACAGTACTATTTCTCTGATATAGGAAACCATGGAAATTGTGTGCCAGACTGTGAATGCTTAGAACTTCTGTTTCCATGGATCTCTGAGTATTTGCTTGTGCTTTTCTTTCTTTCCTTCAACTTCTGTCCGATGCAAATCAGTTATTTTGTGAGTTATTTTGTGAGCATTTTGTTTTGTTTTTTTATTGTGTGTGGTTATTTTTAATACCCTCCTTCAGAACTCCGTAATAGAGAAACACGTGAAAAACGTGACCCAAGAGTCTATTAAACCCCAAAATCCAAAATGCAGATACAAAGAAAGAAATGTCTTTGTTTAAAAAAAAAAAAGAGGTCAAACTGATTTGGAGATTGGCTCACATTCTAACTTTCAAATTATAGTGCATGCTTTGTTCTTCTTTCACACAGATCCAGTTGTTTACCATGGTAACCTGTTCTCAAATTTGGTAATTTAATTTGTTTGCTGCAGTTATGCTGTGGCCTTTGATTTTAATTTATTTTGTTTTTGTTAAGGGTAAAATCTACCTCTGAAAGTTTGGGATCACCACCTATGTGCAAAGTTTGTATATTAAAAGAAAGCTCATATTCTGTTAGTATATGTTGAAAAGAGAAAGCGGTCTATGGCAAGCGGTATACTGAAGTAAAACCTAGTGTATCAAATGCAGAGACTGTTTAGTGTGATGCTTGTAATTTGGGGGCAGTTCCTGAAGGGGAGAGAGTTGGGCATAATTGCTTCAGATGAGTGAGATTCTGTGTGTGTGTTATTTATGTCTGTTTACATCTGAAAATAGTTGCGTGCAGAGAAAACACAAGGAAAATTGCTTGCATACTCTCTAAAACTGAAAAAATCAAGGCACGTTGACTCATTGGGTCAAACTGAAAGACCAGAACTAGAAACATAACTGTTCTTATTGTCTATTTTAGCAGTCTTTTTGTACTTCGAGGCCTTGTATATAGGAAACATGAAGAATATATTAGGAAACATAGTGTATATTAGGAAACAAAGGGTATATGACATCTAGCAGCTGATTTTTCCGACTTACCATAAGTATTTTAGAAGTGCAATTTTCTACTCCATAGGTAGCATTAACAACTCACATGAAACTATTTTTTTCTATTAATAGATTCTGTACCTACCTGCTACCGTTTAGCTTGGCCTCAGTGATCCTTATGGGTCCCTTCCAACTCAGGATATTCTATGATTCTATGATAACTTGACTAGTGCTGTGATGTTATTATGCAAGCAGTGTTTGCAGCTGAGCACATGAATATGGCTTACTGTGAAGTACTGCACAGATATCGCTGGTGTAAGCGAAGATTTGTTCTAGATCTCAGGAAGTGATCAGCACTCCTCATGAAATCTGCACCTGAACTGCCAGATTTCTAAACCCATGAGAAATGTTTGTATTATGGTAAAGATATAAAATTAAGATTCTTCTTCAGCAAAATTAAATTCCTCACTTTCTTTGGAGAATATGTATAAAAAAACCCACAAAAATAGGATTTCTCTAATGTACAACATGTATAGTAATGGGGATAGGACTAAGTCTAGTGGTTTCTGTGAAGTGTTTGATTTTTGATGCTATTGATAGATATTAAGGAAAATTGATTACATCCACAACCATTCTTTTTAAGCCAAACAAATCACAGGTTAAACGTGTAGGCTCAGGACTTTGATTTTTGATTGCTGAAACAAACTTTTGGCTTTGTATATTACCTTTTGTTAAGTAGTATCCTGTAGTTTGCTTTCTCATGGTATGTTAAGGGTTTTTTTTGTCTTTAGGCAGTTGAGTAGTCAGCTCTAGTTAAGATGGCTGTTGATAATATTCTTTAGATCGAGAACAAATTATGGTACATTGATTTCTGTTAAAGTCAATGACAAGGTTTTTTTCAGAGCTATTCAGTATGGGTAATGGACAAGAGTCAGGACATTTGAGACTTCAGGCTGTGTATTGTGGAACGACCTGCTATCTTTTTTCAGGTTTAATAGCACCTTGATTGGCAGACTACTCCTATTTTGTTCTAGGAGACAAAATTTTGCATTAAAAATTGCTTTTGCGAGGAAGTATGGCAAAATCAAGTCCAAAAGTAGCTCTGTATTAGATTGAAGGGGGTGGTGGTAGGAGACTAGGTTATACTGCAGGAGAAGAGATTAGCAGTCAATTTGCTGCTAATTCTTAGTATTCAATAAAAGTATTGGATATATACAGTGTCTCCATAGTATCGTGCAGGTCATATACATATTCCTAGTAAAAGGTTAACTATAACTTTAACTTAAGTATATTTGTATTAATTGTGATTTTCCTAAAAGCACCTCTACAAGTAATTTCTCTAAGCACTATATTGACATTATGTGGTCAGTTAACGCCAGTATTACATTTGTAGGAAGACAAGTGTTGTGATTAGGGGGGATTGACTGTATTGGAATCTTATCTCCCACCAGCCATGTTTCTCCAGTATTTCCAAATAGTAGATATTGACGGTAGAGTTGATGTTTTGTACCTCCCATAGTGGTTTTATGTCTGTACGTTTGGATTTTAAATTATTTTTTTCAATCACCAAACTGTAGTTAAGGTACAAGACTGCCAGGAGAGTAACCCGCCGCGTTTTGCAGACTGACTACCCCATCATCCTTGGTTCCTGTGTGCAGAGAAATAGTGTTGTATTAAGATATAGACAGAAACAGCATGGATGCCAATCTGAAGTTCTTGTGCCAAGTTGCTGTCCATGAAGTTTCTTTAATAAGGATATTTGGAAATTCCGTTGTGTATAAAACATATTTTTTCAAGGAAGAAATTCTTGAATGGGAGTTTTTTCCCTCCACAAACTTTTGTGATATTTTTTTAGTAGTTGGATCTTTTTCGGAGTTTCCTTATTTTGCTTTGCTCCCTGATGTGTTCTTGTGGAAAAATCAGACTCCAAATGCCTTCTCTGCCTCGGGTGGCCTTGGATATGCAAATCTGTCTTGAATAGCAGAGGAGTTGATAACTCTGGCCTACAGCTCTCACACAAAGGAGACAGATTTGTCTTCTTTACCCCCTGTTTGTCTCCTCAGGAACTCTGTTCTTGGTTGACAATATAAAGCAAAATGAAGAAAAAAACAAAAAGCTTGCTCTAAGCAAAAGTGAGAGAAAGGGGAGTAGGGAAAGAAAAAGCACTGCTTGTGTTTCAGCCAAATAAATTGCTTACTGCAATTTTTTGATAGGTGTTTCTCTTACTGTTTTACTCTTATTAGTGAAAATGAGGAGTAAAGTATTTCTGTCAGATTCCCCACATTTCCCCATTATCATTGGATTTGTCACAATATGTCACTGCAGCACAAACATTTCAGAAGGGCCCTGAACCACTTTTACTGAAAAAGGTATGAGGTGTATTATTTCCAATAAACTCAATATGTTAGAGTAAAGGGAAACACTGTTGTGGATGTATTTGGAAGAAAAGGTGGCTATTCTAAACATGTAGAATAAAAAGAAATCTATCTTGATTAGCAGATATGTTAAATTAATGGCAGCCTTTTTTTAGTCAGTTAGTTTGCTGTTTAAAACTTTAAATGTTCAATTAGTGGGTTAATCCTTCTTGTAGGTTTTTATCCTTCATTAGTTGGCAATTGAGGTATTTGTTTATCTTAATTTTCTTAAAGTGTGTGGTTAAGAGAAATGGGTATTAATGCTTTGAATAGCAATTAAAGATCAAAGCTTTTCATAGTGATTTGTCAGAGAAGGTGCTATATAACACACATTTCGCAGCAGTGCACCTAGAAACATTTCTAAGCTAGTTACTGACCAGCTATTCCATACCTTTTACGTATCCCTGGGTAAATGCAGTAGCTAGTAAAAACAGTACTACCAACAGTTGTAAATTACTACATTTTTTTTTTTTTAATCTGATCTGGTTTACAGTATAAATGAGAACTGCAATACCATAATTAGGAAACTGTGAAACTGGGAAGGACTGTTGCTTGTGTAACACAAAAACCTCTACAAAAGTTCAGCAGAGAGAATTTTTGATGTAGCAGGAGTGTTAACAGCTGCACTAAATTAGAAGCTGCCTATGGAATCCATAATAAAACAGACAGTGAGGCTTCAAACAGAATTTCCATGGCTGAGTATGCCTATGTTCCAGAGTCATCTCTATTTTTTGCTTTATAACCTTCACTCTTTCCAATTTCCTTTTTCTGAGTTTGTGTTTTAATAAACGATAATGCAATAGAAGAGTTCTCTGATGTTAATGATGTATATGCATTGCTCAACAACAAGGGCTTTTTAAAATTAATTAATAGCTTAGTAGGAAAAATGAATTAATTGCTGCAGCAGGAGGCCAGTGAGTCTGTAGGAGTTTTAGACTTACCCAGAAAATTGATGAATTGTGAGCAGCAGAAATAGAAGTTTCATTATGCTGCCCTACATAGGTGCTTCAGATCTGATTCCAGGGAGTGTCCACTGGATGTAATGTACTTCATTTCATTCCAGTAGTTCTTTTATATCTAAAAAGCAGTCCTCTGGGCTTAAAGAAAATTTCAGAGTGAAGTTTTTGTTTTGTATGTGTGTTAGTTTCTTATTTCCTATTTGTGTAGAAGCCTCTTCACCAGGGTCCGTCCATTCCATTTTCAGACTGTTTCTTTTTGTGCTTGTTTTGGTGTCCTTTGCAAGACTCCTGCTAACAATTTGTCAGAAGCCCGTTGTCTGATCCAGGTCAGATGTGGCTTGAGTATTACTTTTACTTCTGTAAAATTTATCCCTAGAGACTGCAATTTTCTTTACTTCGTTAAATGTTGGTTCCCTTTTTCCTTAACTCATTGGTGTGTACCTTTTCAGTCAAGGCACGAAAGTTCCTTGTTGATGCGTAAATAAGAATGTAATACACAAATTCCTTTTTCTATTCATTTACTTTTCGGAAGGCCTCAACTCAGCTGCTATCAACTCCGCAGCCAGTTTTTCACTTGCTGCCTCCTTCATAGTTTCAGGCTGTCCACAGGGTAGGACTGTGTTTAGGGCACTTCTTTGGGAGAGGGAGTCTAATTTCCTGCCCCAAAATTGCCTTTTTTTTTTTTTTTTT
>VXAL01004693.1:213165-238318 GCA_013399475.1 Chauna torquata | reverse complement strand
GTGGGGGACCCATGCTGGAGCAGTTTGCTCCTGAAGGATGGACCCCGTGGTACGGACCCATATTGGAGCAGCTCTTGAAGAGCTGCAGCCTGTGGGAAGCCCACGCAGGACCCGTTTGGGAAGGACGGCATCCCGTGGGAGGGACCCCACGCTGGGGCAGGGGCAGAGTGACCACGAAGGAGCGGCAGAGACGAAGCGATATGGGCTGACCGCAGCCCCCATTCCCCGTTCCCCTGCACCGCTCGGAGGGAGGAGGTAGAAGAGGGTGGATGGGGGGAAGGTGTTTGTAGTTTGCTTTTAGTTTCTCACTGCTCTAGTTCGCTAGTTATAGTAATAAATTATACTAATCTCCCTATGTTGAGTCTGTTTTGCCCGTGACGATAATTAGTGAGTAACCTTCTTGTCCTTACCTCAACCCTTAGGCCCTTGTCCATCGTATTTTCTCCCCGTTTCTTTGAGGAGGGGGAGTGAGCGGGCGGTTGTGGTGGAGGTTGGCTGTTTAGCTGGGTAAAACCACCACAGGTGTCAGTTAGTAACAGCCATATTTAGGATTTCAGCACTTGGACTAACATTAGATCTATATCTAATACACTTCTCTTTCTTCTTGAGTAATGTGAGCTGGTTTTGGTGTCAATATTGTAGCATCGATAAAACTCCACTTTCTCATCCACTTCTCCAAGTTTGCCTTTTCTCATTCTAGAAAATTTGTCATGTTTTGATATTTGCTCTGACGTTCAACACATCCACACTCTAATGATCAAAGCAGAAAATTTAATTGTAGATTGCATCCCTCTCATGGAGAAGGCTTAGTTGACTGTCATCTCCTGTTCAAGCTTTCATGTGCACATGCATGCATGTGAGCAGGGAGGGCAGGGGGTTGAAAAGAAATGCTTTCACTTTGCATCAAGGAGGTCAGATAGTCTCAGCTGATGGATGTTGCATGGAAGGGAAACAGTAATAAAGGCCTAAAACATTTAGTACTTTCCAGGCTAAAAGCAACAGCTTGAAATGCATCCAGAAACCAACTAGCAATGAACCTGTAGGCAGTAGACTCTCCTTGTACTCCAAGTACTCTCCTTGCTCTGCAAAAACACAGACATTTTTCACACCTGATGAATCAGGTGGCAAAGGTCTAGTGCTACAGAATCCATAAGCAGTTCTTACAAATTCATGTTGGAAAGAGGAAAAATACTTATGCAGCAGGAATTGAAGCTGAAAAAAAAGAATGACTGTGGTTTCTTTACTAAATGGAAGTACACCTTACCATGGGATACTGAGATAAATTATAATTCAAGAAATTAAGTAATGAGTTGGTCCCTCGAAGTTTTGAGTTCTTTCAGAAAGAGTATCTCACTCTGTTTTTATACCAGAACTCTTAAAAACAGAGGCAAGCAAAAATCTGGATTTAGAGCACTGGGTGGTGTATCTGTCCATCAAGGCAACTGACACCCCTGCCATGCTCTTCTGGTGTCTTTTCTGAACAGTAGCAGTGCCCAGCCCTGGCACTCAGGGCACTCTCAGGCAGCGACATTCATCCCAGCCGCAGTCTTCACTGGGTGCTGGTGAGCTGGCAGTCCTCACTGTCTTTTCCAATGAAATGAAGTTGTAGAGCTGACTGCCTAGCTCCCACAGCCAGTGACAAAGATTGGAAGGGACAAGCAGCAAAAACAGAGATTATTTAAAAGGCTGAAGTGTCCAGCAAACTGTTGTCTTTCAGAGATACTCTAGGGCTTTAAAATTCAGAAGTCCCAATCTTTCGAGAGAGAATGAGGCAAACTGAAAATGGTCGGGAATTGGTTTGTTCTCATGACAACAGTTTTAATGGAAACGGGAAAGGAAATTAACTTAACCCACTCTTCTCATGAAGTGAAGATTGTAATCAGTGTATTAATTTCGATGTGCTGAAGCTTTTAAGTCAAACAAATTGAACTGAAAAGGGAAGTAAGGTGATTATACTTTTGTTTACATGGTTCACGTGTTCATTTCAAGCCCAACGTGACATTTTTGGTATGCTGTTTTGCACTAGTTAATGGCATGCTATTTATGATGTGTTGTTCTTTTGTATCGTACATAACAACTGGACAAATCTGTAGTTAATAATTTTCTGTTTCCATACATATTTCATTAGAATTGCTTTATTAGAGTTATACTCTTGCTTGAATTGTTCCTTATACTACAAGTTTCCTCTCTGTTTACCCATAAGAGATAGAATCTGCCCTGTAACTGTTTCATTCTTACAAAGTGAGACACTGAAAATTGGTTTTCCATCCCTCTGGAAATAATCAGCTATCCAGGTCCCATTTTATAACACTAATATTTTTGATATCACTAATTTCTACTAGATATCAAAGCTTCTTTTTCATTTACTAAGTCTAGCTTAAACCTTTTTTTTTTTTTTTTTTCCTTTTTGTTCCTAATGAGCTTGATGCCTCTAAGATTAAAAGAGACTTGAGGGAAAAAAAAAACCAACTTTAAAACAGCTTTGATCTCCTAAGGTAAAGCATATTTTTGTGCAAGACTTCTTCTTCTGAGGCATGTTAACAGTTGAATTGATCTGGAGGGAAAAGAAAAATGAAAAGCAGGTGGGTGAGAAAATGAAGAGGAAGGAAATGTGGGAACTTACAAGGAAAGTTGAACTTCTGCTCATATTCAGGTTGCACTAACAGACTTTTCCTACATTTTATTTAAAACACATAAACAATTCAGGAAGACTCCATTGTTCTAAATTCTCTGAAGAAAAGTAGCTGATTTCCTGAGCACTGGAATGAGAATTTGGCATGCCAAAGCTTTTTCTTCTCTTTGATATAAGAAAATGTTCTTTTAACTGGGTTATTCTCAAGATTACAAATTAATTAAAAATGAAGAGAAAGCAAAGAAATCTTACATTGGATGCATGTCCAAATAATTTCCTGGTTTGTCAGCGCTAAAAAATCTCTGTGAAAAACTTTAAATGGTTGTTTATAGTCTAATGTCATGTAGTAACCTAAATCTGAGAATGGAACACGTCAGTCTAGCCATTGTGTACACACATACTAAGATTAATTTCTGTCCTGAAGAGCCTGCAATCCCATTTTAACCGAAGAACAGAAGATAGAGTTAAACAAAACTGTGTGGTAACCTGACGGGGGCAGTGAACTATCAGGTTTGTTACGAGGAGCATCATGAGTCACAACACACCTGTTTCAAAGCCCGTGACAATTGCTGTTTGTAATTTTGGCAAAAACAAGATTTGAGAAAGGATTTTTAAAAAGTCAGTGTATGTATTTCCTGGGGTCTTGCAGTCCAGGGGGAAGAGATGTTGTGTTCTTTGTTTCCTTACTTTGCTTTCTTAGGGAATTCTTCTCATGCATGCAAGGTGGCAATGTTTCACTTGCTTATAAGAAGAGAAAGACTTGGAATTATGTTTATTACATATCACAGCTTTACTTTCAGTGTTGATGATAATTATTTATAAAGGTCTAAATGGAATTAGGCATCTGACTATCCTTTGTGTCTTTGAAAATCTCACCCTCCATACATAATTTAGTGCATACCAATTAATTTTTCTCAGTTTAGTTTAGAGATATTGAAATAAAATTGCAATAGGAGGAAATGGCTGTTAGTTTTGGGATTCTTTTCCCCTTCTGTCAGAGATTAAAATCATATTTTGCTTTCCTTACAGTGGATAAATACAATCTTAATTTTAGTTCTGTAGTAAATAATATTGCTGTATTAATATAAGAATAGTATTGCATTCTGCAATAGATTTTTTTTTTTTTTTCCCCCAGAGCTTGGAGCTGTAAAGTTAATAGGACATCAATGCACTTGACAGCAAAAGGGAAGTCCACCCCCCGGCTACATTTAGAGCTAATAACAAATGGATTTTAGGCTTCTATCATTGTCACTTGCTAGGGTAGAGTAGCTTGTGCTCTTTTTACACTTCACGCTCCCTGTCAAGTTTCAAAGTCCTCTTAATATAAATTGGGAAAGTGTCCAAGCTTGACCAACTTTCATGATTCTTAGTATTGCACATATTGTAATAAAATAAGATCTATCTTCAGGAAAAAAAAAAATCAATGAAAGAGAAGCAAATCAGTGTACGAATATGTTACCAGTCTTTGTGATTGTAGGGCCTAAAAATATGTAATCAGAAATCTGAACATCAAGAATTGTCCCCCTCTCAGAGCTGTTATTTCTTCAAATATCACATCTCAGGAGACTAAATCATGACCCTCAAATGCCTAGAGCTGATGTTTCTGCAATGGTTATTGATCTCAGAGCCCTCTGATGTCTTCTGGAAGAGGCAGGGAAAGAGGAAGCAGATGACTGACAAGGACCATCATCTCCTGTTATTGCATGAACACACAGGAAGACTCTTCATTTGTCAGGAGGACCTGTAATGGGAAAAGTTGGAGCCTGATGCATGCTTCTGACATCAAGAGAGGCAATGACTCTATCCTTTTCTTTCCTAAGGAGCAGAGGGATCTTGGGAAATTTCTTTGTGTGGAGATGCAGCTGATTAAAGCTGTGTGTCTATGCAGTGTTCAGCTGAGCTCATGCCATCTCAATTTCCCTAATTAAAATAAGGCTGCACCACAATCAAGGAATTAAATTCTGAAGAAAGTGAAGACCAAGTTAAAGAAAAAAGCAGAATTTAAGACAAGCTATTAGAGATGAGAATACAGGTATAGGTTATGTCAGAAAGGGCAAAGGCTGATGGATCTTCTAATGTAAAATTCTGCAAATGTGGTGCTTTGCTGAGAATGCTTAATCTGAGAATTACCCATTTATCAGAGCAATGAGCAGCTATGTTTTAGCATTATGGCTAACTAAACATATATTTATTTCTCCTAATCCCAATAAAAACATAATTTAAAGATGAATTGAGGAAATACATTGACAAAATGTTATGCAACTACCAAGTAGCAATTTAATTTTATAACAACCAGCAGAGAGCAGTGCTAGTTTGCAGTCTGAATATGATTACACTACAATCTTGATAGCTTTTTCATCAAAAACTTAGCAAAATTCTACCTAGAGCTTTTATAATTCTACGTCTTTATACCAGACACGATCTTATTCCAGTTACTATCTTTTACTAGTTTCCCTCTGAAATTAATGAGGAGTATCTGGAAGCATTTTGATAACAGAGAGAGGAAAATAGGGGAAATAAATTGCATTTCTGTTTCTAGAAATCTTTTTGCAAAACTTATATATTCAATTTTTCTCTTTATTCATTTAAATGTTATGTTAAATCACTGTAGGAAGATTTTAAAAAAAAATCAACCATCAATTTAAATTAGGCAGTAAATATGTAGAACAGATCTCATGCATGCTAGTGAGATCTCCCAATTCCTTAGTGCCCCCACTGCTGGGATGCAGTGAGGATTTCTGAAATTCAGTCATGAAATGGGGAGTGTTACAACAGGTGGAAGAAGAAAAAATGGTTAGAAAGACAGAGAATACTCATGGAAACCCTTCTCCCATCATTCTCATGTCTTCTTGTAGTGAAGGCAGCTTCAGCTGGTCTGTGTAACAACATACCGTCTTTCAGATATGTCTGTCCAGAAGCTACCGATTGTCTGAACAAAGTTGTTCAAGGTGAAAACCAGCAGCTCAATCTTTGCAAGGTATTGCATGTAGTAACTAAACCCAAAGTAGTATCACTATTCTGCCCAACATAAATGACCATATATAACAGGTTGCCAAATTAATCTGAATGAGCAGGTTAAACAATCTATATGTACTTAAAATTGAATGCAAATAGTGTTATTGATCATGCTTTTTTTTCTTGTGAGGTAGAACTCCCAGCTGAATATTGGATTCTTCTTCTTTTTTTCTTCTTCATCTTTTTTTTTTTTTTAACCTTAGTCCCAATTTTTAAAACTAGATGTGAATTAGACTTTTCTAAGAGTGGGTTAGAGTTTTTCTAAATTTTCTAAGAATACTTTTAAAACACATTTTTATGATCAGTAACTTGCCATCATAAATTTTTATTTATAGGAATCATTCACTGTCTTGCTTATTTTCTTTTTGGGCCGTCCTGAGGTAGTTATGAAACTGTTGAGACCAAAACAATATCTCAGAGGAGACTGAATACTTTTATAGATTCCTAGTGACAATGTAATCAATTAAAAAGGAAAGGTGCAGCAGCTCTTAATCTAACTCCTGAGTGTGAAAGAGCAATAGAGAAACCCTTAGTTATGAAGATAGGTGCCCTAAGAAGGCAGAAATCATCATTCCTACTTGTCACATTGAAACTCATGTGACTGCAGCATTCAAGGCAGTGATGAGAACACACCGGAAATCCAATGATTTCTCTTTGTTTCGTTTGTCCTTAAAAAAATTTCGTGTATATGGCAATTTGTGGCAGCCAGTGCAGCAAAAGAGAATACGTAGATGACTGTATAAACATAGCCCCAGAGGACTATTAAGCTATAAATTAAATACTTGGCATCCCCACTGTAAAAGGAAGGTTAAGACCCCATTAAAGTGGAGGTTAGACTATAACTCATGCCTCTTACTGGGTTACCTAGTAGATACTTAAAGAACTCTTGAGTTCAAGTCAGAAGCTCTTTTATGTACCTGGCTATGTTAACTCTTCAGCAAAGGCATACTAGTACAGCTGAAACTTGCAGGCAGTAAATGTAAGACTATGGCATATTTACCATTATTAATGGATGCAGAATTAGGTTCTTAGGGGATTACTTGTACATACAGAGAGGGCTTTTGTATGAATGAATATCAAACCTATATTATTTTGCTTTTATATTTTTGTGCAGTTAACCGTAAATACTTAATGACTTATTAAGCACAAATCTTTAAGAATTGAAAGCTGCTTCCAGGAGGTGCATGTTTCCATGCAATAACAGCAGCTTTTTTATCCTCTTGATTTGGTAAATGGAGTTGAGTAATATTGGTTGGAATAGTGACAAAAAGAACTATACTTGTAGACAAACCTCTGGTGAGTATAAGATATAAAACATGTTAATACACTGATTCCATACAAGCCAAGTTGCATGCAGATAGAGCATAAGCAAACAAAGTATTTCTCCGTAGATGATTCATTAAACCTCTAAGTGGTACTGACTCAGTAACAGTAAAAAAAAAATACAACTGTGAAGTACTTCAAAGAGAAACACACGGCATTTGTGTTAGATGCCTATTGCCTGACAGTATGCGATTTTAAGTGGAACTAGAGAGATCAAAGCTCTGAACAGAGGAACTGTTAAATCATTTGCCATATGAACTGTTCTGTGAATTGGCTGGCTGATATAAAGTCATATAACCTTCTTTTTATCTTAAATTATCTCTGATACATTGATGCTAATGTTTTCTTTCTGTGACTATAGCTATATATAATGTAGTTCTGAATTGGACTATGAAATTAAATATCAGTAATGATAGGATCAGGAAGACAGTGGTTCAGAGAGAGGGAAGCCAAGGTCAGCTGTAGTCATTGCCCTGCAGCTGCAAATCTTTTCGAAAATGGAATGGATCAAGGAAGGTGATGAGTCATAAAACTGTAAGAAAAGAAAAAAAAAATCCTCAGGGATATAGACTCTGGTGCTACAACCTTATCAGTGAAATTTAATCTGCATTCTGCAGCCTGACCTGGGTGTTAGACTGGATTCCACTCTCTTTTCCAGCAAAGTGGGCATGAAGACCTTTCAGACATTCAAGCTTTCAAAGTGTCCTGCAGATATAAAACAAATGAGGTTTGTCCCCCTGACACACCTGCTTTAACTATGAGTTTATAGTTTTAACAATACTTCTTTTGTTATAAAGTAAATTTCTCAGCAAGATTTTATTAATCTTGTCTCAGAATCTGCAGTGTGTCAACTGCTGTGTGAGCTGGTCAGAGAAACATGCTATGCGTTTCTGTAACATCTATGACCCAGGCATGGGTCGGCATCTGCTATACTACAGAAGTCACAAGGTAACTGCACACCATGAGCTGCTTCCTCACTCAGTTGTTTGGCCTTGTGGTCAATTACTTGCTATTCAAAACCAAGCTATTTTAACCCCCCAAACACCTTCTGGTGACAATTTCAGAGACCTTAGTGGAAAGAACAGTACTTTTAAAATTTCCCTTCTGTGGTAAGCCAAGTGAGGTCTGTGATGGATCAGAAATGGCTTTGTTTGACTGTGTCTCACTCTATTGAATTTTGTTTTGTGTTTAACTACATTGTGCCTCTGCTGAAATCTTTTGAATTGGATTTGAAGGACTTTGTAAGAGTTCTGCCATACACAAAAGATGGCATCCATCAATAATGAAATGGCTCCCAGCTTCTCCTAGTGAGAAGAGGTGGCAGCAAAGATTTTTGATGGTTACTGTACGTCAATTGTAACTCAATCAAATTGCCAGCAAAGGGAAACTCTCATAATGATCAAATTCTCTAGGAACTACTGCAGAAGGGCAATGGAATCAGAAGCTTGCTGAAAAGAGTAGTAAAGAAGTAAACTGGACGATGATTTTCTCAGATTCACTGACATAATCTAAACATGCCATTTCTATCTAATTCAATTAACATACAGTAATATAATGTGACAAATACAAAGGAAGGCAGAAAATCATTTGTCCTTGATAGAAGTAAAGAAGAAAAGTTATTCAGTGGTCTTCTAATTTTAAAATTTTAAAGCAAATTTTAAAACTTGACTTCTCTACAATTAGTCTATGAGATGGGAATGGATTTTCTGACCCTGCAAGTATTAAACTGCATTGCATGTCTCCTACATGTCCATGGCAATCTAAGTTCAGGAATGCCAGTGAGGTGAAAGGACATGTAGTTTGCTCAATACTTTTTTTCTTGTTACTCAGACTAAAATAACCAGAATTTTTGATACTGTAAACATGTATTTTATTTAGCTGTCTTTTTTCCAATTGTCAAAGGTTTTCTGAAAATTATTCTGTGGTCCTGGAATTTTTCGTATTTGAAAGAGTTGGAGATGGCTTATGTTGAAAACGCAGGATTTTTTTAGGTCAAATACAGAGAAAATAAATACATTCTTCAGTGTTAAGCAAGTCTTCGGAAATGTTTTAGGATGCTGATATAGGTCATGGAAGTGGCCCTTATTATGGAGTTTGGGAAGTGAGAAGTATCTCAAATATTGTGTTGAAGTGTTTTGACATGGTCAAGTTAGAAAAATCTGAATCAGTTCTGTACTGTACTCAGCTGCATTTTGCATTTTTTTTCCTACGGAATGGCAGTTCTCCACCTAACAAAAACTGCATTACAAATACACTTGATGGCCCTCTGGGCTTAACCTCTCTAAAATTTAGCTACCTAAACTGTAGGTGTCTAGACTGAGCTAGTCAGTTTTCTTGATTTAGCCAAGGAAAGACATGTACCTTTCTAGACAGTAATTCATCTGACCTGTTTGAGGAGAGTAGATGACTGATTTAGAATGGATGTCTACTGTTCAGACATCTAAAGTTAGGCATAAGTAAATTCCACTTTTAATTATACAATGACAAAAGGAGAGGGAATGACATAGGGCCTGAGCCCTTAGCTCCGTAAAGTGTGCAGGGTTTGGTGAAAGCTGAGATTCTCCCTCATATGGAGACAACCTATGCTGCAGGAGTCCCTTTTGCTATAAAGTAACATAATTTCAGGTTTTGAAATTCAAAAACATCAAACTGTTGGTGGAGATACACATCTCTAAAGAGTGGCAATCCTTTTAGTGATTTTTTTTTTTTTTGTATTATCAAAACAAATTAAAACAAAGTAAAACTCCTTCAGAGGCATAGTAGAAGGTACTTTAGTGTGCAGGTAATAATGGATTATAAAGAAATGAGTAGTATCACAGAGCTGATTTCTGCACACCTGAGAGGCTTAACTGTTTCACAGCTTTCTTATAGAGAAAGTTTTATTTTGGTTTTGGTTTTTAGACCTCACAGAAAAGGTTGCCTCTGACCAGACTGCCAATCTTGCTTGTACATAGATGTGGTACGGGGCACAGGGATACTCACAATCAGACTTTTCTAGCCACCCAGAAGTGTCTTCACATGCATAAGTTTACTACTGACTCCATTCTCATGTTTCTGTGATGAGTATCACTTATACAGCTTGAGGTACAAATTTCACATACATATTTGTGTTAAGAAAGCTGCAGGCACCAAATACAGGTTCTTGAACCCCTTCCTCCTCTACTGAATTCAACAGCTGTTATTCCACAGATATCCACATGTTTCCACTGCTTAATTTCTAGCAATATTTTGTCTTCCTAAATGACAATGCATGCAAAAAGCTGTTAGTCTTAGGCAAAAAATAAAGAAAAAAAAAGCACAGAAGTTAAAGAGAAAGAAGTGACCCATAGCCTATACAGTACAGAAGAAGAATTCCTACAATAGCTGAACTCTTCTCCAGAGAAACATATAGTCATTTCTTTCTCAATATACTTTTGATTATGGCAATGTGAACATAAAATTCAGCTTTGAAATGTGAAACTGTAACTGAACCCACAGAAAGACTCATCTTACTCCTACCTATCTTATTTTGAAGAGTATATGAGCACACAACTTGAACATCACATTTTTACAAGTGATATTTTCTTACAAATCAGTTTTCCTTAAGGCTTGGGCTGACTTCTTAAGGCAGCATAGATCAATCCGACTAACAAAATTTTTGTTGCATTTGACAAATGTGAGAAATGTAGCACAACAGCTTTAGATTATTTTTAAAGCATTTGATAGTGTAAATCATACTGTATTATCAAAAAAATAGTCACTGCAGGGTAGTCATGGGCATTATTTATGCTGGCTGATGTCTTATCTAGATAGCGAGAAAAAGACTGTAATATCAATCTTTCCCACATCAGTTTTTGCTGTGGTGGGATATTGCAGAATGCTGCTAGGAATGGGACAAACTCTCTGAAGGCAATTTAAGAAGACAGTGAACTAGCATGATCTTACTCCCAGAAGGAACAGAAACCTTTTTGTATAGCCTCTTTCTTGCCTGCTGGCTCTGACATTCGGAGAATCCTACTGAGAAGTTTTAATACTGACTTATCATCTGGAAACACCTTCTCTTTAGAAAAGACAAAGCCTGTTGTGAATCTTTGATCTTATCAGGTTATTGTGTGGAGTCTGTATGAATTCTAACACACTAAAATAACATTATTAATCCAACTTTATTTTGTGAGTAAATGCTGAAGAACCTATAGTACTCTAAAGGGAACTGTATAGCTTTTATCACAGCACCAGATGACTGAAGAGGTTGAAGTTTAGTGCATAATAAGATTACCAGATAGGTTGTATATCACCTGATCAGGCAACAGCCAAAAGACAGATAAATACATTTTGAGATTGTGAAAACACCAGGATAAAAAGTCATTCACACTTCTATTTATTGTGGACGTCCATGAAAGCAGAGCCCTCTAGTAACTGTTGACAGACTAGGATTCTTATTCTGCCTCTTTCTCTTGGCCATGCTTACAGTTGTTATTAACTGTGTTTCTTTCCTCAGCCTTCTCTGTCCTCAACTAGGTTCCTTGGAACTTGCTGTACCTCCTCTCATTTCTCCCCTGTACCCACAGCAAAAAAAGTCCCTTCTTGAGAGGTTGATTCACCTTTATATCACAATAGTTTGTTCTGCTGGAGTCAGCTTCATTTTTGCCATTGAAGGTTTGCATGATAATTAAGATCACCCTTTGGACTTAGATATTTCTCCTGTGTAAAAAAATGCAGTAAAGATTTTTTTGGTGTGAAAACATCTTTCATCAAAAGATCTGAAGTGTCTAGTGGACAGTAATTTATTCAACAAAGTATTACAATGTATTCACAGCTAAACTTTAAGTAAGAAATTCAGGAGAGTTTCTATTTTCAAAACACTGTTGAACTGGGAATAATTCTTCAAGGTTGTGAGTACTGAGTTTATAAGAGAATTTGGCCTTAATTGTTTTCATTTTAGCAGTCAACATATGAAAAATACGGCTTGTCTACATGAGATAAACAACTAAATAATCGTTTGGCATGCCAGGAATAGAATTGGGACTACTAAACTATTTGATTCTTATGCTTTATTTAACTACAAAGTCAAACAGCTAGTCTGCTGTCTAGATATGCATGAAAAGTTTTAAACTAAATTTCTGCTGGAATCCCTATTTTGGTGAAAGGGGGCTTAAATAAAGTTGTGTCTCAAAAGAGGTGGAAATACATTTCAAAATTATCTGAATGAAGTTGAAATGTACAAAATGCTTTTCCCTTATTCAACTCCTTTTTAATGTTTAAGTCAGAGTTAAAATAGTTAAAGCTAAGTAATGCTTATTAGAATGATAAAAATGAAATATTTCAATCTAATGAGATTTAGAGTTCTATGAATTAAATATGGAGAAGTACTTTCAGATTTTAATTTTTGATCTAATTCAGGTCAGGGTTTTTTGAAATAACTTCTGTCATATTGTATAACTCACCCATCTAATTCTATTCATATCTCTATATTAACAATTAAAGTTCTTCTAGTAATTAAACCATCATCCTTGATGGTTTATCCAAATACTATAAATGAAATGCTGCAATTCATTTTGTCAGTTCATTCTGTCAGTATATCATGTATAGAAAGAAAAAAAAAAAAAAGCTAAAATTGCTCCCCCTTTGGAATACAGATTAAAGAGATTTCACACTTGTGTCCTTTGGACCAAATACAGATTCATAACAGTTTGTACTTTTGACATCTATATTCTGTATTTTTCACAAACTCAATCTGCTTGGAAGCAAGTCATTTTTGGTGTAAACACATGTATCTAATGACATGAATGAGCATTTAAATTCTCCCTTTGGTTTTTTTTTTTTTTTGTCTCTTGTTTACATAATTTTCCTGTAATTAATTCCCCAATTTATCTGAAGGTTCAGTTATTCTGTGATATGATAGTAATTGAAATTACTGGCTGCCACATTGCTAGCATGGATTGCCGGTAGAGCTGATCATTTCAGATTTAAATATAATGACTCCTACTACACACTTCTCCGCCCTCAACATTCTTGGGTATTTCTTATTTGTTGCTAGTTAGCTTAATAATGATAGACTAGGGTAAGAGGTGAGCTAATTAACTGTCTCTATATGTGTGCATACTGTGCAAGGTGCTCTAGGTTTTGGGAGACTGGGCCTATTCTTTTGAGAGTGGGTAAAAAGTAACAACTAAAAGGAAATGAGAGGTTTGCAGATGATGCCAATTTATTGGGATGCTTCAGAGTGGGTGCCTGTCCACTGTGACAGCTTTGTGCTCCTGAAGAGAAATCCTGAGAAGGGAGAGCACTAAGCTAAAAATGAAGGATATCATCTCTGAGATCAGCCTCCAGCTGGAGCCACAGCTCTTTCACCAAGGGTGCTCAGCCGCAGGCTATTGAAAGAAGCAGGTGGTGGTGAGAAATGACCATCCACTAACCAGCACAAGTAGGCTTTGTGACAGGTCTAGGCAGATTATTTAAAGCTGCATGGGAGGACTGAGGGGTCATGCTCTGAACTAATATGAGTGACCTGGGGCAGTGTACAGGTGATGCTCTGGAGGACTGTTTGGGCTGCCTAGTAGAAGACTGAAGTTAGAATTTTCATGGTAGCATTCTCCAAAATGCTGCCAGTTCCAATGCACAAGGTGTGAGAGGCAAGTGGGGATCCAGGGTTGTGGTACGCAGGTGAGACAGTGGCATAAAGAGAACAGGTATTTCAGTCTCTTAGGAACTGGGAAACCTTTTGAGACAAAAGGAATGCATTAGGGAAAGATAGGCTGTATTTTAATCAAGGTGGAGACAGACCGCTGGCTTTAAAAGTTAAGAAGGTCATACAGGATTATTTAAACTAGGAACCAGGAAAATGTTGACAAGCATGGAGAAACACACAGATTGATTCAACTTGGCAGGATAACCTGGATGATATTCAGCACACCTCTGAAAAGGCCAGAAGGGAAATAAACAGAAACAGGGAAGACAAGTCAGTTTGCTTACAATAGCAACTGACCAGCATGGCAAAGATAAACAGAGGGCAAACCCAACAAATATTGGCTTCTACACTTGTGCTAGAAGCCTAAAATGTAAGATGGGGAAACTAGAATTTTTGGCATCAAGCAGCAGCCTTAATACAGTAGGCATCTCAGAGACCTGATGAAAGGAGGATAGTTAATGGGATACAGTGTTGCCTGGCTATGAGCTTTAAAGGATGATGCACAGGTGAGGGCATTGTACATGAGGGAAAATGTAAAATGCCACAGAATATAAATATTGTAGGAAAAGAAAAGCACTATGGGATTCTTCTGAGTTGAAATCCTATATTCTAAGAATAATTAAAAAATAGTACTAGGATGATACTATAGACTCTTAGATACGGAGGGTAATAGTGTTTAGGTAATATTTCAAATTTAAGACAGGTTGTAGTAGTGGGAAATTTTCACTATACACATACAGACTGGATCATTGTTATGACAAGAGGTAGAGATAAGGTTGTTATACACAATAAATGGCTACTTCCTAGAACAACTAATCTTAGCATTCTTATGAAAAGCTGCCATTTGGGCTTTGGTCCTGAGTAGTAAACAAGACCTTATTCAAATGGTGTTAGCGGAAAAGCACTCTAACAGCAATCAGAATAAAATTAGGCTTAATATTGCAGTGCAAGAGAGCAAGCAAAATAAATCTTGAATGCAGAGATAAGATTTCAGAAAAGGGAATTACATAAAAATGAGACAATTAGGAAAAATACCCCTAAAATAAATACTCCAAAAAGCATGAAGTCTGCAAGCAGCTTTGAGGCTGTTTGAAAATACTGTATTAGAAACCCAGGTAAACTGCTCAGAAAAAAAAAAGAAAACAAAATGATCCAGTAAAAACACTGTATAGCTCAACAGAAAAGTTAAGGAGGTTAATATACAGAAAGGACTGACTTTTAAAAATGGAAAAGTTGCCCAAATTACAAGAGGAGTAAAATCATGGCATATCAAATGTACACAGGCAATTACAGGAGACATAAATGAATTTTTAAAGGATATCCAGGCTGATAATTAAAAGGTCCTCAAATACCTCAGAAGCAGGAACAGCTTTTGAATTGGCTGGACCACTTGATAACTAAGGTGTTTAAGTGGCATTCAAGGATAAGGCCAGAGCAGAGAATTTGAGTTTTGTTTTTGTTTCATTTTTTTATTGTTAAAGATGTTCGGGTGTTTCCAACATCCAGTGCATTTTTTGTAGCGGATCTATTAGGGAAGCTATATCAATTTGAGCTAAGTATATAAGTAGTATTAGCCAGAATAAAATAAGTTTGATGTCAGTAAGTCACCAGGATCAACAGCCGTTCACCCAAGTGCTGTGAAGGAACTCAAATGTGAAATTGCAGACCTACTGGCCAAAATGTGTAACCTATCATTACGAGCAGCCACCGAGCCAGAGGCCTGGAGGATTGCCACTGTAACTCCTATCTCCAAACAGGTCCCCAGAGAGGGTCCAGGAACTGCAGACCATTGAGTCTGTCTTTCAGCTCTGGTAAAATGGCAGAGTCTATATTAAAGAATGAGATTGCACATGGATAAACACAGTCTGTAGGGAAAGAATCAGCATGGCCTCTGGGAAGGGAAATCCTGTCTCACTAACTTGTTCTGAGTACATGGTATGTGGATATAGCTGTCAGGAAGGGAGCCAGTGCTGCCCCAAGCAGAGAAAAATCCAGATCCAGGTCGTGGGAAAAAGGCAGAGGCTGTTGAAGCAGTACCAGAGAACGGATAGGACTGGTGAGATGACAAAAAGCTCCTGTTCCCTGAAGGCAAGGAACCACTGCAGCCCTGTCCACCTCCACACCTGCTCTGACACCCTTGCTTCCATTTTGTCCCAGTTAGGAGCTGGAGAAGGGTTGTTTCCAGAGATGTAGATGCCCAGGTAAACCAGGTAAAGCACTGTGTCTGTGCCCTGCTAGATAGTGAGCTGCGGAGCATGGGGGAAGGAGCTCATGCCCTCAGCCACCAGGCCAGTCCTCTTGACCCACTTGCCTAGTGAAAGAGACCACCATGTTGGTGACTTGCACAGACTTTCACATCCATCAAGTCACCTGAGTTTTCATCCAGCTTTGCAAGCACCAACCTTCTCTCCTCAGAGGAGATGGAGATGGCAGGACAAGAGGCAGCCCTGATACTCTCCCTGGTGAAAGCCAACAGCCTTGCTCAAGATTCTGCTGAACTTTACTACGCTTTCTGCAACAGCTTTTATGTAGTGCCTCAAGGCACCCCACATAGCAGGGGGATCCCTGTGGAGTAGCTGTGATACCCCATGTCAAATGTTTTCTCCTTGTTGAGGGACAGGATGCAAATGACAGACTATCCCTATTCACCAGGTGAAGGATATTTTGGACTAGATACAAGTTATCAAAGATGTTCTGTCATGGGACCACATAGGCCCAGTCTGGTTGAATCACATTGTCCTGCAGCAGATGGCCTTCACTGAAGTCTAGTGCTGAGGAGAGAAACTGGGAATCAGTGCCTCAGACCTTCAGCATTAGGGCTACTCTGGCATTCCTGCACAAGAAGGGGAGCATCCCACACATTAAGAATTCATCTCAGATCTTGGCATGGTACAGGCAAAGCTTGTCCCAGAACATGTAGTAAAAATCTGCAGTCAGCCTGAAAAGAGCAATGAAGAGCTTCTGAGAACGTGACCAGAATGCAAGTCAGCTCCAGCTGTTCCTGGTTGTCCTCATTGGCCTTTGGGAGCCTGTTCTGCAGGGTGTGATAACCTATGCAAACAGTGGTATCAGGAGACAAGAGGCCTACACTAAAGGCCAATCCTCTTTCTTGCATCTGCTCCAGGTTGGTAAGAGGGGGTCTTTCCTCCACCAACAAACAATGTATTTCTTGGCACGCCTCTTCTTAAGTGAAATATAAAAGTGCCTGCCATGATCTCTCTCTCAGAAGAAATGGATGCCTGAACATATGGAAGCACCGCATGTCCAGAGGATTTCTAGGGTCCAGAATTTGTTCCACTTCTCCTGACGTTCTCTGAAATGGTATGGACTGTTGCAGTGTGTGGCCAGGAACCTCTCCAGCTCTCCAGCTTCCTGCTCAGCTGTAGCCTTCTGCAGACTGGTTACCCATGTAGAGCTGCAACAAAATAGCTTGGTACATATCTTAGTATCTCTGGGCTCAAATGACTTGGGAGTCCTCCACACATGCCAAAGAATTTCTCCACTTACCAGAGTTACTTAAAGAGACTTTTTTTTCTCTTGATTTTGTGATATTAGTGCTCTACTGTACAACATCTGTTTAGGTAGACTGTTGGCAGTCTATGTGCTATTTGGATATTTTGAAGAGTCTTCTGGGGCTGAGACAACTGCAAAGATTCTCTGGCAATCCAGTTTTGTTTGCTGGATCCGATATCTGTTTACTGTACCATTGGATGAAAAGTGCCCTGGTATTATCCAGTTATGTTGAAATCACTATTAATTTAAGTTGGGTAAAGTAAAATGCAAATAAGAGTATTTATTATCATCCACAATTGATGACACCATGAAAAGTAAGTATGAAATACATGAGTAAAGAGAGTAAAAAAATCCCATGCATTAGTTTATTACAGTATGGTTAAAATGGAAATCTCTCTCTCTCTCTCTTTTCTCCTCCCTCTTTCTTTCTTTTTTTCCTTCCTTTACCTGACTTGCCCTCATTTTTATTAAAACCTCTCTGTCAAGTCTTAACCTTTAACCAAGGGTAAAACCTTTCCCACCCTGCCTGGCAATATGATGCTCAATAAGATAAGATGTATGAGCTATCTGAGAGCCCACTGACACAAAAAAAGTAGATGCATTCCTCTTAAATCATTACTCAGTAAAGCATGTATCAAAAAGGTGAATAAAACAGTTTGTGTGAATCTGAGTAGTAAAAAGTCTCTGAATTCTGCCAGTTATGAACAGGCAAATTCTGTTTACTTGTGACTACCTGCAGCAATTCAGTTTGAATTAACCCCTTTTCAAAAAGAGTTTAGAGGAATAGTCACAGCTGCGGGAATTGAACTGAAGGAGGGAAGGAAGAGCTCCTTGAATTAGTGTAGAGTAGTGCACAGGTCATCTAAATCTCCAGTGCTCTCTTGTGGGTTGTTTGCTGGAAGAAAAAGTTCACTATCATGAGACATTTTGTGCAATTTTAAAAGTAACTGTTTTTTATTAGTATCCCTCTATGTTACTTCTGGTGTTTCTCTGAGTATTTCCACATGAACTTCAGCCTTAAAAATCTTTTGATTTCTATGTATATGCAGGAAGTTATTAATGGACAATGATCTTGTACAATTTTTGAGAAACAAAGTGGATTATGCACCTTGATGAAGAGCTCAAATGATGGCAGACGGTGCTCAGGATCAATTTAGAGTAACACATCATAGTTCAGAGATCAGTATGTTTCCCTGAAGAAGGTTTGTTTCTGAAAATCAGCGCTAGTCAATACATGACAGGCAGGATAAAGCAATCACTTGTCTTTCCAAAAATTGATTTTTAAACACATGAATTACAAAAGAAGGAGAATTAATTAGATACCGAGACCTTTCAAGGATGTAGAGTAAGTAAGTGATGAAACAATATTCAGAAGAGGTTTTTTTTTTTTCCTTTTTGACTCTCTCTAGAATCAGGTATCTTGACGTGCTGAATATTGACAGTGGCAGAGATACCAGGATAAGCTAGTGAACTCTCATGAATCATCCAGAAAAATAATTGTTAGGGGAAAGACCCTGTGAAATGGGATTGCAGAACAATGAAATTAAATTTAAAAGGGAATGAACGTGCAGTGAGGGAAATGAACTTAGACTTATGACTATTAGAATTTAAGGGTCTCTCCTTTTATTATAAACATGCCAGAGAAAGGATAGAGCTGGTGAAATTGTTCTCTGCAAACTGAAGCTTGAAGAATATGTTCTTCAGGCAATCAAAAAGAATGAGTTCACCAGTATCATCTTCCTTGCCTTGTTTATAGGTTTAAGCATAAAATTGCAGGCTTGTGCATAAAATTCTGTAAAGTCTGTTTAAATGTTAACATTATTAAATTGGCAGTTAATCAGAAACAATACAAATCCTGCTGAAAGTAAATATAAGTATTTTATGTACCAAATAGGCTGTGAGTCCACATACTCCATGGAATGGAGTTAGAGCTGTGTCTACAGGATATGTGGCAACTGAAATAAGAGGTACCAAGAAGGAGCTACAGAGATGTGTAGGTGACTAAGTCAGAGGTTAGAGATACGGGTAAATCTAAGTATTTCCTACATGCAACAGGAGATAAGTCAAAAAGCTGGAAAGCATGCAAGAACAAGTACATCTTTAGATCACATAACAGATTGGCTGAGTGGACATCTTTCTTTCTTAAACAGATGAAATGGAAGTTTTTTAAAATTGTCACCAAAACGGCTAACCAGTCTTCTGGGAGAAAACAAAAAAGTTTATAAATGTGGATGAAGAAAGAACAGGAAATACATTCAAAAACTGTCATTTACTTTGTTGCCTGGATACACTGTGAATTACCAGAGGACTTAGAGACAGGCTTACAGGGAATAGTACACTGTAAAGCACTTGTTCTTTATTCATGCTAATAATTTATATAAGTTGGCGTCTTTAAGTTCTTTTTCTAGTACAGTTATTTAAAGATTGTGCTGCAGCTGGAAATAAGATGCCACTGTCTTAATGAAGTTCCCGTTCAGCATGGATTTAGAATGAATAGCTACAAAAGATACACAGCTTTGCATGGCTTTGCTGTTAATTTCTATGTTAGTCAGGATTATGAGCATTATGCATTTGGTTTGTAATGAATTTGAACTAGTATCAAAAGACTTAAAGTTATTCCTATTAAAAAAAAAAAAAATTGATGGTTACTCTCCAATAACAAGTGCATTAAAAAGCTTAAGCAAAAAAAAAAAGGTAATGTAAGCAAAAAAATATTGTAACCAGTTACATTGCTGTAGCTGAAGTGGCTTCACTCAATTTACTTGTCAATGTTACAAAACTTTTCCTTACGTAGGGTTTAGTGGAGACTGTGGACTATCTAATAGGAGTCATTGATACAAAAATGTAGTACAAAATNATAAAATAAAATAAAATAAAATGAAGTGTCTTAAGTGCTTGTGAAGTAAGACCTGTACCAAGAGCTGTACACATGAATTTTTTGTCACTACCTTCCATACAGACACTGCGTGTTTGCAGACTTCGACACAATTTTAATTTTGTAGAATAAAATGTTCTGAAATTCCCAGGTTCTAAAAATGTTTATAAATCCTACTAAGTCAGTGATGTTTAACTCATGTGATATGAATAATAATCTCATAAGCTTGAAGTACACACTGATAAGCAAACAGAATAAACAGTATGTGTCTAGATCCTTTTCTTTTTTCTCTTTCATAAACTCTGGAAATCACAAGAACTTGTGAATCCTAAGTATACATCCTTTTGTGAAAAAAGTGTAATAGGTTTTTCTATGAGAATGCTTTAGTAATTCAGATGGAGAATCAGTAGTGGTTTATCCCAGATTAGAAGGTCAGTTGGAGTAGGATGTTTTAGGTCAGTCTTCTACCCAGTAGAACATGGGAAAATGGTATGAGCAGCAGTCATACCTATCTTTTTCTCAGTGTCAAGCCTGTATGACCAGATTCATGTTTAAAACAAGGACTACTGATAGGAGGAAGTGAGAGAAGTCAGACTTATGCCTTGAGAACAACAGTAAAATGTTTTATCCACCCTGAAGAAAGGAAAAACTAAAAAAAATATAAAATGAATGCCCAGTTTTAATGGTACAGTGCTACAGGTCCCCAGCTTATAAACTATGTAAGTTACTGTGAACAATTCAGTTCACCAATCTGCATATTTCTGACCGATGAGTTTGCCAGTAAACTCAGAAGTTAGGGTTCAAATTTTTCTTTTGGGAATGCTCATATATAGCAGATCTTCCTGGGTAAGAGAAAATAATAAATTTATTAAACCATTCTAGGAATGCTTGCCAAAATATCAATTTACTCTCATTTAACCACAGCTAAATTAATTTATATGCTAATTTTAAGTATCGGTTCAAGGACGCATACCTGGAATGGAAAGCATACTTGTGCAATGGAGTCAGTAATGTCTTACGCTTATGAATTATGTCATTCTTAGAATTAAAAATTGGAAACTAGAATATAGTCTTGATAAATTACCATCCTCAAAAAGGAGCAGGAAGATGTTAGGCAAGGAACCAGGGCAGGGAGAGCTGTACACCTGATTCTAATATTCACCTGTCATGTGATAGCATTGATAAATTATTTAATATCTGCTTCTTTTATTCTGTATTACGTCTTCATGGGGTGATATCCTGTAGCAGTGTGCTCTGCCCTGACTGAATCTGTTTCATTTCCTTTGCAGATGGCTTGCTGCCATGGAAGATAATGGAAAAATAAAACTGCCAGGCTTCTACCTCCTGCCAGTTTCAGTAGAAAGTAGGAAAAAAATAAAAAAATTTAATCTTAAAGACTTTCGTTGTGGTCTTTCAGCATGATACAAGCTGTAACAATTTATCCCTCAAATGGTTTATTTTAATGTAATACGAATTACACCTCACCAAAAATGTCCCGAAGTCTTACAATTATTTTAGAAAGTGTTTAAGGTTTTAATAATGTTATGGCATGAGGAAATCTTGATCAGGATAGGAAAAAGAAGTAATCTGAGATATAACAGTTGAGCACCAAGCTTAGATCAATAGGAGGTGTTTGTAGCCAGGGAAGAAATGTAGGAAGGAGAAGGAAACTGAGAGAAGTGGAAACGGTTTTTATGAAATTTGGTAGATTTAGCTTCTGAATCACACACAAAAAAATCGTTTTAATATTTGGCATTAGATCATCCTTCAAAGCGCTTAAGTCATTACATCCAAGAGTTTTATTCATAAGAGAACAGGCAAAACAAAATAAAAGAGCAATGTGTTTTCTCCCTGTCCTTCTGTCATTAGTAATGTGTCTTGTACTTTAGAAATAAATAATACTTTTGTACATACCAAAGTTGGAAAATTTCATCTATTTTACAAAGTAATGAAAAAAAAAAAAAAGTAAATCTTCTAGTGCACAATTTTACAAATGTAAGCTAAGAAAGACTTGACTTGTATTTTTACAGAAAGTCAACAATTCAACTTGACTTTTAATTTTGTTGACTGCCACTTTCTACCAGTTAGAATTTTTAAGAGTTTCAGGCTCTTGGTCTTTCCTCCTCCTTCACCAGTTTGTGGAACAAAAGAGTAGGTTTGGGAGACATCCTTATGGGTTAGAGAATGCTGAAAATAGTACATTTCAATTTGGAGAAAAGTAGCAATGTGAAAAACAATCAGAACTGTAGAAACACAGATATTCTACACATATTTTTGCACTTAAATAGCAGGAGTTGTTGGTTCCCCCAGCCCCCTTTGTTTTTAAATGAATACTTATCAGCATATATTGCTCGAAATAAAATATAGTCTTTTCTTGGTTTTCTGCCTGATTCATACTTCATAAACTTCTGGAGTGCTTTGAATGTATAGAAAAGATGAAGTCTGGTTAATTAGGGTCTAAAATCCAACAGGTAAAGAACATCAATTACTCAGACTGTTTTGAGGGGAGCTAGTAAGTAGTTTGTTTGGTAAATAGCAAAAGTCGTTCACCTCCCTAATATCTAGTAGAATTACCGTGTGTTATGGGGAATTGTGCCTAACATGCTGGGAGCATCATTGCAAAGAGGTGCATCTCCAGTGTCTCCTGTTCTACTACAAAAGAAGACTATCAAGCAGTTCAACAGTGAAATTTGTGTCAAAAGAAGCCAAAACTGCTTCCAAATAAACTCTAGTTCTTGCTATTGTCTTATTACACTTTGTTTGGTTGATTACCACCAAAGGAGATAGCATCTCCTTCATTTATCCCCACTCAGTTCCCCTCCTGTATCTTGCTCTGCCATTTCCTTTTTTAGTCACCTGGTCACAGTTCTGTGCTTAACACCACTTCCATACCCTGGCTTTTTCTATGGGACAGTACTACAAGTGGTGAGGAAGGTACAGCTACATTCCTGTCCCATAAAACTAGAAGCACAAGGCAGTGCCCTCTCTGCTCACTAGCCCAGCAAATACGACCTTGGCTGACATGTCTATGTTCTCATTCTTTTCACAGAATGTGAAGTACAATTCCATTGTTCATTCACTTTTATAATATCATTTTTTATTAGGATGAAAACTTTGCAGATAAAATATGTAAAGATGAAATGAAACATTCATTTTAGCAGGTATTATCCTTCAACTGAATGGAGTCCTAGTATTTACAGAGACATATTCATGAATTCTTTATTCTAGTCCGTTTCATGTAAGTAAATTTCTGATCTAGGCTCAAGGCTTTAAATGGTTTGTTTGGCTTGCTTCTCAAACAAGTATAAAAGACAGTGTACAGGGTTTTATCTATTTATTTATTTTTCCCTCATGCCTCTCTAACTTTCTGTGGATTTGCATTAATTGTAGCCTCATCCAGCACAGAACCCAAGAATTTAAACACTCTCAGCAATAAACAGATCTTCAAAAATATATATTTCACATGTACAAACCATCAAACATCTTTCAATATAACAGGAAGATGCCCATGCCTCCAGAATCTCAAAACTCACATCTTTCCTGAGTGGATCTCCTTTCATTATCCTTTCACAATAACCACTCACATACAAAAGAAGAAAACCTTGATATCCTGCTGTTCACTCAGCACGTGTGCTACAGCTTCTTTCGCTTTAGCTTTTTACCTATCAGTCAGAGTGTGTGTACTCTTGCTATTTTGCAAACTGGCTGCCTCATTTGGACTCTTTTCTTGATTGGCTCTTAAGCTTTTTTGCAGTTTTGAATACCATTAATAACTAACAAGGTTATGATCTGTCTATGGTAGAGGCTAACATTTTGATATTGCAAAGTGAAACAGTTCCTTATTTTAAAGCCATGCTGAAAAAAAAATAAGAGAACTCTAACACTCGTTATCACTACTACAAATATGATTAACTCACCAGTAGAATATCTGACTGAATTTTTTAAAAAATACTTAAAACACATTGTGCATAACTGAGATCGGACACAGGATTCAAAATAATGCTTTTGAGCTTCCTAATACAAAAACTATTATGAATGGATAAAGCTATAATCCAGATATTCTTTAGCTCCACCTCTCCCCTCACCTTCAGAATTTGTCCTGTTTTATGGCTTCAGGAGTAGTAATTATTCGGGTCTGTAAAGGTCACAGGCTGGTCCCCCGTGGCTCTGTGGAACTGAACCATTGACTGAACAAACATTGAACAGCTGAACCAGTCAAGTCAGTCATTTTGACACCAAGCAACTACCTGGGGCAGGCTAAATAACTCCTTTGCAATATTTCTGTTACAGTCTGTGACATTCTATAATACAGAAACAGAGCAGTACAAAATCCAAGTCACCTGGTCCTTTGTAATATCCTGTGTTTGAGTCTAAAAATTACCAAAATCATTCATCATGTCCAAATGATTTCTAGGATGACTTACAGAAGCTTTACAAGTTGCTTTGAACCTGCCTACTTGGCACCTCTATTTACTCTTACAGTGAGGATAAGGTAAGGGTTACACAAAAAGCATTTGTGCAGCTCAAAGCAGACTTGGAACAGGACTCATGAGCCAACTACNCATACTCTCAATCACAAGCCCAGATTTCTCCTTTTTCTCTCAAAAATTGCTTTCCTTTATGTAGAAAACATGCCATTCTTGAGTTTAAAATATCATCTGACTTCTAAACACCATTCAAATCTTATTTTATCTCCCTAGTAGATAATTGGAAAATATTCAACTTTTTTTTTTTTTTTTTTTTTTTACTTTGAGTGAATATTCTCAAAATAAACGCCTTGCCTACCCAAATTACTTGTTTTGCATTTTTGCATTCTCCTGGTTCTAGCTGGATTTTTTCTTCATAAAACTGCAGAAAAATTCTTCTAATTTTATTTAGATGAATAGTTGCATAAGCTGAAAATAGCATTTGTTTTCCCTGTCTCACAGCAGAGAAACAATATGCATGAATAAGCCTACTCTTGTTTTTGTTATTATTTAGGAGGCTGCATTTCTTGTTGGCAATACAGAAGCCTAGGTTGAAAATTGGCTACTTATCATATAAATCTGAAATCTTTGTCATTTTTTTTCCAGATATACACAATTATCCCTGTGATAATCCTTTTCTGTTTTTTTTCTTTTTTTTTTTT
>VXAL01004693.1:180115-213135 GCA_013399475.1 Chauna torquata | reverse complement strand
CACATTTTGACTAGCTTGTTGGGCTTGAGTTGTTTTTTTGTTTTGTTTTGTTTTGTTTTGTTTTTTAATCCTTATTAACAATCAGTTTTGAACAAATAAGAATGACACATAAGCCCTTACAATTTGTCCATTTCTGCTGCTTACAAATGATCTGTGGAAAAGTCAGCATTTTAAAAGTGCATGCTATTTGCATTTGTTCAACATACAGTAATTGCAAAAAATAAAAATAAAATAAAAATAAATTAGTCTCTGATTAATTTCTGTTCTGTGTAACAATATCCAGAAAAGAAGAATTCTCTCTTACAGAAATATTAAAGTTGCAAACTGTATTTGCATTCCTTTAAAACAAGTGGGTCCCCGAAACTGTGCTTGGATATTGGTCTAGGTGTGCAGTGCAGCAACCCACATTGTCCTTGACACTGGTTCAAGATTAGGGGATTTACTGGTGTATGTTTTGACTCCCTTTTCTACTCTGCACATTTGTAATTTACACATTAACTTTCTTTGTGGTAAGGGCACACTGCTGACTCATGTTCACCCTGGTGTCCACCAGAACCTCTAGGTCCCTTTCTGTAGAGCTGCTTTCCAGCTGGATGCTCCCCAGCCTGTACTGGATTGTTCCTCTCCACATGCAGGATTTTGCACTTCTTGTTGAAACTCATGAGATTCCTTCCAGCCCATTTCTACAGCATGTCAAGATCCCTCTGGATGTTAGCATGACACTGTGGCAGCACGACACTCTGGCATATCAGCCCATTTGCTTTCCTCCTTCTTTGAGCACTTCTCCCAGTTGCTGTGATCAATCAAAGATTATCAGGAGTGTCCTCACAATGACATCTGCCAGCTCCCTCAGCACTCATGTGTGCATTCCATCAGGGCCCATGGAGTGATGTATGTCCGGGTTGCTTAAGTATTCCCTGACCTGAGTCTCTTCCAGTTCTTGAAATGGCCACGACTTCATCTTCACCTTCTCAGTAAACTCAGTAATTTTTCTTTCAACTCTACAGCAACAACAAACGGTGCACCTGTAGCACTTGGGAACCTATGAATTATTTTCTGAACATTTTAGAGTTAATATATTTTCAATTTAGTTGCCCAATTCTGTTTTTTGCAGCTTGTCCCACTAAACAAGAAAATAAGTCTTGGCTCCTATGAATACATATTAAGATATTTCAGCATTTTGCTTCAGTTTATGGAACAGTTGTCTATTTTATGAGTAAAGTGCACTGTTATCCCTTGGAGAGAATCAAAGTTATGATTTCAGTGCAACATGTTTGGTAGTTAAAGCATTTTCTTCTTTATTTCCATTCTTTCTTCTCTGCAGTGATAATTTTTGAATTATATTTTTTCTTATGACATTAATTGCATGTTTCTCCTTATTGGGATAAATGAAAAAAATATAAGCATTCCTCTAATTTTGTCTAGAAATCAATATGATCTTGAAATGTTATTCACTTCATTTTCTGCTGCCATTTACGTAATTGTGCTTCAGCACTTTTTTAAAGAAAATAAATGCAACTAAAAAATTGTGGGCCAGCTGTATAATATATTCTGAGCACAATTTTCCTGTTACAAATAATTGTAAAAATATTCAATAGCCTTAATTGCTACTGAACATGGTGCAACAATTTCTCTCTGCAGAATTCTGGCTGGGCCAGCCACCATTTTCAGTTCTCTTCTTGCATTTAGACAGTTCTGCTCCCAGTGAGCACTCACATCTGTGTTTAACATGCAAGGCCAAGCCAAAAAAGAACTATGCAAATGCCAAATGCTGCTTCTGTGTCCACTTGGTTGTCTTTTTTTGTTTAATTTACTCAGTGGTTCAATTTTGCCTTCAGGGCTCTATTGACTAGTCAGAAATATAGGCAGAATTCTAGAAAATGCTATACATTTCTGGCTGCCTGCTTTGATATGGGAATGAATAATGACTAAACTGCCTTACATTACAGCAACCAGAATAACTGTCTTAAAAATAACTTAATTCGTCATTGATTCAGCACTGGAAACCTGAGGATAGAAGGTCAGTCACTGACAAAGAGGAGATACCATGTTGGGGAAGATGCAAGTGGGAGGGGAGAAGAGCAGATACCTAGTTCACCCTCCACACAGCTGCTGCAGGGCAGCCCTCTGGGGAGCCCATCTGAATTACTTGCAGAAAGTTCATAAACAAAGGGGAACTGGTCTATTAAGGAATGTCTTTCTCACCTTCCCCTTGTGCATCTAAAATCTTTATGATGACTGATACTTACACTGAGAATTTGAGAAGCAAAGCTGGATTTAATGCTAATGCCACTTTTATTCAAAAGTGCACAGCATGAAAGTGTGTTTTTATTTTGTGATGAGAATAAAAATAAGTAAGACAAAGAGAAAAATAAGGATGTTATAGGAAGAGTTTCAATGCCTGTCATCAGGTACCGTCTTTCTGCCAATGTCATAACCTACCTTAAAGCAGGTTTGGGGTGCCTAGTGGTTAAATATCATTCTTACTGTTTTCTCACATATAAGCTTTCAAAAATGTGCTCCCTTTTCAGGGTTAGAAATGGTAGCTTTATACCCACAAGAAATCTTAGATTTCTGGAAAGTCTTGGAATGTTAAGAACAACCCCAGTTTTCTATTGTCTCACTCCAACAACAACAAAAAAATTATGCTATCTCATTTTATTCCTCTATTTTAGTACTGTGTAATCATAGAATATCCTGAGTTGGAAGGGACTCACAAGGATCATCAAGTCCAACTCCTTGCTCCACACAGGACCACCCTCTAAGAGTATTGTCCAAATGATTCTTGAACTCCAACAAGCTTGGTTCTGTTACCACTTCCCTGGGGAACCTGTTCCAGTGCCCAACCACCCTCTCAGTGAAGAACCTTTTCCTGATATCCAGCCTGAACCTCCCCTGTAACAGCGTCATACCATTATAATATATAATTTTATATATAATATATAATTATACAACATTACATGATCANAATATAATGTTACATTGTAGTTCCCTGAAATTTCCTCTAAATTTCTAAAACTTACCTGAAAAGCCACATTTTTCTACCATTTTTTCTACTTGAAATTTAACTTAAAAATACAGAAATAGCTTTTACTTTTGTGGTTCTTCAAAAAGAAGCCATAAGATATCAATCATATTGAAGCAAAATAACATAGAATAGAATTAGAATCTTCACCAACTTGTGAACAAAGATATAAGATGTTATTAATACAAAATTGCTTTTAAAATGAAAATAAAGATGCCAAGAAAACTTCCTGGCAAGATTACATCAGAAAAGGTGTAGTTTATAATCAGGCAGCAAAACAGATACTATATTTCTGACAATGTCATAGGTAATGGGAATGCATCACTGATTTGCTTAGGATTCAGTTACATACGAAAAAAAAAAATTTAAATCACTGAACTGAATTACTTCCTTACCACTACATTTTTACATGTACCTTTAGCACACCCAGTTGCTGTTCAGGACAAAACTGTCATTTTATTAATTCTTCTTAAAGGAAAGATTTTCTGACAACATCCTTTAATCTTTTAAGTAACATAGAAAACTTTAACAAACTTGTTGGTTCACTGTGCATTTACTTCTTGATGTAAATGATATTTTCTAAGGTTTAGAATTAAATATGGTTAGTGGTATGGCTAGAGATGAACATTTTAAAGCCTTAAGACTGAAAAGGACACCTTTTTTTTTCTTTTTCATATTAGCTATGCTGAATTTGTAAGATATAATGTGCAGTGTCTCACTTACCTGTCTGCACTTCCTATGGTTTCCTCAATTTTTTCCTGTAACATCTTCATATTAATTTCTTTTGGTCAAAATTCTTTGTGAAGCTTAGAACAAGCCAGTAAAGACAGTGATGCCTACAAGTATCTGAAACCAGCTCTTTGACTGTAAAACTAACGGAGAAGGAAAGTGCAAAACAATCCCTTATCCATCTTGCAGAATACCTAGACAGAAGACTCAGGAATGAAGGCATAAATAGCTTACACATACATCATGCTTACAAAACAAGTTAGTGGAGAGTATATTTCAGGAGCAAACTATGACCAGGTGAAATAGGAGGCACAGTGCCCCTTTCCTCCCCAACAAATTTCTCCTCAGATCATGCTGTTGGGTAGCAAAAGTACAACTGAATGGCTGCACAATTCTCCCACTCAGGTAATATAAATATTTGACTTAGTTCTCATTGAATGGAAGGAGTTTTTAGACTTACCCTCTGTCATCCCAGCATAGTTAAGATAACATGACTGTGTCAGTTTCCTGCAGATTCAAGGCAAATTTCTGAGGCAAAATCAGAGAGGCCAGGGAACTGTGTCACACAGAAATCCATCTTTCACAGTTCCACCTGAGGTGGTACTCCTTATGCATCATCTGGACAGCTCCTACTGTCATGTCTTATTTGTACTGGGAGAGTAGTTAGAAGCCTGAGTCACAGATCAGGGCATTACTGTCAAAAACATGAAACAGTAAGATAGTCTTTATTCCAACAACATGTCTAAACTCATGGTGCTCCTCCTTGGAGTTTAGGACATTTGAACATCATGTAAAAAACTATGACGGGTGTCCTGGTTTTGGCTGGGATAGAGTTAATTTTCTTCAGAGTAGCTGGTATGGTTCTGTGCTTTGGATTTAGGATTAAAATAATGACACCAGTCTTTTAGTTGTTACTAAGCAGTGCTTACACAGAGTCAAGGACTTTTGGCTTCTCGTGCCGCCCTGCCAGTGAGTGAACTGAGGGTGCACAAGAAGCTGGGAGGGGAAAGAACTAGGACAGCTGACCCAAACTGGCCAAAGAGGTAGTCCATAACATACGGTGTCATGCTGAACAATAAAACGGGGGGAGGGAGGGGAGTTGGCCAGGTGGGCTGCTGCTGCTCAGCGATTGGCAGGGCATCGGACAGCAGGTGGTGAGCAATTACATTGTGCATCACTTGTTTTGTGGGTTTTTGTTTGTTTGTTTGTTTGTTTTTTAATTCCAATTTTCTTCCCTTTCCTATTAAACTATCATTATCTCAACCCATGAGTTCTCACAGTTTTACCTTTTTTCAATTCTCTCCCCCATCCTACTGAGGGAGAGTGAGCGAACGGCTGTGTGGTGCTTGGCTGCCTGCTGGGTTAAACCACAACAATGGGAGATGATTGACAGAGTAAAACAAAGGTCATTCCAGCACTGTATATCAAATGAGTGTCATTGGGCTGTTTCCAGCTCAGTTTTGTGTAAAAAAAAAAGAAAAAAAAATCCACTTTCAGTCCACTTTTGTACAAAAGAGTAATATTTGACAAAATAGAAAGACTGTCATGAAGTGACCTGCAGCAGAACTAACTGCCAACCTGAAAAAAAGCAAAATCTAATACTCATACTGTACTTTCCTAGCATATAGGCTAGGAGAAATAATAGATCAAAGACACACAGTGTTCAGCTAAGGAAACTATAGGGCCTTTCATCAAGAAACATGGACTATTCTGATGCATTGCTTTATATCTTGAAAAATTCTTCACTGTAGTGCAGGAAGATGGATAATCTAAAGTCAACTCAGTATATGGGAGGGAGAGGAATGATGTAAAAGCAAAGCCTGGAGAAATGCTTAATATGCTGTCTTTCTGTTTCTGATCAGCAAGGATAAACAAAAAATCCTTAAGAAAAAGAAGGGTTGCAATTGAAGACATGCCTAATACTGAATTTCCTACTCAGATACACCAGAATGGAACTGGTAGTGCATTATAACCATTAGTTGTTGATTAGAAACAATAATACCAGCAGAAGTTGTAGCTACTGCATAATACAGAAGACTCAGACACTGAACTACTGTGCTATTCCATCACCTGGAGTGGTATTCATCTCACCCAACCTTTTAACCACCTAAAAATTAGCTGCCTAGTCTATGCTAGTGATGTGGTTTCCATCAGTGGAGATAAATGAACCTCTTCAGTGTGATTCATCTTATCCCTAGGTAGGTATTCACAGTTCTTGAGATGAATTTTCCTTTGGAGATGCCTCACTCTTTGTGAATTTATCTACATGATGATGATAGATCTGGAACCCCTATGTTGGCTGGATAAAGTTGGATATGACAAAATTCATGTCTACATATTTGATAGTAATGGCATGTCTTCACAATAAAAATACACGTAGGCATATCTAAACTATCTTACTAAAAGGCACCTTGGGAAAAACAGAGAAATTTGTGAGGGATAATTTAGCCTGAGAAGAAGACTGATTTGCTCCAGAGAAGGAGCTAAGCAGCCATTGATACAAAAACTTCTCCATACCCTCTCCAAATTACAGCAGTTACAAAAGAATGGGAGCAATACTTACTACCTGGGAAGTTTAATACCCTCAAAAGGTCTTCTATATAAAAGCTATCATAAAAAAAAAAAAAAAAAGCATAATGCAGAATATTGGTGATTTCTAGGGAAGCTCACCTTCTCATTATTTTTCTTTTATCTCCATTCCAGAAAAAATATGCATTCCTAATTTTTAGAACCATATCCTGTTCTTGTGACACATGAACTGTCATTGTTCATTTGCTTAACAATAACAACTTACCTTGTGCACTATTAATTTCCAGACAGGAATTTAAAACTCTGCAGGTATCTGCTTTGAACAAATATGAAATGCCAGTTTTGGCCAGTTACAGTGATAGAATTTGCTTTTTTTTCCTCCAGCAATTCAGAATTGAATTGTTTCTCCAGAAATGGTGTCCACTCTGCGTACTTACATGTACACCTGAATCCAGGGGATTTGGGTCTCTCTGAATAGTTCTGGACTGTTCACTTAAAACATAAAGCAATATATTACTTTTTAAAGAGAACTGCTTAAGTCAATGATTCTGATATTAGAGAACAAGAATCTCATAATAGTGTAGGAACAGAATATATAACATAAAGCCAATATATTAAGGAAGCTGTGGATATTGTTTATTCTCTATAGTAAGAGAAAAAAAAAAAGGTACATTTCAAAAAATCATATATAATGTTTGTTTTAAGGTACTTATAAAAATATAAGGAATGATGTGTAACTGCACAGCAGTTTTTAAATAGATGATTATTACAAGCATTTTACATAACTTGATCAGTGTTACGTGAGCAGGAAATTTTTTGCAGCATTCTCCAGCTACTCTTTAAAAAAATCTTCAAAATTCTCTTATGATTGAAAGTTCAGTAGAAAGGCTCTCTTCCTCTCCATTTACCTACTTCATGGTGTCTTTACAGATCTTATTTGCTCAGTAGTAATAGTGAGTAAAATAAAGGTGTAGTTTTATAAGCAGTAAACTAAGTAGATACTATTCAGATTAAAAGAAAAACAAAACTGAAGTAACACTAAGGGAGAGGGAGAATCAAGTTGTTTTAAACAGTATGTTTTATTGTGCCAAATCTTATCCAAAAATGTAGCACTATAAAGGAATTTCTCCCTCAATTCATTTCTTGTCAATAAATTAAATATTTTCTCTGTTAGGGATCTTGTAGCTTTTCTTGTAATAACTTTGCATTTTCTCACATTTCTAAAAAAGCAAAGGTGCATTTTTAAAAATGTAAAGGGTGATTTGGACAATAATGTGATTTAAAAGTCATCTTACTATTTAGCATTTACTTCTTCAACAGTTCTGACACTACTTTCAACAGCCTGATACATTCTGAGGTCAAGAATCATAAGGGAAACATCTATTTTAATGAATTCATTTCAAAGGCAGCCTTGGTAGAAGAAAGATTATGATAAGTTTTTTTACTTTGTCAGTATGCATTTGATGAATAGAGGTGGCTAACAGGTACAGTTTTTAAAAGGTTTCTACATAGCTGTGATAAAACAAAAGGTTTGTAATGATTACTGCAAAACCATACTCACTACCTGACTTCTGTTCTTCAGCTGGCACGACTCTGGAACAGTTGCAGAGCTAAGACCTGTAAGTTGTTACTCTTGTCTGCAGGCTATTAAGTATCACTGTTGTTAGAATTCATGACTGTCAAAACATTTTCAAATTTCACTTTATAAAAGGGAATAAATTTCAGCTATATGTTGGGATAGCAAATGCCATATAACTTTGCTTCAGTAATAAAGTGTTATAGTCTACTTCTTGTGGCTTTGTGCAAGAGCTGTTTAAGCCACCAGCCTGTGTTACTATTTCCATAGTTCACACAGACTCAGAAATAACCACAAGGAGGTGAAACCATTCATTTTTACGTGTCCATCTTTTCACAAAGCATGGGAGGTGAGCAAAGAAAGGCAGGAGAGAAGCGGAGCGGAGTGGACCGCAGTGGAGAGGAAAGGAGAGAAAAGGAGAGGAGAGGATTTTTGCTATGCTTAGTAATGTCTAAAAGGTTTTAAAAATATATTTAACTCTTAGAACCAACTCTTTCAGCAAATTTGGAAAATGTGTTTCCTGTCTGTCTTAAATGAATCATGAGAAATGATAGTAGTAATGCCTGGAATGCCTTTGGCAGCTACTGTGGCAGTCCTTAAAGTTATGAAGACCTCACTACAAAGTGAAAAAAATGTTATGTCAGCCAGGGCTCAGGGTCAGGCAGTGCTCAGTTAGAACATACAACTAATGTTTTGAGCCCAGGTTCAATACAATATCTTACTACTTTAGGACAGTGCTTAAACTTATGCACTTGTCTAATAATTGTTTCTTAGCTGGACTGAAGGAGACTAAAGGATAGACTGTTAGTACGACCAGAAAAAAAATATTCCCTTTAATAACTGTTTACATTACAATTACTTCATGTTTACATCCTTATCATCTAATCTAAACTTATAGAATTTAGACCCCCGATGCTTCTAATGAATTAGTTCTGATTGTTTAACGGATCTTTACAGCAGAATCTCCAAATGTATATTAGAAATATTAATGAAGATAAACATTTACAAATGGGAAGTTTGTGACTTGATGTAGATCATGCAGCTATTTTAAAATTCAGCACTCTAATGAACTTTAATGCTTGGCTGAAAATCTGGGAATAATTGAAAACTTAAATGTCTAAAATGAATCTCTCTGAGGGGACTTTTCCACGAAACCTTTCTGACAGAGTAGCAAAAATGTAGCTCTTTATTTGTTGTTTTGTGTACACCCACATTGTCCTCAAATTGAAATAAAATTCTCTTACACAAAAGCAGTGCTTGTTATGAGGTAATGTACTAGATGTAATTACCATCACAGGAGCTTTGTTCAGAGCATTATAATTTTTTAAATGTCATTCTGTTCATCATTTTAAAAGGCAGCTAAAATATATACTTATATAACCACCAATATTTAATTAAGCAGAGGACTTTTTTGTCTCCATCCTACCATATCCTGAAAACTACAGCTCTAGGAAGATACTTTGCTTTCCCCCTTGATATCTCACAGTATTCCACAAATGGCTGCTTTCTTATTTACCTGAGTGTCATAACTCTCCCTTTCTCTTATCAAAGTTGAATTATATAAGTGTATTTAATTTTTCCATTAATGAAATATGTTTATGAGATACATACATACATTTCATAATATGCATTCTGGCTTCAAGTCCCCAAATACTTCACTCCTTGAAGGATTACCTGTGTAAAACAAAGGGAAGTTGAGGAGAGTAGGATTAACAACCATATTCAAATTCAACAATTGACTTTCACAGACTTATTCCTGTAATAGAATTAAAAATCAGGTCCCACAGACTGACAGAATCTAGCAGGGATTATGTGGAAATTTCCTGTTCTTGACCATTTAATGAATCCAATGGAGCTGATAGATATAATTGACTTCTTTTCTGGTTTTCCGAATATTTTGCTTTAACCTTGGAGATAAGAAGATGATCTCTTTTTGCATCATTCCTGGAAGTACTTATTTTTATCCAGAGATGTACTAATAGACACAGACACAAATTTGGAAACCTTTCACATTTTGAAATTTCACCTCTGTTCTTCATTTCAGCCTGTCACCCAGTGAATTCATCAGTGTCATTCATGTCTTGTGAGTTTTTATTGAAGCCTCAGGTATTGCCATAGTCAGTCCAATTGAAATATGTTCAACAAATTTTGAAAAGTTGACTATGCTGCAGTGAAAAGGATGAATTACCCTGACTCACCTGAAGCTTTTAATAATTTATGTTTTAAAAGAGGCTTTCGATGTACTCTATTGAGTTTGACTCTAATGTATTTGATAAAAAAGTATTTTGAGGATAAAGCTTAAATTTTCAAAGTTGCCCCTGATTCTTGGTGCATAAATTAACTGCAAGTGGCTAAATACTCAGGGCAGCCAAGAACTCATAACTCTGAAATGCAGCTATTTCCTACCTGTGATAATCAGCTCAAACCATGCACTTAGGCTAAGAATTAAACAAAACAGTAACAGAAGCAGCAGCAAAACAGAAACCAGTGGCTCAAAATATGAGATGCAATTGGGACTTGGAACTAATGCTTAGAATGGAGTATGTTGGCTGTTAGGATTGAAATTACCCTGCATTATTGGGCATTGAGGTGGATAGCAGACTACAGAGGTAGCAGTAGACCTCAGCAAAGTCCAGCCACACTCACTATGGAGGCCACACCATCTGTTATGCAATAGTATATAATTGGGGCCTAAAATCATAATATCATGAATGTTATGTGTATGGACACCTTGGGGGAGCAAAGGATACTAAACAATTAATGCTACTAAAGTGTCCTAATAGTCTGTTTGTTTCAATACAGAGTTGGCTGAACAGGAACAAGCATATGTTCAGCTGCCTCAGTGAGACACTCAAATAAAAACATATTTTTTGAGGGAAGTGATTCAGTGGTTAGGATCCTGAAGACAATTGTTTGCATTATTCCAGCCATAATGAAATCTGTGGAAGGGAACAACCTGCCAAACAAGTAAAATACTCTGTGAAGACCAAGGCTGAAGTCCACATGGAAGTCTTCAGGCTGGTATGTATATCCTGCACACAAGTAGAGGAAAAACAAAAAAGACTTTCTTTTATATTATTGTAATTATTTAAAATAATGCCTTTAAGAGACTCAGAATTGTACAATACGCTGTTTTGTGATCTAAATAACAGGTAGCAGAATTGTTGATAATGTTCTTGCAGAGGCCACCAGGGCTTGTTGAGGCCTATCTTCCACAGTCACATCTTAAAGAGTGATCAGGCTGTGATCAAGCCTCATCAGGCTGTGCAGGCTGAGAGCTGCAGCTGAACGGTGTAACTTTTGGCTGTGGGTCCTCTGTGGGCTTCAAGGACTGACATTGTCATACTACAACATGGTTTTCTTCATTTGTGTGCTCTTTTTTTTTTTTTACAATTTGAAAGGCACCAAACAATGTGTGGCCTGTGTTACCACCCAAAGCAGCAGTGTTTTTATGCAGTGAACTCGAAGCACGTCCACGTGGCAAGTGCCACGCAGGTGAGGTTTGGGATGGGATTACGCGAGGATGTGTGGATGCATAGACCTCTCAGATCGTGTTCAAGCAGAGCACAGGGCCAAGGCAGCTGCACTTGAGTCACTGTTTTCTGAAATGCTGACTGAAAGGTACCTCCTGAATGAACCACACCCAAGTTGATGATATAAAATTCTGCTTTTCTTACCGCTCAGTAGCATAAACCACTACTTAGAAACACAAAGAGAAAGCTATTGCAGTAATTTATTCTGCAGCAATAAAAGGAGGCTTGAATGAAAACCATGTCTCAGTTATTAGTCCCTCCAGATTTGTTAGGCTTTGTCATTGTACCAATATAACTGTGTGCTTTTTAAAAAATTCTAATTGTTAATGCAAAGATTAATACACAATCTATTCAGGCTGCAGATGAAAAAATGACCTACAAAAACCTTCATACAAAATTCTGACATCTCCAGTCACGCTGCTAGCTCTACAGATAGGCCAAAACAGCATTTCAAATATAGCCTGTTCTTGCTATGTTTGTTAGGTAGGAAGGTGTCTTGCAGAATACCATCATTTCAAAATCTAAGATGAGATGATTTACACAATTTGTAACATGAAATATGAGGAAAAGAAAGTTGCACTTTAAAACACGCATGTATTTCATCCAGCCTCCAGAGCCAAATCCAGACTCACTGAAGTCCAGCTGACTCCAACTTGTTTTGAACATGCCATTCCATTACCTGGTAGTTACTGACTTTTTGTAAAGACAAAAAAATATATATATGTGTGTGTATATTTACTTTTACATTTCAATGTAAAATGCTACTGTAAGATTTCAGGCAAAATGGAAATTTGTACAAAGAGCCAAAGACTAATCTTGAGGGAACTGGCAGATGAAGTTGCTAGGCCACTATCTATCACATTTGAGAAGTTGTGGCAGTCCGGTGAAGTTCCCATTGAGCAGAAAAGGGGAAACACTCAAAGAGTTGTGGTCAACAGCTCAATGTCCAGGTGGACAGTGATGAGTGGTGTTCCTCAGGGATCGGTACTGGGACCAGCGCTATTTAACATCTTTGTCGGTGACATGCACAGTGGGGTTGAATGCACTCTCAGAAAGGTTGTGGATAACACCAAACTGGGTGGTGCAGTCGACATGCTGGAGAGAAGGGATGCCATCCAGAGGGACCTTGACAAGCTTGAGAGGTGGGCCTGTGTGAACCTCATGAAGTTTAACAAGGCCAAGTGCAAGGTGCTGCACCTGGGTTGGAGCAATCCCAAGCACACATACAGGCTGGGCAGAGAATGGATTGACAGCAGCCCTGAGGAGAAAGACTTTGGGGTGTTGGTGGATGAGAAGCTCAACATGAGCCAGCAATGTGCACTTGCAGCCCAGAAAGCCAACCGTATCCGAGCTGCCTCAAAAAAAGCATCACCATCAGGTCGAGGGAAGTGATTCTTCCTCTCTACTCCACTCTTGTGAGATCCCACCTAGAGTTCTGCATTCAGCTCTGGGGCCCTCAGCATAAGAAGGACATGGATCTGTTGGAGCAAGTACAAAGGAGGGCCCATGAGGATGACCAGAGGGCTGGAGCACCTTTCCTATGAAGACTGGCGAAGAGAGTTTGGGTTGTTCAGCCTGGAGAAGAGCAGGCTCCGGGAAGACCTTATAGTGGCCATCCAGTACCTAAAGGGGACCTACAAGAAAGCTGGAGAGGGATTCTTTATCAGGGAATGTAGCAATAGGACAAGGGGTAATGGCTTTAAACTAAAAGAGGGTCGATTTAGATTAGATATTAGGAAGAAATTCTTTACTATGAGCACGGTGAGCCACTGGAACAGGTTGCCCAGAAAGGTTTTTGATGCCCTCTCCCTGAAGGTGTTCAAGGCCAGGTTGGATGGGGTTTTGAGCAACCTGGTCTAGTGGGAGATGTCCCTGCCCATGGCAGGGGGATTGGAACTAGATGATCTTTAGGGTCCCTTCCAGCCCAAACCAATCTATGATTCTATGATTAGTCTGAGACCAGGTAGAAAAAGAGAAACACCCGAAGGACAGAAAAATAGCACAAAAAGAAAAAGAAAGACAAATAGGTGAACGCATGTACGCAAAATGAGAAACACAGGCTTAAAATGAGTTATGTGGAATATTATCAAAACTACTACTGCTCATGGTTGCTTTTTGCTTTCTGGACTACTGCTAGGTGCCTGACTGATCATTATTCTTGCTTTTCATTCTGTGGTATTTTCAATAGCACATTACCTTACGTCATCTTTTCAGCCAGATTGGCTCTCTTTTTTGATACATATGCTAGGGACAGAAACATATTCATATGTAATTCTTCAGAGAGTACTTCACTTCTGCTCTTTTTCTCCACCCTTTCTGCACACAAAAGCTCCTCTTGCCTTCCCTGGATAGCATGACTTTGTGCTAAAATTAAGACCAATGATTCAACCTCTTCACTGTTTGCTTGCTTGTAGAAGTCAACTTTTCTAATCAATGTCTACTTAAGATTATTTTCAGGACACCTATTACCTTCATATCTAAACACTTTTTTTTTTTTTTTTTTTGAGCATCTATAAACAGCAGTAGATCACGTCCATACTTGCCAATGGAATTTCAAAATCCTCATGTGGTAGAAATGCAAACTAAATGTTTGACAAGCATTCCTAAATGTTTCTAGAAAAAAAAGCACTGATTTCCACAACTTCAGCATTTTTGTTAATTTGATTGGAAGGCCATGATAAATGTGAGCTATTTGCATTGTTAGCAGACAGTAACATGGAATATTACACAGATGATCACTATGAAATTGAATATTCCAACAGTTAGCCATAAAATATATCTGAGAATGGTAAAATAAAAAAGAAAAATATCCATTGAAGAGAGATTTTTATGGTATCAGTATAGCAGCGATTGGCAAGCATTTATGTTCTAATGGCTTTGAGACAAGGACAGTCACTATAAAGTTAACCACACAGAGGTATATGTTACCACAGTTATTTGCTTTTGCACATACAGGGTTTTTCTATGAAATCCTTATTCTAGAAAAAACTGATATTCCATGTGCAACACAGATGCTTTAGCTAAATACAGTATCTCACTCCAGGATAACTTATCTTGCACAAGGACCCCTTATCTTGACAGTTTAAAACTGCTGGTAAAATTACTGAATAATGCAAAGAACGCAACATAACCTAAATGATGTTCAGATGCTGCCTTGTATACCTTGCTATTGTCAGGATCATTTTGCCTTTCATTGTGAAAGCCAATAGTAGCTTGAGACATATTCATCCTAGTCTTCTCAGTGAATGTGTGGACTCCCTGGTACAGAGGGGATCGTGGGCAGAAATGAGATGAGAGCACCTGCATCCTCCAGTATTGTACCACCCTGGCTGCCGCCAGATCCACACTGAACACGCATTATCACCAGAGTAGTTGGTTCGCTGGAGTCAGACAGGTGTAGCCAGGCACTCTGTTATGCCTTTTTGTAGTCCTAATTGCTAGTTTTTCGAAACAACAAACAAGATACTTACAGTTAAATAAATATGTATGGAAATCCCTTTATAGCTTTAGATGACAAACTGAGTAAAATTCTCTCCCACAGACTAGTAAACATCCATTCTATAGATACAAGCTGAAATTTTAGTTTTTGGCATAACTGTCATGGGACTGAATCTGTTATTTCTAACATCTCAATGAACTGGTTTCTTATACAGGAGTAAAACTAACTGTGCATTCACAACCCCCTACTTCCATAGCCGTCAAGGGAAAAATAAAGAAGTCCTGGTTTTGAATTCCCAAAGTGTTTTATTTTTACAACATATCAGTTTATCAGATCATCTCAGACCAAATCACTATCATCATTTGTCAGATTTGAGATAGCAGTTCAGGTTTGAGGAAGCCGCCCAGCATAGTCAGCCACCTCTCAATCAGGGTTCCCCTCTGGAATGTGAGAGATCAAATACTTTGCCTTGCACTAAAGTTTTTCATCTCCTTAGGCAATGTGAAAAACAGAGTCTCTCCCATGTTGTAGATTTTGGAAACATGGGAAAGATCTTCTCAGCTTAGCTTTAATTATATTTGCCTGTCTTTACAAAGATGGTATTCAAAGACTTTGTTTAAAAATCACTGTATAATTAATAGATACAATTAATTGTATGATACTATGTTTATTTGTGGTTCCTTCTTAACATTAGCCCAGGGCAAAGAAAGGGGAGGTCTACTGAATAGTAATGCCATTTATAGCTGTGAAAGCAGGAGAACCAAATTTTGTATAGTAAATAGTGAGTTACCCCTTCTTAAAGCAATGAAGTAAATAGAGAGTCTACTGCTGAGGTATTTTACTTTCAATGTTAGGTATGTTAAATGCAGCTGCAGTTGAAAGCAATCTGGCTTTTACTGTTGAGTAATTATTGCTCACCCAACCTTCTCACAACTTTTGAGAAATAACATTATCTCCTACAATCTTAATGGGATTATACTTTTGATCTTTCTCCTCCCTGGGTGTTAAAGTTCTTACTGGTCTGGCTATTGGGCTCTGTTATGATCTGCTAGCTACATATATGTGCTGAAATTAAAAAAGATGTTGGCAAGATAGATTGGTGTAAGGAATGGTTTTTCACATTGTAGGCTCTCATGCATATTTAATCCAACTCTGTATATGCATTTCTGGTTTTACTTCATGCCAGAAATTCCTGAGTGACTGTGAGATAATACATTCTGCTTTGAAAGTGAACCATTTGGTACCTCAAACAGGACTCAATCTGATGGCAGTTTGCCATTTTTGCTAGAAGGAAAGAAGCCATTCTAGTTCTAAATCCTACACATCTCGGGGTTTATTCTCACCTTAATGATGTAAACAACCATGGTTCAGAAATGGAGTCACATGTATTTAAAATTATGCCTGTTGGTAAGGACTTGTAGAATTGTTTCTTACGTTCTTGGTAGGTCTTCATAAAAATGTAAAGGAGGAAAATCCTATAGAAAGGCATGTTTTTTCATTCCAAAAACAATTATTCTTTCCCACCCACATCATTCCACTTGGTAGCTGGTATCCTGTGATTTGTTGCATCCTGTTGCAAAGAAACTTATAGCCACTTACGACTAATGCCATCTACTTCTCTTTGGACATATATTGGTTATTCAGTATCTGTGGAAAAATTTAACTTCCTGTCTTGAAGTTGAATTCTTAATGACTCATTTATCTAATTGTTCTAGAGTTTGCTGTAATACCTCTATTGGCAAGTCCCTAAGGAAAAAAAATATTATTCTTTTTCTTACTTCCACTACCATTTTTCCTGAGGCAAAGGGTTCAAATCAAATCTTCCTTCTTCTCCCCTTACCTTTAATCTGAAATACTCTCAAGCTGACTGTGTCTGCACAGGGATCAGAATCAAGATACAGTAGTCATTTGCTGGATTCTAATTATTAACAATTTCCACAGCTGTCATATAGTACCTCAATTTTAATTGCTTGTACTAGTAAAAGGAGTATTTCTGTGCACTGAGACACAGACTATCCTCATGTAATTTAGGCAGTCTGCCATAAGCAGCCTTATGGGTAAAGACTTAGGGACTAGTACTTTCTACAGAAGGCTTTCCCTAAATTAAAGTAGTGCATTTGAAATTAAAATAGTGCATATGTTGCATTATTAAAGTCATAAGCCATGCTCAGTCAAGCTGATCTATGTCACTGGACAAGTTTAAATCTATCAGATTGTGCTCTCTTTTTAATTTTGTTCCATTTGGAATTGTTCAGAAGCCTATCCTGAAACAGAAGATCACAAAAAAAAAAAAAATATGGAACATGAATAGCCATGTTTTGCAGATTTTGCATAACTAATAACATGAAACAAGATGTCTTCTGGGCTTACCATTTACTTCTACTGGGCTTTGATTCCTTAAACTTGGAATGAGGCAGCAGTGTGATAGCTTGAAAGCCCTCTACTTCAGTTAGCAAATCAGATCAAACAAGACATTAAATATAGTAAATACTGTTTATAAATATGTGGCCTTAATCTATAAAAATTTCATATCAATTGGAAGGCTTTTTTTTTTGACTTTCAAGTTTTGAGTACCTATCTAGACAGTAGCAACTCAGTAAATTCTAACCAAAATCACATATATATTGCTGGGCTCTGAAAGCTTTGAAAATGAATTATTTTGGTAATTTTTAACACATTAAGTAATATTATGGGCTATTCTGAGAACCATTGGTATTTGAAATTAGATAAATTACTGATTTTCATTCAGGATTGAGTCTATGACCAACTCTGTTGGCTGTATAATAATTAACATATAGTAATATTGTTAGAAAAACTTTTTAATGGAATGAATTTCCATCTGAAACCTGTGATCTGGTGAAACTGAAATATATTGTGTGAATATGCATGGTATATTTCAAGTTTCTGAGTGGCTGTGTTTAGATTGTTGTAAATGTTCAAAATCAAAAGATATATGGAAATGACATGAAATTTCATATATGTGACATAATGAATACATATCTTGGTTTTAAATGACTGGTTATTCTGAGAGCCTAAGACAATCTGAGTATTTGTGGTTATTCATCAATATATATATTTTCAGATAAACATTGTTAGCGTTTTTCTTTCTATAACCTCTAATGTGATATGGAGCATTTCAGGTAGGTGTTTACTCAGAAAGCTCCTAGTGACTTTAGTGGACATTAAGAGAGTCTCCAAGACTATATTTGCACTGCAGGAGCCCAGAGAGTATCCGAACCAAATTTAGAAGTGCGCCATCACCTTACTCTCCTTATCTCCCTCCCCTGCATCCTCATCCACACAGGTAGGAAGGTGAGTGATGAGGCCATGGAGGAGCAGCATCACAGAATCATGATTGGGGTGTCTGAAGACTGGCACCCCAGGCATGTCAGGATGCGCATCTGCTGTGCTGTCTAGACATAGAATAAGTGCACTTGCTACAGCACTCTTGACAGCCGTACTGCAGAGGTAGTTTTCTTTCTTTAAAGAAATAGAAACAGTAAAACCTTGTAAATGCAACATCCATTTTACAAGGTTAAACCAGAAGGCAGTAAAAGCAAGAGTGCAAGGGTTTGGTTCATCTCATTTTCTGTCAGTATAACTTCAGGATAACTCAGATATCTTCTAAGAATAATGGTATGGGGAATATTTTTTTTCAAGGCCACAAAAGGTTCTATACATGTGTAGGGTTAATATGCAATTCATAGATATCTTTGCATCTATGTGCATGAACGTTATGTGTAGAGATGCACCTGTGTGTATGGCTATCTGTGTATGTACGTGTGTGTGTATGTCTTGACTGGCTCTTACAGTGATACAGATAAATATTGCTCATTAGAAAAAAAAATGTTTTCTGATAGCACACATATTGCTTAAAGCTGTGGGCAACGTGCATAATCAAAAAAAGCACATTTTTCTCCTGGTGATATTATTTATTTATTGCTCCTATTACGCCTACAGATACTGAATTATTTGTTTCATTATCTCTTTGTACTTTCTAATAAGCAAAATCCTTATCTACAGAGAGACTTCAATTGTATTCAGATTTGCTGCCTTTCTAAAGAGACTTGTAACATGTTGGCTATTTTCTCATTTGGGTGACAACAGATATCACTGATGACACCTGAAGCAGAATTACTCTTCTAGGCACAACAGTGAGACAACTTTAATTTTATTAATAATTTGAAACAAGTAGACCAAGAGGTGAGAGTATTTACAGTCTATATTAAACAGAGCATGAAAATACAATTCTAGAGTACTCTGAACATACAATTTCTTTATCTAAGGATGAACTGAGGCTATCACTGTTTTACAAGTTTTGAAAACGAATAACATAGATGGTTGTGTTTCTTTGTTATTATCAGTGTTAGCAGCAAGTTTTCCAGTTTCCTGCTATAGTCATTTACATCCCTTTCTCTGTGTGTGCCTATCAAATATCAAATTAATAAACACACAATTATCCTTAACAACAAATCAGTACTTCCTAAACTTTCATGTGTGGGATCTGGGAGTATCTTATCTTCTAAGTTTAAGGAATTACCACAGCGTTTACTTTAGGTACCAAAAATTAACAGGCAGTGTAACAGTCACAGTCACCATTACCAGTGCCTCAATTCAAGTATTTGTGTAGCAAAGATATAAAAATGATTTTCAGACCCTTAAGAATGAAAAGTGTCACAAAATGCTAGACATCTGTCACTAATTCCCACACATTTATCAGTGTTTCCCACACAGAAGCCAACAAGCTAGGCCAGTAAATTACAGGAATAGCCATAGTGGCTATGAACCTGGCTGGAAGTTAACCAGTACTGTTCCATTTTGAACGATGAACTGTATTCCTTCCTTTAACAAGTAGTTCCAAAACAGAGATCAATAGACTTTTGCTTCGTTGTTTTCAAATAATAATAAAAGTTGTTTTCTGTAGATTTTTAGGAAACAATATCGGGAGCTGAGAGATAGAAGTAGTGCTTACAGCTTATCAGAGTTTGCCACTAAATAGACATATTTGTAAAATACATTTTTCTAGAAGAAAAAAGACATTCACATATTATTTTCCTTTATCTACTGATAAACCATAGCACAGCTTGTTGGTAGAAGGAGGACTTGAGCAGTAATATTTTACCGTTCTAGCTGCTAACTCAGTAGTCTGATCTAGGTCACTGATGCACAGGGCTTTCCTTTTTCATTTTTGTCCTCTGCTCTTGGGAGAGACATAAAGAGATTAAAGGGATAATGGGTCTGATCCAAAGCCCTCTGTGGGTAATAGCAGAGCTGACAACAATTCTGTTTCACAGCAACTACTGAGATTTGGGGATTTGTTTCCATTCCACTTCAGAACAAAAGCAAAACCTTTTGGACATTACTGCTAATTGAAATTCTTTTGAAATGTTCATTTTGACTATAAAATGTGATCTTTTTGATTCAGGAAAAAGTCTGTTGTTTGGTAATCAGGGAAATGGTATGAGAGGTGACGGATTCCTGTTAATCCCCTCTTACTTATAACATGGGGCCAGGTTTTTCATCCCCAAACTAAATAGATCAGTAAACTAATACTTCCTTCGTCCAGGCCATCAGGCAACTAAGAATAAGTGGAGAAAGAATCTTTCCATTAACTTTATTAGTCTTTGAGTCAAAATCATAGAAACAAATATGGGCTTTCCTCTTTTAACACGTGAAAAAAATATTAACGCAGCAATTTCTGCATTCTAATCCACACACACTAAAGGAATAGAGTTTCTTTTATTTAGTTAGTCCTAAGTGCTGTAAAATTAAAACCAGACTAAGTACTGTTTCTTTTAGTACTGCTTTATTATAGGGAGCCCTTTGATAAACCTGAATGACTTTTCTGTAAAATTTCTGATTGATAAAAACAGCCTTTCATAGCACTCATTTAAAGGAACAGTAGTGATCAGGATTTTTCAGGGTTTTCATTTTTTCTTCTTTAATGGACTTGCTGGGATTGATTTATGAACTACATGGTAAAAATATTGAGTGATAATCCAAAATGATTGTCCAGTTTGTAATCTGAAAGGATTAATTCTCACCTGAGATACACCTATGCGTAACTACATCAGTGTTGAGCTAGATGAGCAGACATTGCTTTCAAAAGCCTTTTTATAAATATAAGGATGTTGTTAGAAACACTTAAGAAACATTGCAAATGGAAGTTTCAAAAGAACGAGTATTTTTATCTCCTTTTTTTTAATATATATATATTGCTGGTACTTAAATAAGAGAAGTCTCATAATCAATTGCAATTATGCAATCAAGTGTATTCTTCACAGATGTTGGGAGCTGCTCACCAGAGCTTGTGGGCGGGATTGTCAGTGTCCACAAAAAACGTGCCCATAAGAGCCAGGAGTCGAATGTATTTTTTCTTTTTACTTTTTTTATGATCTTCTGTATCAAAACTCCACACATTCTGAAATATTTCCAGCTTGATTTGTTCCATGTGGCATTTTGATTTTTTGAAAGATATTTGCACACAGATTTACAATTCATAGATGCATAAATTGACCCTGATGCTGTAATCATTGAAACAAAAAATCTTTTCTTCAGATCTCTAATATGCTTTATGTTGTATACATTATTTTAAGTAATTGTGTTATATATTATTTGCGTTTGAATTAAAGACACACAGAGAGAACAATGCTAAACATTTAGCATTCGGTTTTTCAGAGTTCTTTTACAATTACAATATTTTCCTGCATTCAGAATGTTAGGAGCTTTGACTGCTGATCTTCAGAGACTCGTACTGTGTATGTGCAGGCATGCACAAAGCTCCCTATGACACTCACCATCTGCCATTAAAAAATATTACCATTATTATTCCTAGTTCTGAGAAGAGCTTTTTAATTTGCTATTGCTCTTTCTTCTTAGAGTCTCAGACATAGCTGGATAGAACATGTAAGCAAATGTTCATGTTTTCATGTTCTGAATGAGCAACAGTGGACAGGAGAGATTCACTGAGTACAATATCAAATGAAATCAGACAGAAGACAGCATCTGAGCTGTTACTGTTTGAGAAGTATGCAGCTTAGTGAAGCCTGTAGCATAGGAATAGCTCAGGGTTGAAAGATCTCAGGGTGTCTTGAGACTTTAAGCCCCATTATCTAAGAACTAGCAATATTAAGGAGGCTTTGGAGAACTCAGCTTTCATGAAAGATCTTGGATTATCGCCCAGACTAGAATATCAAGTTCGATGGAAATAAATCTCAGTTTGCCAGACAGATGTAAGAGGTTTTCTAAGATGCTTTTCAGCTCCAAATGTCAGTCTTCAGAGTTTCTCCACAGGATCTTCACATCTGGGTTGTAGTTTTAATAGAGTACTTAATCACAAGAGACTGTGGAGTATCTTCTAAGTGATTCTTCCCTGTGATCCAGGAGCATTAAACCATTTTGTGACCAGGGGAAGCCACAAGCAAAAAACATAATTTAGACAAGAGAATTGTAAAGGCCAGACACAACCTTTTGCCTGACATAACAGTAAGAGTAAGAAGAATATCTTATATATACGGCAGTTCCTTGAACCCCTCTCTTTTTATCAGAAATAAGATTTATAATGAGAATTGTGCAGTTTCAACTTTTTTTTTTTTTCCTGAGTATTTCAGATTGTCAGAATGTGTCCCTTAAATGGCTTCAGGTAAATAGTCTTTTCTCTCTGCTGACAGGGAGCCAGTATGCTAATGTAAAACTTCTAGGAAGAAGGGAGTACAGGTGTTGAAAGTAAATGATTTATCTCTTGGCAGCTGTACATTAACTTCTGTACTGTAGCTGCTGCAAGAGATTATTGCAGGCTTCAGTTTGGTACAAGGGCACGGAGAAGCTTTGGTATATATCAGCACCCATCAATACCAGCTTGGATTCAGATGGCAATCAGCCAGAGCAGCTTTGCATGCATAGACTTTCTGTTATAGATAGAATTAGTCTGATTTTTTTTTTTTTTTTTTTTTTGGTAGAATGCTTCCATTGTTGAAAAGCCAATGTATCAGAAGCGCTTTGGTGGGGAGCCACAGAGGCATCAAGTCAGCTTGACAGAACTGTGTTTTGAAGTAAGCACTGGAATACACTGATATGATCAGAATAGGAAATGCAGATTTTTGTGGTTTGGAATAGCTTCTAAATTCACTGTACTAAGTAAAAGAAGAAAACACTATAAAGGTTTTGATTGACTTTAAGGGAGCTTTTCTGTATTTTTATTTCTCTGAAAAATTTTGAGATATGTTTTTGTTTTCATTTATTTTCATTAAAACATCAACAACACAGCATTTGCTGCCAAATAAAAGTGAACTTTCCCCTCATTTACAGTCTGATATAACTGATAAATTTCACAATAATTTAATTCATAAAATGAATGTATTGCATATATTTAAAACTCGGCTACCTTTTTATCACTTTTTATGCAAATTGTGGGATTTTATGTTTGTTTCCTTTAACACCTAATAATCAATAATGGAAAATAAAGGTTAATTCAACACCAATTTCAAATATTTTGTGTTAAGAATTAAGCAAAGTACAGAGTTAATATTTCCTTAAAATATTCGTAATAATATAGGCATAAAATCTAACTGTCTACTGTCTCTTGGAAAAAAATAACAGAAATGTATACTATTTCATGCCCCTACAACCCTACCCATGATGGGTTTTGCTAAGGATTTCATAATTTTGTGGCAGATCTCTGACTCATATATAGTTCATCTCCCAGTAACATCTGCAGTGAAAAATATGATTGCTTTGATATGCATCTTCACTTTCCCCATCTTGTTTTTAAAGCTAAGCCCCATGATGAAGGCTAATTAACCTTTGCAAACTAAAATGTCCAACTGTTGCATGCTGACAAGTGGTTTGTTTTCATTGTGAACAAGCTGTAATTAATATCTGAGTATGTATTAAATTATGGCTATTTTCATCACATCTGCAGATAATATCGAATCATTTTTGAGAGGTGACTAAGAGAGAAATAGAATCAAAATGTACTTAAGAGTCAATTTACTCTTCTGAAAGCAATAAATATTTTAATATGGTTTATTTAAATAGTACTTATTTTTTTCCTCAGTTAACCTTTTATTATGATAACAAAAGTCTACTGAAATAATTAAATGTTTACAGAAGGGAATAAATGAGTTATTTTTACATAAATATCTGTAACAAAGCAAAGCAAAGTGTCTTTAGGAGCTAATGAATAGCTAGTGGGCACAAAACAGTAAAATTTGCAAAAGTTACACAATTGAAATTCAGAGGGAAGCTAATCATCTGAACTCAACTTGCAAGTCACCTATGGCAGAAAATGGGATATGCGTTGTTTCTCGAGAAAATGGAATATTAAATGCAGTATCAAGATTTTAAGGTTATAACTCAGGAACACTTTTCTGGCTGTTTCCCCCCCCTCCAAAATAATTACTAAATATATGGGGCAATTATATTACCTGAATTGCTAAAATGATTGGTTAAATTTATATTTAAAGACAGTCATTTTGTTTCCTCTGTGTTTGTAAGTGTTGCTAAAGCTTCCCCATAGATGCCCCTGGTCAGTGGCATTCCCTCCAGGAAAGGGTAAGGTAATGCTGGCAGCAAGACCACAGCACTGATCTGGGACTAAGATGCTGCAGGTGTCACTCTTAGTTTTAACAGATCTCCTATATAACATTGAAAAAAATGACAAAATTATCCCCTCCTTCATTTTACTTCTATGAAAAAAAAGTATTTTGAAAAGATATAATATTTATAGAGATGTAATACTTGGAAGAAAGATTATTACTGTGAGAGACAAGTAGAGGTGGATGGTACGAATTCATTCCTCGGTTTCATTGCCACTGATACATCTCCAAAGGAACACTTCAAAGGTACCATAGAATCATAGAATGGTTCGAGTTGAAAGGGACCTTAAAGATCATCTAGTTCTAACCCCCCTGCCATGGGCAGGGATGCCATCCCCTAGATCAGGTTGCCTAGGGTCCCATCCAACCTGACTTTGAACATCTCCAGGGATGGGGCATCCACAACTTCGCTGGGCAACCTGTTCCAGTGCCTCACCACCTTCATAGTAAAGAATTTCCTCCTAACAGCTAATCTAAACCTCCCCTCTTTTAATTTAAAACCATTCCCCCTTGTCCTACCACTATCTGCCCATATAAAAAGTGGCTCTCCACCCTTTTTATAAGCCCCTATTAGGTACTGAAAGGCCACAGTGAGGTCCTCCCAGAGCCTTCTCTTCTCATGGCTGAATATCCCCAACTCTTTCAGCCTGTCTTCATAGGAGAGGTGCTCCAGCCCTCTGATTATCTTCGTGGCCCTCCTCTGGACTTGCTCTAACAGGTCTATGTCTTTCTTATGCTGGGGGCCCCACAGCTGAATGCAGTACTCCAGGTGGAGTCTCAAAAGAGTGGAGGATAGAAGGAAAATTACCTCCCTTGACCTGCTGGCCATGCTTCTTTTGATGCAGCCCAGGATAGCTTTCTGGGCTGCGAGCACACATTGCTGGTCGTGTCATGCTTTTCATCCACCAGTACTCCCAAGTCCTTTTCCTCAGGGCTGTCCTCTATCCTCTCATTGCCCATCCTGCATTTGTGCTTGGGATTGCCCTGGCCCAGGTGCAGCACTTTGCACTTGGCCTCGTTGAACCTCATTAGGTTCCCATGGGTCCACTTCTCAAACTTATCCAGGTCCCTCTGGATGGCATCTCTTCCCAGAAGGAATCTTGTATCAACTGCATCACTTAGCTTTGTGTCATCTGCAGACTTGCTGAGGGTGCACTCAATCCCACTGTCTATGTCATTGATAAAGATATTAGACAGCACCCGTCCCAAGACAGACCCTGAGAGACACCACTCGTCACCAGCCTCCACCCAGACTTAGAGCCATTGACCACAACTCTGTGGCTGCAGCCATCCAGCCAGTTCCTTATCCATCGAAGAGTCCACCCTTCAAGTCCATATCTCTCCAATTTAGAGATCAGGATGTGATGTGGGACTGTGTCAAAGGCCTTACAGAAGTTCCAGGTAGATGACATCGGTCGGTCTTCCCATGTCGACTGATGCAGTCACTCCATCACAGAAGGCCACCAGATTGGTCAGGCACGATTTGCCCTTGGGGAAGCCATGCTGGCTCTCTTGGATCACTTCCTTATCTTGCATGTGCCTTAATACAGCTTCCAGGAGGATCTGTTCCATGATGTTCCCAGGCACAGAGGTGAGGCTCATCGGTCTGTAGTTCCTTGGGTCTTCCTTTCTACCCTTTTTAAAAATGGGAGTGATGTTTCTCTTTTTCCAGTCACCAGGGACTTCACCTGACTGACAGGACTTTTCAAATACAATAGAGAGTGGCTTGGCAACTGCATCAACCAGCTCCCTCAGGACCCTGGGATGCATGTCATCAGGCCCCATAGATCGTATTTGTTCAGTTTCAGCAGGTGGTCTCAAACCTGCTCTTTGCTTACAGTGGGAGGGACTTTGCTCCCCCAGCCCTCACCTAAGAGGTTCAGGGACTCGAGAGATGTGGGAAGCCGAACTGCCAGTAAAGACTGAGGCAAAGAAGTTGTCGAGTACCTCAGCCTTCTCCATGCCTGTTGTTACCAGTTCTCCCTTCTCATTTATCAGAGGGGACACACTCTCCTTGGCCTTTCTTTTCTAACCACATGAAAATGTTTTCCCATGAGAAACTGTGCAAGTGTTTCTTATACTACTAGAAAAATACTCATTTCATGATTTCTGAATAAGATGGTGTGGGTGTTTTTTATAACCGTGAGCAAACAGTGCTGGAATTGCACAAGGACTTACTTTGCCCTGGAATCAACAGCTCTTGGGAAATGCTATATCAGAGCTGGAGCTTCAGCTCAGTACCCTCATGTTTTTGTAATGAGCGATAATCTGGTACAACAGCACAGCACAGAAAAACTTTGCGGTAGGAATGTCCTACTGTAGGCTTACTTCAGAAAAGTGGCAGGCCTTGCTTCACTGTAGCTACAGATATTCATCTACAGAAGTATATTTTCTGTTTGTATGAACTAGGAGGGCCCTGAGAGCGCTACCTGTCCATATTGTTCCTCCCCAGTCTCTCCTGGGCATCCCATCCCACCGCTGCCCATGGGCCCAGGACCACATTTCAGCTCTACCTGGAGCACAGTCCCTGCTGTAGGACACAGGCACTCATTGTAGGTTGGCCTGTCTGCGGTTCTCTCATAACTATGTCTGTGCCTGGCTATGCGCCTTGCTGTATTGAACTCTGATATGTGGGTTGTCTTTCCATCTTCGCTTGGACCTGACTTTGTCACTATAGCAGTCTGGCCCCCCAAGGGAGGCATTGGCCCTTGCTGAACCCTGACACCATCCATGAAGGTGCATGTTCTACAGCGCCCTCAGCAGCAATCTGCTCAGAAAAGCTGTTTTGGAGCAGCACTTCAAGGTAGAGGAGACCCCAAGAGTGCTCAAGAGTGATCAAGGAACCATATGAAGGTATGCTAGTAATGTCATTTGTATCACACTGAAGCAGAGAAGTAGCAGACAACATTAGGATTTGTGGGAGATCGCTGGCAAGCTAGTATAGTAGATGACACCATGTTTGTTGCGACCAAGTAGTCTGTTTAAAACAAAAACAAAAACATAAACATAAACATTCTTTTAACTGTATTTCTACTATTGTCCTTCATCTTTGTTTTGGCCCCTGGCCAAGCCATGGAAAAACACCCAAGTGGCAAACAATGCATTTTCTGACACACAGCTGATCAAGACGGCTTAGAGGTAGGGACAGGCTGTGCTGAAAAGAGAGAAAGGGCTCTGCAACAGTAAGTGGGGGCTGAGCAGAGCCCAGAGTCACTGAGCCCTAGAGAACTGGACTAGTGAGAGTGGTGTGAGGAACAACCATGTCACATCAGCAGCTGGCACCAAAGTAGTGATGGGAACTTTCACAGCTGTAAGGTGTTAATCCATGGCTAGGAGAAGGGAAAAAAAGAACCCCAAACTTCAAGACTGTCTACATGATGGAAGAGCAATGCTGACTATTCAAACTAAATGCATCATGCAATGAAACTGATTAGTAGTGGTAGTTAGTGTGGAAAACTACCTAGTTTTTACAATATAGTCAAACTAGGCTAGGTTCAATGAATTTTCCTTTTCATGTATACTCAACATCAGCATACAGTGCTCAGCCTACACACACTTACTATGTTCCTCTCACCAAAGGACACCTACACCCCCCTCACACCAAGCGACACCTACATCCCCTTTTCTACAGTCAAGCAGCCATTTTTGCATTTACAGCAAACACTGAATTCACCATCCAGTGCTTCTATAGAGCACCACGATGCTGTTGTGCAACTGAGGAGGGAAGCCTGAGCTAAAGCATCTGCTCTTTCTATTGGAGGTTCAGAGAGATGCCATGGTGGTTCCAGCCAGGAAGGCTTGCCTCATTCACCTATAGCCAGCACCACACCTCATTTCTTCAGCAGCCACAGAAGCAACTCATTTTTATCCCCTCTGCCTGACTGGAAGCTATGACTGAGTGTGAACAAAATATTGACCCAGTCTGAAGGCAACTGATGATTAAATAGTCATTGCTCTTCATCCTCCCATAGGCAGACACGTGGGCCAGGCTGAAGATGCTGGGTAGACCATGTTCTAATACCCATCTGTCAGGGATTATCTGTAACTGCTGTAATTTTGTACCTTAGCCTCAATATCTCTTTGCAGAGTGGTTCATATTTCAACTTTTGGGCAAAGCTACGACTTTTATCCCATTCACAAAAATTGTCTCGAGTAAGTATATACAAATGATCTTTAATACCAGTAACATAGCAATCATATTATAAAGTGTAGTTGTATCCACATATATTTCAAAATACTATAATCAATGATATCATTTGTAGATGACATTTCATATTTGAATTGTACTGTCTCATCTTTTAACAACCACCTTCAACTTGGGAAGCTAAAAGAAATAAATTCTTCTACATCCTTAGTCTACTTTTATCTTTCTGGCTTTCTTATGTAGACTTATAAATGCTACAATCTTTTACTTATTTTTGAATGATACTTGTCTTTTATCAGTTCTTTGGTTTCCAAAGGGAAAAAAAGTTTGGAACTTTGCAATGCGTAAAACTGATTTTTAAATGTACAGAGGGCAATTTTTATCTTCTTTTGGCAAAGAAACAGGATAATTTCCGCATGATAATGCAGAAAGAATTTTTTTAGTGAGGATAATACAGAAAAAAGTAATTGACAATTTTCTTAGATTCTGCTATTTATAGCCTATGATTTGTTACTTGCCCTTGTGATAATTGATTTTAATAAATTAATTACTGAAGCAGATAACAGATAATTTCATTGAAACTAGTTAAAATCCTTTCTTATAATTTTATCCAAATTATCTCATAGATTAAAAATAGCCATTAATGAGATGCAAGCCAATTATAGACTGGCATAAATAACAACAGTACTGAATATGATGTGCAGGCTGCATGTAAGCTCTGGGATTAAGGAATGAGTTTAACTCTATGAACTTCACAGTCTGGCACCTTTGAGGTTCTCTGCTGTTTGGTTTCAGTGTAGATGGGTCTAAATTCTCCAAGCTTTGAGATGATTTGAAAAGCTCAGAATTTCAAAGTAAAATTCACATAGAATTTATCGAATTGCTAATATCCTGTTTACATGTGAAAAGAGGGATTTAAATGTATAAGCATATTCAGTTCCAGCCTGAACAAACCCCCATGTCTCTCTTTGAGTCTACATGAATGTGAGTTTTAAATGGATTGACAAGAGCTCTTGAGAAAGAAATCACAGCACCAAGGAATATTATGGAATATAGCTGCAGTTTTTTTAGCCACCCACAGACTGCAAAGGCTATTTTGGTCTCCATCATTTCCCCAGTCAGATTTTCAGATTACAAGCCATGGTGACAAATGACACATTATTTTATATGTGTGCCAGATACTGCTAAATCGAGTATTTGCTTGAAGTTTAGTTTAGTCCAGATGTAGGGAAACAAGAGAGAACATATTCATAAACTTTTCTGGACTCAGTTGTGTGGATTATTACCAGTCTGTGAGTGGAAATTAAAAATAATACAGAAACTGGGAATGTACTCTGCATTTGTATTTCAATATAGGGAGTACCAAGAGTTTGATGTTTATAGGTGATCTTGTGACCTACTTACTATAAAACTTGTGATACCTGTCCTTGAGATAGTTACATTTGCTATTCTGTTTGCTATCTTTTCCAAAAGTGGATATTGAAAATAAATCAATTCTGTTCTGATAGAATCAATGAAAAACCCATCACTACTATGAGTTTCACTTCCATTTGTTTGATATTCTGCTTATCTGTTTAAAACAACAGATTGATAATGTCTTTTTATTGAGTATTTTTGCATGAACAAAATAGGACTCAATACTTTCTGAGAATCAAAAACACACCTGGAGGTCTATTTAAGGCACTCTGTCATTCAAAAAGAGTATTTGTAAATGAACATCAACCATGCCTGGCTTCTGGTATAGATTTTCATGCACAAAATAGGAGCATAACTTGCCTTCATTTGCAGACTGGAGTGTATTTGATATTGGTGATGACTTCAAATTGGTAATGAGCTAGCTTCTCTTAAGGAAAGAATAAATAACAGTGGATAACCATGACGTGTTCAGGTGTGCTAGGACCTGCTATATGAATGGAAAGCCAACTGTTGCAGTGATTTTGGATGTAAAGGCTTTCCCCCTAGTCCCCAAATAACCTGTAACATTTTTCTTATATGTTCATCCTAATTTTCCACTACTACAGGTAGTTTATTTCCCCGCGCACTTTTTTAAGGCCCTAGTTCTCTCCTGTTCAATTCCCAGAGCTTCCACAGTGAGGGTCATGTGTGATAGATTTGGTTGCCAAATGTCAGAATCACCGCCCACAGTCATAGTGAGCTATAGCTAGGGGAAGAAAAAAAAAAAGAGATTGGGTGCCGTAAGAATTTTGCTAAGGGAAAAGAGGACAAATGACCTCTTGTACTCTTGTAGATAGATAGTCAATACAATTTTACAAAGGACGTCACCTGCTTTCTTGTTGGGTGACATTCTTCCTTTCATTCCTCCTTTTTTAAACAATGCCATTTGTTCTTCATGCTTAGCCTCTATTTCAATTTTTAACATTGTTCCTCCTCTGTCACTCCGCCTTTGTTAGTGACTCTAATGGTGTCAGTCTGCTAATGCTGCAGAACCTACAACAGATGCCAACCTACTACCAGATTATTATGTGTCACTTCTTAATGAAAATTGCCCGTACTACACAAAATCAATTCTGGCTCACCCACTCTGATTTTAAACGTTGATTCATTTTCTTGACTACATGCTAAGCTTACCTGAAATATGATTTCTGCTTATGTAAGAATTCTGTGTAGTGTTTGTGCTGCCTGAAGCAAAAATACAATACAAAATCAACCTTCTAATCTTGTGCAAAACTGGCAGTCACACGTATTTCATACAATTATGTGGCATCAGCTTTATAGTGATTAAAAAAAAGCACAATTTTCACCTGGTTTGGTAGAGTTAATCTTCAGCATACTCTTACTGCTAATAAAAGTCGTAACTAGCACATATGTATTCTAATAAACATAGGAAAAGTTTGAAAGATCTTGCAATGAAAATTTTAACATCTTTCTCTAGTGAAAATGAATCTTTCTTGCTTACATAGACTATCCTGCTCTTCATCGTGACACAGAAGAAAGAGATAGGTCTCCATGAAAGATGACGGCTCTTCCTACAGCATGGCATGTATCAATTTATCCATATACAGGTTTTAGAGTGGTATGTGAAGGTGGATTCAATAGTGACCACAGAGAAGGCTGTCCCTGTTGGAAGTCTAGTGTGGGACTGGGTCTAGCCAGGGTGGTTAACAGATGGTAACAGATTATTTGTATCTGCTTTGTTTAAACACTGAGCTCTCAAGAGCTGTGTGCTGTTATGAGCAAGGAGGGTTACAGTTCCACTTCTGTGTTTGACTAGGAATAGTTTTCAATTCATTACATTTCCCTTATTTCAATTCTCAGACATGTATTTAAATCATCCTAGTCCTAATATATGTATGGTTGTAATCATTTATTTTTTCAATCTTGTCAGGAGAACTGTCAGTTCACACCATTCAATCTTTCAGTAGAACCACAATATGGCAGATAACTTGGTTAGCTCGTAGCTATCAAGAACTCTGTTAACATCAATCAGTATTAAGAAACAAGGAAAAATAAGGATCTGTATCTCTAGATGAGAATTGAAGTACAAATCTGTTCAATTAGGCATGAAACCTATCACTGCATATTCTCATGCATTTATCAACTCAACACTTAACTATAGTCTTCAGAACAACTCCATTATCTTTGCATTTAGCTTGCATGAAGTTGTCTTTTTAAATCCTTTTCCCCCTTAATGGCTCACTGCACATTACAGAAGTTAATATTTATAAAAGGAATTCATAAGGAACAGAAACATTTTTGTTTGCACCAGCTCGGTGCAAGAAGACCTCTTAAGATTCATAAGAGAATTACTTTTAATTCCAGGAAGCCTAAGTAACAGTGGAGAGGAAAAGGGCTAGCAGAGCAGCTGCGGGGAAAAAAAAAAAAAAATGCTAAATCTCCTTCTACCAGGCTTTTAATTTTGGCCACCCTCCGCTCCGCCTGACTACAGCATGACGTGTGGATGTGCATGAGGCCACGGCTGCTCCCCACCCCCGCCTAACAAAGGCACCCCGAGGGGCCGGCTCTGCCCCAAACCCAGGAGGAGCGGGGGCTCCGCCGCGGCAGCCGCGGGATCTCCTTCCCCGCGCCCTCAGCACCCTCCGCTGGCCGCCGCCGCTCCCCGGAGCCAGCGCTGAGGGGCGGGATGCTGAAGGGCGGCTCCGCTGGCGGCTCCCCACGGGCTCCCTCTTTCTCTCCCACCTATATGTGTGTATGTGCGTTCTCACCGGTCTGCCCGACGGGCAGTGCGATTCCCGTAGGGTGCCGGCGATCTGCAGCCGCGTGCGGCTGGTAGAGACACAGCCGTGCGGAGGAGGAGGGCTGAGGCACGCAGGGGCCTTTGGGGAGGCACGGGGGAGCACCCCCCGCCCTATGCCGCCTCCACGCCGGGGCTGCCCGGGTGAGCGGGCCTGGCTGGGCTGCGGTGCGGCTTGTGGGGGAGCAGCTCCGCGCTGAGCCCGGGTGCGGGCTGGGGTTGACTTCACCGGGGGG
>VXAL01004693.1:144205-179489 GCA_013399475.1 Chauna torquata | reverse complement strand
CGGCGGACCGCCCCCGAGGTAGCGCCGGAGGGAAGGGGCGCGAGTTGCCGGGGCTGCGGCTGGCACCATGGGCAGCGGGCGCGGGGGCGCGGCGGCCGGGCTCCCTGCGCGCTCCCTGTGAGCCCGGCGATGAGCCGGCGCCCCGTGGAAATATTTTGGAAATAGCGCGGAGCGGTCCGAGGAGGACGAGCGGCACAGCGTTTCACCGGCTGAGAGGAGGTCGCCCGGCGGTAGTGTATAGCAAGTAAGTGCTGCTTTTTCCTTGGCTTTTCGCTGCGTTACCTTCGTCTCGAGCGACTTCTTTTCGCAGCTGTTGGTTGCCTGCGCCTGGTTCGCGGGCGGCCCCGGCGGCAGTTTTCCGTCGGCTGGCGTGTAGGTGCGGGCGGCTTGGGGCTGGGATTGCAGGGGAGCCCCGGTCCAACTCCGCCGGCGCGGAGCTGCGGCGCGGCGGCCGGAGCAGCGCAGCGTCCCGGGAGCGCCGTGCTGCCCGCTCTGCAACTGTAAGAAATGATGCCGTATAGGCGTTAATATAAGATGCCTTTTCCTTTGTGCTGGGCTGTAACTGAATTCTCGGAGTCTCTTAATTGCTTTCCATCAGTGGCTCTTGCTGGAGAGAGGCAGGTTGTGTGCGAACGTTTCAGACCCGCTCAGGGACTGAGATAGTGAAACTGGAGTTCCGATTTTGATGCCTTTAACTTTCTTGTGTCCTACCTGGGGATTTTCTCCGAGATGCTTTTGCTGTGAGGATATGGTTTACCCAGTCTTGTTTGTTTGCTTGCTTTTAGCCCGTGGGTATTTATTGCTATACTTGACATTGCCACGGAACAAAAAGTTGGCTGTAATATGTTTGAGTATACAGAACACAGGTTGCAGGCAGGGGACTAATTCTCCTGTCGGAGGAACTCCACTTTGAAGGAGCAGGCCTGTGGGTCTGTAATCTCCTGTTAAATCCCCAAAGAGGTCAGAGCAGATCTGTCACAAACAGGAGAATAAATTCTGTTCACCTTTCAGCACAGATAGCATATAAGCTAAGCAGCCTGCCTTCCCGTATCTATGAAACACCTATGTCTAAAATGCAGGGGATAGAGAGGTGAATTCTGGGCCGGTTTGGGAGAAGACAGAACTTCAGACTGTGTTTAATTAAGTTTGCTTGTATTGATTTCCTTGGCATCTTCTCTCTGAGCCTGAAAACTACGATCTTTTACAGCGACCTTGATGTGCGTTCTGTTCGAACACGCAAGCATCACAGAATCAAAGCAGTTACACAGATTTATAGCTCAGCTCTGACATTTCACTAAGAGCTCCGACAGTTCCAGTGAACATGGTAGTTTCAGCAGAGGCAGTGGGCATGGTGTGCGTCTAGACTTGGGGAAATAACTCACTCGCAGAGATGAGAGCATAAGTTGCGGTGTTGGAAGCATACGCTCCTGCAGAAATGTCAATGTGTGTGAGACATTTGATGAGTTTTGGATATTTCTTTTTCTAGTCAGATCTCTAGCAAAAGGCGTGTTGGGGGGGCAATCTCGGAGCTTTCCAGGTTAAGGCACTTTGCTTTGCCGACACGACCAGATCTTTTTATGGGCTGAAATACACATTTTTACTTAGATGCAAAACTAATAGGATTAAAAGATGTTGGCTTGGCAGTACTGTGAACATATAACTAACTCAAGTTTATAGCAGAAAGATAAAGTAAGCCTTTCCCATAATGGTGGATGGAGCTCCCTGTGGGTTAGCAGGCTAAGGGGAATGTCATTTGTTTCAGTGCAGTTTCAGGAGAGCTTTCCTGTGGTTCGTATTTCAGACTCCCTGAACATACTGTCAAACAAAATTAGAGTAACTGTTGAAAGACGCTGGGACACAATCCTGTTCATTACTTAAAACACTCAGTTTCTGCGTCATATCAAAAAAGTATAAATTTTTAATGAAGTGTACCTGTGGTTTTGTTGTAGTAATTCCTTTCTCTGTTGCAGAGTGGCAGGCTTTCACTAGGCATGTGCAAGGGAGATCATAAAACACTGAAGCATGCACTGATCTGGAAGTCATTTGGGCTACATATTACATTGGTGTTTTCCACAATTAACATAAGTAACTGCTTATACCTGATTATATAAATAAATGGGTTTTAAAAATTGTATCAGCTTTGCCACTTCCAATGCATGTTACAGAGCCCTGTTCTTTCTTTCATTTTTAGTTCTTCAGATTAATCTAATGCTATGCTCTCTCTTTGCCTCAAGAGGAAGAAAACATACTTTAATGATGTATCATTTGGCTTTTGCAGTATCTTGTCCTGTAGCTATGAGATAATCTAATGAACGTCCCTGCCACTGAATTAAAGAGCATATCGCTCTAGACTTTCGCTTACAGCCAGGTTTTCATTCTGTTACATGGCCAAAGAAACAAGTTTTCAGAGTCTAATAGAAAAAAAGAAACCTTTCTTTTTCTGTTAGAAACTTGAAAGGTGAAGGTAAGACCTGAGGTCTTGAAGGGTAAAATTACAAAGCGATGACTTCTAAGGTACTAATCAAAACCCTTTATCTTCACATATTTTCTTTATCTTTGAATTGGAACGTATCAGAAAGCCTTTCTGCACATTTATGCTTTGGTTTAAAATGTGTGTGGTTCTTGATTTTAAGAACTTGAGAATGTCCATCATAGAGTTTACTGTAAAGCTATTCCAGCATTCTCTTTAATGTGCGGTATCACAGTTTGCTTGTAGCTTTTGAATCAGAGATTTCCAAAGTACAGTATATTCAACTTTATGGTATGCATTTTTATTTTAATACTATGCAAATCCTTTTAATAGAGAAGATGTTGACTTGATTCAGAAGTTTCAGGGTAAGCTCAGACATTACATTTCTTTCCTGATTTTTTCTGTATTTGCTCAGATGTGCTGTTTGGCTTGTCAGGCATAACTTTCCTGAACCAACAGAAAGCCCTGTAAGCAAAATTAAACATGTCAACAGTTAAGCCAGGTTTTTGTAGTCAGTCCAACCCAGTTGAGTATGTCATTTCTATTAGTCTTAAATCAAAGATGTATATATATTTAAAAAAGAGCTGTAGTCTGTTCTCAGTTCTTCGCTCTGAAGTGCTCAGATAAGTACCATTTCTTCATGCTCGTAGTTTAGCACTGGTCCTTGTGCCTGAGCCACTAGGAAAATTGTGAAACTGTCAGTGTTGCTTACCAGTAGTCATTGCCAGGTTTGCTTGCATGCATTGTTAAAAAGGTAAGGATTTGTAGCAAATAATGTGTCAAATGGAGTTAACATGTAGTCTTGGCCCTTCTCATGGCTGTGCTTTTCAGTTCAGATTTCCAGAGAGAGAACTGAATGTGGGTGGGTTGAATCCCAGTTTATGTCTGCTGCATCAACATGTACCTAAGACAGTCTGCTGTGACATTGGCTCAGCATGATTACACAGCCGACCTTCTGTATTTGCCCTGAGTTTTACCTGCCGTAACTGGAAGAGTCAGAAAGCCTTACTGTCATTGTGGCAAACCTAAATTGTCTGCATTCCTGTTGCAGATCAGAGAATGCAGAGAAAGAGGAAGCATACATTAAAAAAAAAAGAAAAAAAAAGAAAAAAAAAACAGATTATGCCTCAAATATACCACTCTACTCAACACCAGGGAACACAGTGGAGGCACTGTCGGTGAAATTCACATATATATTTAATTGCTGAAGGTAGACATCTGTCCATCTTCAAAGACTGATTTAGTGGGTGATGTGTCTACTCCTTATGAAGAAGAGGAGCTATATAATATGGAAACAAAGCTTTCTCCACTGCGCACTTCAGATGTTGCTGTGTTTCTGTAGTTGTCATTTGGGACTCTGAGTTTTATCTTCAGTAATTAGCTGAAGTTGGCCAAAAGAGGTGGCACATTCAGTTGTGTCATGAGTCTGGAGGTGCAGGAGCCAAGGGCTGGGTTCTTCCTTGAGGACTTGCTCTCTTCAATTTAGTGAAGTAATGGATAGAGGGAGACTAATTAAGAAAAATGTTTGGGATGAGATTAATTTCATGACTTGCTCTCCATTTTGCGTTGGGTGGTGTTGGACAAAAATCTAAATGCTCTTCATTGTCATCCTACTGTGAGAGTAGTAGTAGATTTTAGATACGTGTGTGCAGTTGTTCTAAAAGATGAGGTTTTCCCTGTAAAGCCAAAACGTGGATAAATGATATTGTTGGACAAAGTCTGCTGTGCCACTCCAGTGTTCAGAATGACTTTAATGATGAGGCGTGGATATATGTGGAAGGCTGCACTGTACCTTTCAGTGTGAAAAGCAGGTGCCCCATTGACAGGAGCTGAACATAGCATGTCCATTTTGCCCTGAGAAGGGACGCAGATGGTCCTAGCATGGAACAAGCCATGAGACAGAGCTAAAGTCTGACACTGGTGCTCGCAGGGTGCATTTCAATGGCCACTGAAATACCTGCGTGAGATGTGGTTGGGGTGGGAGTGCTAACGTTTTCCTGCTTTTATACTTGCATTGAAACTAAGTCTGTGAAAGAGCGCATGGTTTTAGTCGCCATGAGTGCAACTGATTGTTGGTTCAGTTGATTATTCTGCAGGTAGTTATAATCTAGGTCTGTTCTCAAGATTGCTGGAATTTTTATTTATTTGTTTATTTTCACTATGATAAATTTACTACTTGCTGTTATGTTTGGGTGTTCCTTGCCTCGTTTGGTGAGATTTTGTTTCAAAGATGTGCTTTTAAAGCTGATGATATCAAGCACTTCTGAAGTGTTTATTGCTTGGAGCTTCCGAGATAATGTTATCAGAGTTTATTCATCAGACTATACCAAAGGTTTTTTTTTTTTTGTTTTTGTTTTTTGCTTTTGTTTTTTTTTTTTGGTTGTTGTTCAAGCACAATTTTTTCAAATAGTGAACAGTATACTGGCTTTCTTGTTGAAGATGTTAGAAATGGCTTTATAAGTCAATTGCTTCTGGTCAAATTATTTAAATAGACTCATATTTTACTGTGAACAAAGGCTGTTTGAATAAAGCAGAACACATGCCTTTTTTCCTCTACATCTGTAACACTACATTTATTTAAAAGAATATGGCTATCTGTAAAGAAGAATGGGAGTGTTGTTGATGACATTTGGTTTTCTTCCCCTTTCTGTCAAAAACTAAAGAGAGTTTGAAATCATTCTGTACAGATGGCAGAATCTGAGCAGTGAGAGTAATCTCACCCTCTGATTCTTTCCTCAGTGTAAAGATTATTTTGCTATTTTTATTGAATTTAGTGTAAAATTCTCCATGATTTTAACAGGTACAATACCAAGCTCTTGGAAATCTTCTCAACGTTTGACGTTCATCCATAGTATAGTAGTTATCATTTGCCTTACTATAAGAACACTGATTCTTAATTGCATAATTGTTTCTGAAATTCTTTTTATGAAATGCTTTGCTGTTTCTAAATATATTGTCTTTCAAAATTATGTGAGATAGCTTTTGCTAGTCATCTACATGGCAAAATGTTTTGATTGACTATTTTAACAGTTGTGAATAATGAACTGTATGTTTCAGCTTCTCCTACATAAATGGACATTGATTTTCTTTGGCTTGCTTTTGACCCCTAAAGAAGTAAAGCAATTAGAATAATGCTTGTACTTGTTCTCTCTCTCTTATCATTTCATATATATTATAAACAGCCTTTGAGAACTGATCTACTTTAATCAGATTTTTTTCTGAGTGAAAAAGGAGGCGAAAATCATTGGCTGTACGGTTGTCTTGTAGCTCTGGATTTCATCACGCACAGCTGTCTGCCTGTATCCATTATCAGTTGGTATCACAGCTGAATGTTCCTAAATAAAGCAGAATTCACAAACAGTTTGTTGTACACCTGTTTTAATCAGTTATTAAATGGTAAACATTTATGAGGCAATACATTGAGTTCGGTCCATGCAGAGCAGTTCTTGTCATGTAGTAAAACACACACCAGTGCACGCACAGAGCTCTTTACTGGGGATAGATTTATGAATGGGAATCAGCATCAGGCCTATGGGTTTTAAAAATTGGAGTGCCTTCATTCTAATTCTACTCATTATGTGTTTTGCTTTTTTATGAAACAACTTTATGAATGCAAAGTGTAATATATAATAAAAAGTACTCTTTTCAAAATCAGTATTAGGCTTTAATTATGTGGAGGAATGGATTTAAAAGCAAACTAGGGTTATAGTTCCAAGAAACCAGAGCGGTTAACGCACTATGAATATGACATGTTTGGCTGCTGTCAGGGGTGCAGTTAGTAGCAGGGCTCCCTGCTGGCGAACTAAGCAACTCTATTAATGTAAGTGCAAAAATAACTATGTTGCTTTTTCAGCTGAAGCAACTTCTCAGTCAAATACAGTGACATTCATGATAGAATTTTTCTGGAGAAAGCTTGCTGTAACTGTGGTAGACATTTCTAAGCAAAGTATATAGAAATCATGACAGCACCTGAAGATTATCACCTTTCATTTTTCTTTAAATTGCTGAGAGAGATTGGGAAAGATGTTCCTGGATAACTGAATGCACAAATACACCATGCCATTAGTCTTTCAGCTAGTTAATTCTTAAGCATCTGTAGTAATGGTTCATCATATGCTTTTATCAAGTTACTGTCTTATGTAGTGGTAAGGTTGTCTGGGATATTTTCTTGGGATGTCTTAATTAAAATTACCTAAATTTCAGATTTTTAATCTGTTTTATAAAGTAACTTCCATTTTTACTATTTTCAGTAGCTTCCCCCTGATGGGGTACTGATCTCACTATCAGTGATTATACATTCTTTTTGCTGTATTATCATCTGGGTTCTCAACACCATTTATATAGCTATATATTTCTGCAAAGTTTTCTTGTGAATTTTTTTTTTTTTAAGTCCTATTTCTGAGAAACAGACTGCATTCATTGCATGCTTTGATTAATAGGGAAATCCAGTTGTTAATGGTGGTTTGATATTCCCACGTATCACTGTGCTCCTACGCAACATGACCTTTTATGTACCTCTTATTAACTCTTTTTTTAACCTCTTCATAAAGATATTAAAATATTTTTTCCTGAAATGAGAATTTCAAGGTTAAAGTGCAACATTATTTATTTTCCTCATGTAGTACAGTTTATATCCAATTAATTGTTTTCTCAAGTCCGAAATTCTGTTTTTTTTTTGTGCTCTGCCTCTGTTTATGTACAATTGGTTATTAATATTAATACATTATTATATTTGTGTACTCTGTCCTTACAGGACTGAGTCTATGACTTTTCCTCTTTGAAATCAGACTTGATTTTGGCTTTTATAATTACTCTTCACAATTATATATTAGCTGCAATTGTCTAACCTCAGCGAAGGCATGCTCTTTTGTGGAAAAGCATTTTGGAAAACAGGAAAACAAAAAGTTTTGGGGACCAGTTCCCTTTTGTCAAATTAGAAAAGCATCATCCAACATCTATGTGAATTAACTGGACCTTTTCTGTTATGGTCATGCACTGTATATAGACCCATTTTTTTTCAATATTAAACAAAATTACTTAAGTCTTATTATTTGCAAGTATATTTTCATGTTTCAACTCTGAAAATATTATAGCTCATTTTTGTCTAAAATGATAGATTGGCTTGATAAAACTTTTTTTTTTCCTCCAAGGAAATAAAGAATTAAGGGTATAGTTTGCATATATTAAAAGTGAGATTTAGAATGAGACTATGACACTGTAGATTTTATTATATCAGGTTTGGGGGGGGCTACACAGGCTTCTTGGTCCAATCAGTTACCTTGTCGTGTTGCTGCTGTATTGAATATTGTCTCTATAGAAAGCTGATAATGTGCCAAAGATCATAATCTTAAAATAAATGATGCACAACTACTGCTTTTATCATAAGTAAGATAGGAAATTATGCAAAGCAGGAAAGGTACTAACAGGCAGATTGGTTGATAGGTCTAGACAAAAAAGTCTGTCAGTCTGAGATATATATGTATATCCCTCAGATTCCTGATAGGCAGGGGTGGGGATGATAGTTAAACTCAGGAAATGTTTTAAATATCAAGGGATTCAATCCTGGAATACTTTGTTAAGGGAATCTGATCCAGTGCGGCTGCATGGCCAATACAGCGGGAGAACATTCAGTTCATAAAGGGTCATCTGGCAGAGACCTGAATCTCTGATCCATGAGCCACCAGGTTTTGTGGCTGAAATGTTTGGAAGAAAGTATAGGATGTGGGTAGTGGAGTAATGGAGAAAGACTTTTGGGGTGAAGCTCAGATGGCATTTTTTGTTAGTTTTTTTATTTCAGCCTTGTGAATCCAGTAGTTACAAGACAGTCTGATTCTGTGTAGTTAGACAGTCTGACCAGAGTGATCTGGACAAGCTCCCGGGAAGCTCTTGCATCTACAAAAATGGAATTTGTAGCTGGGTACAGCTTCTACAAAGCACCCGACACAGCTTCTACTAAGTGTCTGACACCCAATGGGATTTAGGTTTGCATGATGCTGTGTTTTAGGGGAAGAGTTTTTCTCCAATCGATATAGACCAACACCTCTACAACAGGCTGTTCTCAGAATATGGCACCTACTTCACCACATTATGTTATTTTCTAACGCATTTTTCTTACACTGATGTTTGCTATGGCAGATTCAAACCGGAATGTATTTTGATGGGTTTATCTTGTGTTCATTTTCAGGAGATGTTTACATTCTTAAATATTATGAAGAAACATGATGCCTACCTTTCCTAAAAAATGTACCAGAGAAGAATCAAATATATTTTCTAGTGAGTAACTGTTGGGAAGGATTGCTGATTTGAAGTGCTGCTTCCTAGCTGCAGACTTGGTACATGTCCTGTAATACTGAAGGGACAAGCTATTATAACTTGTCATAGGAAATCACAGACAGGAACTTAGCCCACATACGCAGGTGAATGTAGCTATATGTGCTTTCTTAGGGCAAGATGTGGCACAGCTGCTGACCTTAGACATTATAACTGTTCATGCAGTGAGAGATGATGCCTTTAATGGGAATTACTCACCCTAACTGTGCATACTGTGGTAAAATCAGTGCTAGAGCCAGGAGGTATTCTCTGAATCTCAACACTAAAACCCTAAAGAAACCTATAAGCATCTTTTCCCTACTTCTTTCTTAAAGAAAATAATTTAAATAAAGCTTTCCATATGTCAGTGGAATGTTTACCAAATGCAGCAGATGCTTTTAATAACTTACAAAGGGCATCAGTAATGACTGTTCCGCAGTTAGAGTAAAAACCCCTGTGTTTTAAGATGGCGGTAAGACATCACGTACAGCTGTTCATTAGAAAGAATGATAGTAGGTGTTTAACGGTACTGATAGGGAACTTTGGTGTTTTTCACTATGGATTTTTTTTTTTTCCACCTTTCACTCACAGGAGTCTAAAATGACAAAACACTTTCCCCGCTAGCTACTGCATAGTAGTGCTGACCACCATGTGTACACACCAGTATGCCTTCTATACAGTTCTTTGATGGCCGCAGGACTGTAAGCCTGAGACCATCAGTAACTGTGGTAGTAAACATCTAAGTAGACTGTAAGAAAGAAGGAGACAAATGTAGTGGGTGTGCTTTTGCAATTCTTTATGCTGTGATGGAGAGAGAATATATGACCCGTGAAAAGAGGAAAAGGTGAGGAAAGGCATTTTTAGACAACGCAGACAAAGAACTGTAAGAAGAACAGAAGCAAGACGTTTGATGAGAGAGCTGCTGTCTGAGTTCTTGAGGGGAAAGTGGTACTTCCCAAGATTACACTTGTTCAGTACTTGAAATATGTCCTTGAAGTATGGACCTGCTACTTATGCAGAGGAGCTCTGCCAGAAGCATGTTCTCTGTCCATCTGAGAAATGTCTGGGCAAGACTGTAGCTGTGTCACTGTTCCGTGAAAGCCCCATAAGTTCCCCATACTTAAAGCAGGACCTTGTGTGCAGGAATTCAGTTGCATCCTTAGTCCACTCACTTCTGTAGGCCCATTTGAGGATGTAGTTGGGATGCTCTGGTTCTTAAGGCTACCTGAGACTGGCACACAAGGTGCAAAATGGAAATCAGTGAGGCCCTCAAGTTGTTTCATGTTAGGAAAGATACAAAAGTGGCATCATCAGGATTTCTTTTCCTGTTGCCCTGATGTACATGTATATATACATGTGTATCTCACTCAAGATAAATGCTGCAATAGGTTGGGCTTCATGCACATGCCTGTTTTTACAATAGACTTTGTAGTAGTCTGTAGGGACAAAGCAGAGTTATGGATCTCATTTCACAATTGTAATTTGCTTAGGAAAGTTTTCTGGGCACCTTCCTTTCCAGCAAGTAGAGCTGGAACAAATAGCTGGAACCACCTCTGAAGGCAACTGTAAAAGTGTAAAATTATGATTGTGAGCTTTCTAAATGCTAATTCTACTTCTGAGACTTTAGATGAGAAGGAGGCTGCTTTCATGGATCAAGTGTCAATATTACTCCAGTTATAAAGTGATACACATGATTAACTTACATTCTTCATTTTGTGTCAGCAGAATTATCTTCTCTGGATGGTGAAAAATATTTTAGATCTTTCTACATATAGAATATTTCTACAGACATTTAAAGTGCAGGAAAAAGCATCTACACAAAAGCTCACAAAAACATACTGTACTTTGAAGTTTTGCAATTACAGCTAAATGTTACTTTCTGCAGGTTTACAGCATGTAAATAGTTGGAGATGGTACTGCAAGGATAGCTAGTCCTTTATTTTTAAAAATTTACATCTGCAGAAGCAACCTATATTTATGAATGTATAAAATGTCCTGCTGTGTGTTTGAAACCTATGGTTTTGCCCCAAATACCCATCTGTTTGTTCATCAAAGCATTTTGTTAGCTTAAAGAGAAGGTGTAATTACATAAATACCATCTTTTACTGAAAAGAATTTTTTTTAACACCATCTTACTGAAATACGCTCTTCTATTTAGAAATGATGAGAAAAAAAGAAAACATGCTCTTAAATACCACAGAATACTGTTAGACATCAAAATCGCAGTCTCTTATGCAAGGCAATTGTATACGCAGTACTGGGTCACATTCAGGAAGCAGATTATGGACAGTATTTGACCCTTGAGCTTTTGACTATGCAGACAAATCCAGCACATGGAATACACTTGCAAGAAGCCCTAGATTGAGAATAACAATGTATACTAAATAGCACCTATCTGTGCAGCCTTTGATTTAGGATGTGGGTCCCTCTAGAGTCTGCAAGTCAGATTTCCAGTCATTTAAAATTGTAAAATAAAGGAAAGCAAAAAATCAATAAAGAAGTAACTTACAAAAATAATTACTGTAGGCAAAATCATAGATCAGCGCAATGTGCAGCCATAGACTGGGTTGGGAAACTGGCATAGCCAGGTTCTTATTCACAAACGTGCAGAAAGGACAGTCCATGACATACTGAATAAAGGTAATTCAGAATGGACAGTTACCTTCTTATTTGTCCCACTACTATTCCTGCACCTAATAGATCTGTACCTCAGGATGAATTAAAGCTCTGGACCTACAATCTTGGGATCTGGCATTTAAATATTCATAGCAATGCTCTGTTGGTTCCACTATATCTTGTTTGCGTGAGCTGAATGAATAGGTGATTGACCAAATATTTGTCTTCCTATCAACTCCAGTATTTTTTTTTTTTTGGTGATTTCTTATGAATATACATCCCAGACTGTGAAAAATTCATATTTTAAGTAAACAGTGGTTCTCATTTTTTCATCTGGGCATATTGCTTTGCAGTGTTCTCTAATAGAATCAAGAAGAAAAGTGAGAAGAGCCAGAATTAGCTTTTGTGCCTAAGTTTGGGCTCCAGGAAATAGCCTGTGTATTTAACCAAAACAAAGGTTGTGGTGGGTTATAAAATACAAAGGCTTTTTTTTTTTTTTTTAAGGTGGAAAACTTGTTTTGCAGCAGATACATAAATTGATGGATACTGCCTCCTATAATCAGAAGGCTCCTCAGTCCTGTAGTTGCTGTAAGCAGACACTGTATGTTGATCTGTATATACAGAAGTGGTCCTTGGGATGTTCTTCATCGCGGCCTTACTGCATATTTCCCTAGCAGCCTTCATACACTTGCTTAGAAGGAGAATGCAGATGTTTTGTCCGAACATGGCAGGCATGACATGACTGAGTCAGCTCTGTCTTCCTCAGCCACAGAGAGGATGTCCTTCTATGACAAGCTCACTTTTCATCATTCTGAGAAGTCGTTGTTTTACTGAAATACACAAGACAGCTTCTGAAGTGTGAAATGATCTGTATGGCAGTCCCTTCCGTCTGAGTAGCCACCTGCTATCTGGGGCCTTGCTGGAGTGCTCCTGTTAAAAGAAAGTAGATGATGCATATCAGAGATTTTTGTGGTGACATCCTTGTTGTTCACAAAAATTGGACATAATATTTCCTCTTACAGTGTCGGTGAACATGCTGCAGATAGCCGCTTGTGGCAGAAACCCACTTGTTGCCTTTGCGGTGAGCGTTGCTTCCCACAAAGCCCTATTTCCTCTCACAGCCATGACTGATGCAATGTTTCTTCTTACCTTCCTTATTACGTGTTGTGGCCCATCAAGCATTTAGCTCCCATGTTTGCAGTTAGTCAGCAGCAGGAAGGCCATGCATTGGGTTCTTACTGGCAATGTTCTTGGGTGGTAGCTGCTTTTAGATTATCTGTCATGCTGCATACCCTCCTCAAGCCTATTCACAATCACAGCAGAGGGTCATCTTCCAGGCCTGTTATTCTGACTAGGTTGAATCTTCTCCTTATATGCCTCTGCTGGTTCCTCTCCTCCCTCACATCAAGCTGAAGCTCTCTCTCTGTTTTCAAGGGTTTTGTTTAGCAAAGCCATGCATTAGGTTCTGTATTTAGCAGCTTACTGAGATTTTGGTTGCTGCCACCTGTCCACTGTCTGAGTTGCCCATTCTGTCCCTTGAAATTTTCCATGATACATATTTTTCTGTCTCATAGGAAAGTAAAAATGTTCTACCTACAACTTGCATATCTGCTTTTATAACCTTCAATTGTAAACTAACAGCTTCCATCTGGAGCTGATTTCAGGCCTAAATAAGAAATTTTGTTCAGTTGTTCATTTTGAATAGTTTTATGATAATAGTTTTATATAATTCAGTAAGATCTTAGCATCTAATTTTTGAGCAACTGAAACTTTGCCTTTTATCATTTTTCTCCTGCTACTGCAATAATAAAATCTACCAACTCTATGCTCTTGAGTATTAAAACATCCTGTCACAGAGCATGAAAATAGTATTTCTTGTTTTAATATACACTTGAATATTTAATTTACAGTTACTTAATATACATTTACTCAGTGAAATTGTTGAGCCTACTTGAAGTGATTGTTTTTAGATATCTGCCTTGAGGCAGTACATATCAGACAAGGACAGAGTACCTAGAAATTTACTTTCAGCTTGATAAAACATCCATTTTTTTGTTTATGGATGACTCTTTGGCATTTGATGGCAGTCATGACAGTGGTTAGTGTTAGATTTCTTGTATTTAAACCCATTTCAGCAACAGGAAATTGAGAGTTAGTGTCAAGAGTTTAGTTTTAAAATACAGCAAAAGATCCTGAGAGTGAACAGCTTGAACGAGCAAAATTACAAATATCAGTTTGACTATACAGTGAATTAAAAAGTAAACAGTGAATTATGGAAGGGAAATTTTATTCTTGAATCCAGACTGCAAAGATGTGGAGTGTGGGGAGACTCAAAAAGAACATGTGGATCCTGGTGAAAACTGAAGTTTTACCCCAAACTATTTTCTTTCTGTGTGATGTTTTTTGTTACTGAAGTTTCAGTAAATTTCAAAACTGTAAGTTGTTTTAACTTAAACCTCATTATTTCAGTTTTGCAGTGTTAAGTCTACTGAGTAGAGATCTACTGAGAGCAAGATCTCAACAAGGAACTTGAACTTCTGAATTAGATTTGCTCTGTGATCACCACATAGGCTTGAGCAAGGTGCATAGATTTCTTTTGGTTTGTTTATCCCATTTAGCTTAAATTCATACTTCGTGGGCACATGGGTTAGTACTTTGAAACTTCATTAATGAATGGTTACATAAAGGGTTATTTCTATTAATTAGAGACAGTGGAAGCACGTAGTGTGTTAGATATTGATTTACATGCATTTTTGGTTTCTCAGAGTATTTTGCAAGATCTAGTAGCAAATTTCTGTATACCTGAAGTCACTTATTTTTCTGATGTATCTCTTGGAAGAACATTATGCAAACCTGTAAAATAAATTGACTTGTTGTAGGTGCATTTCAAATGGATTTGCCTAAATCTAGTCTTGACATAAATTAAATTTGATACAAAGTCATATTTGCTCATTTTCCACTCTCTGTCTTAATTGATATTCTGTCAGGAAAATCATTTGGAGGTCTTAGGATTCATGTAATATAATAAGCATTTGAAGAAATCTCTTTGAGATCTTTTTTGAGCCACAACTGCTAAAGAATTTTATTCTTTTCCTGTTACAGCACTGTAAAAGTAAAAAGTGGACTTCTTCGTTTAGAGAGCTATAAATTCCCAAAATAAATTATAATTTGTTTGTGTTTAAACAAACAGCTGAATTTATGGGTTAGTAACCTGTGCTGCTTCGTACAGTATGACAGCTCTGACTTAAAAAAAATCCTTTTCCTATGTTAGTATTTAGTTTCAAAACTGCTCTAATTTCATGCGCAAATCTGCACATGGATTTGATGTGATGTTACATTTTTCCCATTATGGGAAAAAATTAAAATAAAACTGAAATATCAGAGTAATCTGAATGAAAGTAAAAGAGGTAGCCTAGCATGAAGCCAGCTAGTAGTGCTGTCAAGCCAACTACTAACACTTGCTTCAGTGTCACTGTAGGCAGGCTTGTGCTAGTAGAGGCCTCTGGCTTTTTTGTTGGCCAGCACAGAGACTTCTAGATCGTTCAGCCTTGTGCAATGTAAACTCCTGAATTCCTGCTTTGCTAATCGTTACAGCTTTAGGTAGTTGTTTTTTTTTGCTGGTGCATAAGATTTTGAGGGAATGTTACTAGGTTATGGAAATGAAATGGCCTCTTCTAAGAATCAGATGCTTTGTTAAGAACCAGAAAGGGGCTAGCATGACTTCACTGTCTCACCAAATACTCGTGTCTTGGCAAGGCCTCTGATGTTTTGGGCATGTGCGTGTAGAAGTCAATGACACTGTGTAAGTAATGCAGTAGTAACAGGCTAAGAGTTGTCCCCTTAAAAAAAGAGAGCAGAGCTGTCCATCATGATCCTGTCTCTCCCACAGTACCTTGTCAGTGACTGGTTCTGCAAGGTGAACCAGCCAGCCTGTGTATTAGTCACTGATGTGAGATATCAAACCACTTACAACTTATGATTTAGTATCCTTGCACACAATATATGCTCGTTAGCCAAGATTTCTAGTGCCATTGCCCTTGTCTGCAGCAGTGGTCTTGTTATCTTAAGTCATGCTACTGTAGTTGATACTCAGACTGCCTCACCTTTAGGGCCATGGTCTGCTTAATAAAAAGGTACTGTTTCAGTATAGATTTATGGCATAGCATTGTGGATAGCGTAGTGTTTTCTCTTTAAATGAGATAATCCACATTGGTCTTGCATGTATTACATTTAGGTAAGTAGCTCTGTGGTCCTACTGTTGTGGTATCTCAGTTCCTCCACAGCAGTTGCTAGTTCTGAAAGCAGTGCTTTCATTTGTCTTCACTTTATTTTGAGGTGGCAGGTTATCTATCAAGAATAAAAGTTCGTATCCCTGATTGCCAGTAGGATTAGTAACGGAGTCTCTGTTTTATCCAGTGATGTGTTTGCACAAAACCTTTAAGAACTTTTATTGCCACTACCGCTCCCTCTACGATCAATTTTGCTGAAACTGAGTACTGGGAAGACACTGCAAATTCATAAATGCTTTTGGAGGTGCTTAGACATGCAGGTATATTCTCAGACTTTCACCCTTGTGTGGGCATATACAGGCAGGACAATAACACAAACTTCGTTTTCTCAGACAATCAAATCAAGAAATAATGATGACTACAGCAACATGTCCTTTTGTTTTCTGTTACTCTCTGGATGTTTTGTATACTGTGTTGTATTTCATAGAATAAAACAATTGTACATTTATAGAACATGTAGTATGGGTGCTAGTTAAAGCTTTTTGTGTCCAAACTGGTAGTTGTAATACAACCAGGGAAAGCAGTTTATTAACATAGTTGGGGATGTGAGACACAGGCTTCCATTAATTTAGCTGATTGCCTTTTAAGTTGTGGGTGGGGGTCTGGGGAAATTATTCCAGTGTTCAGCAAATGGGCTAAGAGATGCCATGATCAGTGGCAGTAGGCATTTTGCAAAGAAACTGGCTGGATGAAAGGCTAAAAACCTCCTGCCACATAATTCTGGGCTCCGTAGTTCATCATATCCCATTAAAAAGATTAAAACAATAGAAGCTTTAAACCAAACCTGTCCAAGAAAATGTTCAACGGAACAGGAGAGTCTTAAAACCTGATTCAGATGCAGAGTGATAAACTTCCAGAACCCCTATTTGTGATTAAACTTATTACCTTTTTTACTTTCTACTTTCCTCTAGTTGGTGTATGTCTCTCTCCCATGCCAGATTTCCACTCTTTGAAAGTATAGTTAGCATTTCTCACTCTCATGGAAAGAAGAAGCATCACTTTGTACCATTTCGTTCTTTTGTCGGTGACACACAGAATTATATAGTGGAATTTTTTGCTTACTGACTGGAAATAAAAATTCTTTCCACTTTGAGCTTTACTGTTTCTTGGGGTGTCTAAGACACTACAAAGAACTTCAGACACAATTGTAAAGTTTATTGCTCCTGTGTTTTGCTGGAGAGATTGTTCCTAGGGTTACTCAGATCCTCCAGTGTTCATGCAGTGCCCTTGAAAATTAAGCGTAGGGTTCAGACTTGATTTGCATTTTTAAACTCTGTTAAACAATTTACCAGTAGAGCTGAGGGAAAAACTTCTCAGTGCTGGCAAAATTGGTGCAATTTGTAAATTGGCTTCATGCTTTCTATTGGTTTCTATGCAAATGAAAGGTGTAAAATGTTCTTGTCTGGCTGAATGCATTTGCTGTTAAAAGATTAAAATTTCATGATGATACATTGTAGTAGAATTGTGCTTCTGGCAAAATAATAGTGCCTGCATGCTCTGTATCCCTGGAAAGCTGAGAGCCTTATGCAACATCAGACTTGGGAATGCTGCAAAAAAATTGTGCACAGGAATTTTTGGAAGTACAAAACCAAGTGAGTCAGTATGGCCTGTGCTTCAGAGGATTTTCTTAAGCCCTGTGAATAAGGGAAATACAAATATATCTTACAGGTCTGGGTAAAGCGCAAAAAGAAATCTGAAAGATAAGTAATTTACCTTGGATGTTTGAATGCTGTGTAAGAACTGAACACAAATGTGTAGCACAAAATGTGATTTTTTCATACATTCCAAGACTGCTAATCTTAAAGTCTAGTTCTAAACAAATAACAGGTTCAGTACTCGGATAATCTGAGCACATCCATGTCAAAAAAAAAACAAAACAGTTTTTTGTTTTTAGCAAGAAGACCTTTTGTTTTTTAATGTGCGGTATTAAAACATACTGGTGTCTTCACATATGAGTAACCTGTTTTGCTGAATATATGATTTCACTTTCTTACATTTTCATCTTCTTTTAGTACACTCAGTGTACTTTGTACTCAACTAGACAAAATAATAATTTTACTTTATCTGATAGCAGCAACCAAGCGAGTAAGTTAGAATTGTTATTCTTTGCTAAAGTAACTTTCATTTACCAAAGGCTGACAAATCACTTCTCTGAAGTTGGGAAACAAATCAGACAAGTTTATATCACAAATGAAAATAGTACGCTGTGTCTAATAAATTTGTAGCTTACTGAATAAAGATTAGCTAAGTTCATTGGGTCTGAAGCCAAGAGTAGTGCTACAGGGAATGCATAATACATTGTGATATCATTTCCAGCGGTAGCTTTATGAATAAGAGGGTAGAACATATCAACAATTATGCCGATGGCTAGGACTAGATTGAATTATAACTGCATTAACTGTACTAACAGTTTTACCCTTTTCCTTTTCCTTGCAATTATTAGGAAATTATTTTCTTTCAAAAGGAAACAAACCAGGATATTACAAAACAAGTATGTTGTTCTGTCTTGACTATAATGAATATTCATTGGTTGATGTGGGTAATTATCTTTTTTGAAAATATAGATTCATTCGGTGAAATCTAGCCTGGGGCATAAAACAAATGAAATGTAAGTATCAGGCTGAGCAATGATGGCATTGGTCATTTTTAAACATCCGTGCTAAAATAGAGTATCAAAACCCTTGGGGTTGTTTTCTGTCCTCCAGTGAAGGAATTTACTAGGATTCCTCTTATGAGTTTGTGAGCATTACTTAATATAGAAAACAATGCCTTTAGGTGGCATTAAATTATTCCACCAGAATAGTAGTATTTAGCCCTCCTCTGCACACATTGTTTTGTGCATAAGATGTCAGGTGTGGTGCTGTACACTGTGGACCATTATGAATAGCACTTCAGAACAATTTGAGTTACACCCAAGACCAAAGAAGTCATCATTCATTTTATCCCTACTGTCCATTTTCATATAGTGATTGATAAAGTATATTCTTGATAGATCTCATGACTGATGAGGTTGACGAAGTTTTTGTAACTGAGGAATGAAGCCTAGACTGCAAAAATGTCACCTAGAGACCTCATTGCGGCCTTTCAGTACTTAAGTGGAGCTTATAAAAAAGATGGAGAGTGACTTTTTACATGGCCACATAGTGATAGGACAAGGGGGAATGGTTTTAAACTAAAAGAGGGCAGATTTAGATCAGATGGACCTAGATGGCCTTTAAGATCCCTTCCAACCCAAACCATTCTATGATTCTATGATTCTGTGAAACAGGAGGTAGAGCCAACACCTCAAAGGCAATGTTTCTGGTAAAAGCCAGTGCGTAGAGGAGGAGGTGGCTGTGTTGATCCGACCTGGCAGGTGCCAGGAGCTGTGATACCAGGAGAGCAGTGTGTGCTGCCGCCGTCTTTCATACCCGCCGGCCACACCATGCGGGTCAGAGGGAGCCCATCTTGTGGGAGCCGTGTCGGGGACACTGCAGAGGCCAAAGCTGTTTGTGCCTGTGGTAGCCCTGCCCGCTGTGCTGCCCTCCAAGTCCAAATGGCTCGAGGGACATGTGGGAAGCACTGTGACGTGTCAAATCTTGACGTTGCTGCCGTCTGCCTGGCTTCCCTCCTTGCTGAGGTGGCTGCGCGTGAGGGCTGACTGCTGCATACATCCGTACGCTCCGTTACTTAAGTGATTGTGCTGGAATATAAATCAGTGGCTGTCATGTGGCCTCTTTGTGCAGTAAGCTAATATTGTCCATAACTCACAATTAACAGTTTATTTTTTGTGCTCTTATTCTTCAAATTTTCTGGTTATGCTGTAAGTGGTCCTTTTAAAACCTCTTGCCAACCCTACTAAAACAAAGATAATGAATTGTCTTAACATCTTTTTGTGTACTGCATGACATTCTGTTCTTCTAAATAATTTATTTGCAGAGAAATTGCAATGAAAGCATGACTGGTTTCTTTGAAACATTTATCTTGACAATTTACAATCTTTCACAAAATATTTATCTTGTGCCCAAGAATGAAAGTGAACCAAGAGACAGATTTTGATATTGCATCAGTGGATTTGTGCCACTTTTACGTGTTTCTAAGTAAAAAGAGGTTTGAATCCCATCTAATCAAACTTGAATCACCTCAGATAAAATGTTAGGATTCCTTCAATTCTGGACACAGCATAAAAGAGCTGGAGTACAGAGTAGGTGAGGGAGGTCACCAGTGAAGCTGTCTGGAAATTCAGTATGTTACAAAGGCTACCAAGCATAACCTGTTTCACGTTTGTCCCTGTTACTTCAATGTCTCGATCAGAACTCTGTACAGCCTATTTTAAATGTTTTGTGAATATCAGTTACTTTGAACATTTCAACAGTCATTTTGGTTTCTACAAAGTAAAGTGAAAATAGCAAGTTGTGATTTCTTTGAAAGATGTTTTGGGATAAGCAATTTATTTCCATGTTGCAAATAGATACTCACATACTGCTGGTTGTCAAAGTGGCAAGTTATCCTGCTAACCACCGCTGTACTACTGTCTCATTTTATATAATACACATCAATTACAGTTGTTGTTACAGTTGTCATTTTTTTTTTCTTTTTCTTTTAATCAGACACCTAAGCTGAATTTCTAGTCTGTAGTCTGGCTTCATCAAATTACTGCCTTCTCTGGTTTTGGAGTTAAACATAAAAAATGGAAGCCTGTTCTACACATAATTCATGCCCACTGAAGTGTGTGTTTTAACATTACATTCATTAATTTGGTGCAAAATGTTGCATTAACAGTATATGTCAAGGCGTTTGAGACCCTAAGCTGCTTTGTGTCTATGCAATAATGTAAGAATTAACATTAGCCTTAAGGCAGGTTTCAGACTAGTGCAACCACGGTATCAAGTTGTTCATGATTCTCAGCTGCTTTGCTTTTGGGGTACTAGTTTATGCCTTTGCAGAAAAGAGCCTCACTTGGCAGTGAAAGTTCACTTCACTAGTTGACGTATGGTAAAATAGATTTTCTTCCCCATATTAGCTGGTGAGTGAACGCATAAGTTAAATAAGCTAACATCCCATACATACCTTTAGCCTGGAAAATACTCTGAAATTCCCACACTGTTTGGAACTATAACCTGGCCTGGATGTATTATAAGGTCATGGATCATCTAATTGTTTCTGATCAGCTCAACAGCAAGCTCTTGAATCAGAACACCAAGTGTTAGGTAAGAAGGCTGCCTTAGTGACACCATCACTGTTTTACTTACGTGTACCCAGCAAATACAGAGTGGGACTTTGACCGAGATAGTTTTCACTGCTGTACCTTAACAGGTCTTCCTAGCATCCTGTCTTTATGCTTTCATTTCTCCTCCTCCTTTTCTCCCACCCCTAACCTTTTACTCCACTTGCACAGTACAGAAACAGGTTGGATTTTTGAATGCACTGCTCAGCCAGAGGCACAATGAATGCATGCTCAGAAAATGTGCCCAAGGCCCATCATTTATGCCAGAGGGTTTTGTGATGTGTCAGTTTGTCTAGCATAGAAGGTAAGGTAAAGCACTTTTTAAAAATTGAACCTTCCGTTTTTAAAAATAAAAACCATCTTAGTTTTAACAAACAGAACATACGGAAATGTTTACAGCTTCTGGCAACTCAGGTACCTTCAGGAGATAAATGAAATTTTGAAATCATTTTTCCTGTACATATGTTTTGGCATATCAAGAGATTCATTTCTCAGAAAAACACTGCACCTTAACATATTTTTATAGCCTTCATATTTCCATTTTTCATCCTTTTAAATTTATACCTATGTCTTATCAACCAAAGCCCATTTTTAAACAGAATATAATCTTATTGTCATTCTCCCGAAAGTCTTACATGACTGTAGCCACCTCTAAGTTCTCTTGTGAATGCCTTGTCACAGACTGTCCGCTGTTATCCCTGTAGAGAAGCCAACTTCTGAGTTTTGTATTATAGATAAACTTCATTCTTCCATGTTTGATCTCTCACTGATTGCTCACTGAAGCTGGTCTGCAAACCTGTCTGTTTACAAGATTGTTCCTCAAACATTCAGAGGTAATGTTGCGAAGAGGAAATGTCAAGAGTAACCCTGAAGGAGGTACAACAGCTGTGAATGAAGCGACTTTCAAGAAATCCTGCCAACGTTAATAAACCAAGCTCTTCATAAATCTCCACTCTTCTGAGCAGTTAACACCAGCAGAAGATGTATTCTAAGGAAAAAAAAAGAACAAAAATACCCTCAAACCCTTTATCGTTCCATAATTTTGATCTGTTTCTGTTCCAGCTGGCTTAATTTATCTCCAGATCCCAGGATTTTTCATCTGGGAGAATTAGTTTCTTAGTCAAGTTTACAGGTAGGATTGTTGAAGTTCCTCATTCTGTTTCTGTTCATAACCAAGATTAATTTCCCAGCTTTTTTGTTCAGATACCCATGTATATCAGCATAGTTTGTCGTATGGACAGAAGCTCGATTTGCCTTCAGTTAAGATGCTCATGGAGCAAAACTAAGCATTTCTGGCATCCAGAGGACTATTGAGACCCCATTGCAGTCATCATGAGACACAGATTCTCTGTACACATAAATCATGTGTGTCCAACAAGAAAATGACTGTTAGATTTCAGTTTCCAAATATGTCTCTTAATAATGCTGTAGCATACCTGTAGTATGTGCAGTGTGGGTTGTTTTTTTTTTTTTGAAGCTTTGAAGCTATGCATTGAGAATAAAACTTGAAATTATATACCTTCTTTTTTGTTTCCACTACTGTTCCCATGGGAAGAGGGTAGGGTGTGACTGATATAAGCATTCAGTGTTTGAATGTGTTGTCCTCTGAATTCATCTGAATACAGCACCCGAGAGAGACAAATATATATAAAAAAAATCTTTCACTTTTTTCACTGTAATACTTTCAAAAACATTTGAAAATAAATAGAAATAAATAGTCCTTCACACTCATTTCATTAAAATATTGCATAGGAATATGCAAATCTTCAAGATAATTTTTTGTTTTTGTTGAAATTTCATTGGATATATTGCATAATCAAAACATATGCACTTTATTTTTCATTAGTTTTGGAAAGATTACAATTTTTAAAAACCTTGTATCTATCTTTTAGGTAAAATTTAGCTCTACTGATGGCAATCACATTTTTCACCTCACTTTTGTTTTTCTGTTGATGAGTGATACGCATTTTCATGTTTCTCCAACCATGTAGTGTCTATTAGCACTGCTTCTGACGTATGGAAAGTCAGGTTATGTTTTTTTGGCTGGTAGGAAAAACAGATAAAAATGATGGTTCTTGTTCACAAACCTCTCCCAGAAGGTGCATTGCCCCTTCCAATTTCTTTGAAAGAGAAGTGTGGTGAATCATAAGTTTTGGCTGCCTTCCTTGTATTACCGTTTGCCAGAAATAAGGATATGTGTGATTGCCTTTTCCTGTGTAGACTGACTTTTACATTATACCTGTGTTCATGTACCGTGTTAGTTATCTATTCCCATTAGTTGTTAAAAGAGTTGGGTAGGGCGAGGGGTGGTTTATCAGCTTCAGGTTTTTGTCTTTTTTTATTATTATTCTCTCTCTTTTTTTTTTTTTTCATTTTGAATGAATAGATAAAGTTATTAAGATTGCAGCATAAAGTGTAAGATTGCAGCATAAAGTGTTGAAACCAGTAAATATATCTGTTCCTCCACTTCGGCATTATACGTCCTCACTACCTATATTCCACCAGGTGTTGCAGCATTCACTGAATCGGATGAAGCTGCTAATGAATGAATTCGGATTCTCGTATATTTGCAACATAATGAGTAGGTATGAACATGGTGAGAAGAGAGTGGATGGCTGCATACTTGAATGCTACCCACACAGTCAGATGTAATTTTGTCAGGAATGGCTTAGATAAGACTTTTTGCAGGTGGACACTAATTGTGTACTTACTACCTGATGTTCGGTCCTGTAACTATGACAAGCTGTGGCTTGTGGCTGTTCAACATCTCAGCAATAATATTGCCTTCTGTTTTTATTATTATTGTTGTTATTATTATTTTAATTGGCTACCTAAACTTTGTGGCACAGCACATCAGTAATAACAGAGCTCAGTGATAAGCTCTGTCACAGTTCTCCAGCTGCGGAGTGGGAAATAGAGTAATGAATTTCCCATCTTGTATAGGAGACATGAAGATATGTTAATCAATGTTTTGAGGTGTGGGACAGCATTATTATAGGGATAGCAAGATCAAGAAGGAAAGTCGAAATCTTGTATTTAGTTTGGGGTTAGGATGATGGTGCAGATAAAATAAGGCATGAGGCCACAATGTGGATGAAAACGGTAACATGAAATAGTGAACATTGGTTGCATACCCTGCACAAATACTGACCTGAACATCCGATGGTGAAAAAGTAACATTTGACTTTTTGATTCTAAAGGACCTTTGAGCTAGCTTTTCTGGTGTGATATGTGCATACAAGATGTGGGTGTTTCTTACAGACCTATTTTATGTACATCTATTTTATTTGGTTTGATATAGGACATGAAATTATTTCTTTATAGTGGGCTAGCATTTGTATGCTTTTTGCATGTTTTTTGAAGGGAATGGGATAAATGTTTGACTTGATGAATGTCCAAAAACTTATTTTGATAGTTTTACCATCTTGAAGCTCAAAATACAACTCATGATCATTGAAGTGGGCTTAACAACCTAGACTTCCATTTTAATCCTTTATTAAACAGGTGGACAGTTTTGTTAATCTGTTCTCAATTTTACTAGGTTAAAGGCAGTTTTTCAGTGCAAGAGCAAAATACTTTTTTTTTTTTTTTTTTTTTTCATGTATTTTTAGAAAATACCACTACCTGGTACTAGGACTTTAGGTTTAAAGAGCCGAAAATGACTCATGCACTCTATGTATGCATTATTGCCTTATAACCAAACAGCAGAAAATATGTGCAGTAAGATTTCCTGCATGATTTCCAATATGCAAAGATACTACTCTAGTAAACACTGGAGCAAGCTAAAAACCAAAATAAATGAAATCAGAACATCTAATGCAATCTGAGGCATACTTATATATTAATACTTATCTTGAAAGAAACAAACTTGTCAACTGGAGCATGGTTTAATGTATTACAAATCTGAAATACAACTCAAAAGTATATTTGGATCTTTCATTGTCTCAACAAGATAAGTCTGTATAAGATTGTCTTTCCAAGACAAACCAGAAAGCTGAAATGAAGCACTGCCTGTTCTGAGTAATCATTTATTACATGAACAGTAATTTCTTTTTTTCTTTTTTTTTTTTTTGTGGATGAATGAACTTGATTCAGGAGGCCTTTTCCAGCATTCAGAAGTTGCTTCACTATTTTCTTCTGAATATTTGAGCTAAACAGTTCTATTTGTCATACCAGATTAATTTCAGAAACTGTCTTCTTCCCTCTCTCCCATATATGTAAAACACCCCAAACCTGAAAGCCAAAGCAATGGTCAGGGTCAGCTGCTGGTGCCTAGCACAAATATTAAAGCAAGCCAAAGTTATAACCAGAAGGGAAAAGTTGAGTGGGTTGGAATCTGGAGAATGAAATGCTAAGAAACATGCACAGCAAGGAAGGATGCTGAGGAAGGTCAGGTGGGGATGGGGGATGCAGGGAAGGTAAGGCAGGAGAACAAGGACAGGCATAGCAGAACTCAAGCTGAGTCTGGACCAGGAGCTGGACTCAGGCAGAAACATATGTCCATGGTAATGAGGAAGGAGAACTGTTGTTTTTTGTGATTCTTCCACTGGTTAATTTAATTGTTAAACTGTCTCAGCTCCCTCCACTCTAAAATATTGACAGGTACCCTTAATTACCTCACACAAGTAGTAATTAATCTTAGTTTGTCTCAGTGAGGGTTCCTGAGGTATTTACAGTACGTGGCTATATTGTAAAGTCAGGTGAATTAAAAATACGAATACTCCATTTTGCTGTGGTGCATATGTTTCTGTATCTGTATTTAGTTCAGTGCAATGTATTTCTGTATTTATATTCTGACAGCAAGGGCTGAAAAACATTTTTTTTTTAACTTAGTGCAACTGCACAGTTACAGTATTTTTCCTTATATCATTCTGAAATGAAAACATTGCAACAACTAAAATTATTCCAGAATTGAGCTTTACAGGGAGCAACAGTTTAATATCCATTTAGAAGAGCTTTGAGTTACAGTAAATGACTGAAGCTGGGACTTGACTTGTTTCAGGTCAGACACATGGAGACTATGAAGCTCGTTCAGCGATCCCCTGGGAAGTAATGTGCCTATTCAGGAAATAGAAATCAAATACATCTATCCACCAATGGAGTCCTTCATAGTCATGAATTGATTTTAATGTCAACTCCAATTTGTTCTTAGATTTTTGAGGTATTTCCCAACAGACAGGGCCTCAGTGATTTATTTTTTGTTGTGAACTAAAGTGCTCTGTTTTTCTTGGGCAACACTTATGTGCTGCTCTCAAGATTTCTGTTTCCTGCTGCTTTGAAGCAAGCCCTTCCAGTCTTTTGCTTTAGCTGGTTGGTCAGTTGAGTGTTGATTTCCTCTGCGAGGAAATGAAGGGAGAGGAGTGTAGGCTAGTTTTTCTGATGTCTTGCAAAGCTGTTGCACAGAGATCTGCAGGGGGAGAACTCTCTCTAAAGAAAAATTCCCTGGAAATATTAGTGTGTATTTGCAGGTTTTACAGTTTACTTTTCTATTTTGTCTGCAAAAGCTTCTTTTTAGGGTCATATTTGTTTTTTTTTTTCTCCTAGCCCACACAGAAGTAAGTCTACTTCGTGATGTATTTGTAATATCTGATTAATTAAATGTTCAGAGACGGAAATAAATACTTACATTTCTTTGTCTTGCTAGGTTAGTTATTTTAATAGATAACTTCTTAAATATAACTTAACCTTCCTGGATTTAAATTTGATATGTAGTCCTTAGTTTTTGCATCACAGAATTATTTTCCCCTGTCTCCTTCATGAAATACTTGTTGAGAATCCTCAGTTTATAGAAACTCAGTCAAGTCATTGGTTTCTTATAACTAGGTAATGAACCACAGCAACTAACCAAGTAAACACTCAAAAATTATGTTTAAAATGTTTTACCGTGAGCATGACACTAATTCAATGACTATCGGAAACTAATAGTAATACTGGATAATTTGATCCTAAATTTGAAGCCCAGTCAAGGATGACTGTGATTTGCTGCTAAAACAGATTAATCATGATGGCATGTGTTGTCATTAAGGCTCTGTTGGTTAACCGTGATTACCAAAGGCACCACTTTTCTTAAAGCCACAAGTCTTATGAGGAGCGGCTGAGGGAGCTGGGATTGTTTAGTCTGGAGAAGAGGAGGCTCAGGGGAGACCTCATTGCACTCTACAACTTCCTGAAGGGAGGTTGTGATGAGGAGGGGGTTGGCCTCTTCTTCCAGATAACTAATGATAGGACTCGAGGTAACGGCCGCAAGTTGCGCACAGGGAGATTTAGATTAGATATCAGGAAAAACTTTTTCTCTCAGAGAGTGGTCAGGCACTGGAATGGCCTGACCAGGGAGGTGGTGGAGTCACCGACTGTTGCGGTTTTTCNTTGTGGTTCTGTGATTCTGTGAAGCCGTTAATTTCTTTATTACAATGATATTCCACAGAATGAGAATACAATAAACTGCCCTCCTGTTTCCAGGAGATGTAATAGAAACTTAATCTATCTCGGGAAGGAAGAAAGAACACACTCAGATCCCATCTAAATGACTTGGTGTTGCTTGCTGCCCACGTTTAGTTAATTCCAAATACATTTGCAGAGAAGTAGCAAACAGTTGATTTCAGCATGTGACTGTAAACAGTCTTATGACCGTGAATTAACAGAATAAATTGAATATATAAGGTTCCTGTGTGGGAATTAGTAGGCGAAAGGCAATTCCTTTCAGACTTAAGACCCTTTCTCAGCATCGGAGTTCCTTGAGCATCCCTGTAAAACAAAATGCTGTTACTGCCCCACAGTCTCAGATCTTGGCTGTTCTGCTCATGCAGAACCACCATGTGGAGGGGGTCTTCTTCCCCATTATGAGAAAGTGCTCTCATTGCTTCATCCCTGAGTGAGATTTTGCTTGCATTATTTTATTTTGTGAGAAAGCTTTGAAAGGGGCGAGATGGAGCATTGACCTGCGTTCTGCATAACTTCTCTGGGCAGACCAGGGAAATGGGAACTGTACTCCAGGAGAGTAAGTGCTGAAGGTCTGCCTTATCTGCTGGCCTCCTTTGTCCATACTGCTTTGCCAGTTCCTTTCCCTGAGATGAGGGCTGGACCAGGCCCAACCTAGCCTTTCACCATCTTCATTTTTTCACATGCTTTGTAAGAAATCTGTACATTACGATGCCTGTTTGAAAGGCTTAAAACCTTCAGACCACTGTATTTTCTTTTGGCTTTGCAAGTAAGCTTCTGAATATGTAGAAATTGATTGCAGCTTACAAACAGTAACTGCTTCCTATCCCGCTCTATCCTCTACAACAGCAGAATTACTAACAGATAATACAAACATTGCTTTCAAGTTTGGCTTTACTGGTTTGGCACACAGCTATTTTGAAAGTGCTTTGGACTTCAAAGGAGCATAACATAATTTGAAATATGCTTTGGAAAACAGAGATGAAACAAAAATTAATGTTTCCTACCTATTTAAGGAGCTTGGGAAAGTAGTGCTTGTAACTACCAAAAATGTTAGGGCCCCATTGTAATGCAGGCAGTATGAGAAGTCTCTAGGGAGATGTTTTGACTATTACAGAATGCAAGTAGTATCCATCAAGGACAAGATTACAGAGGAGCATTTACATTATTCAGCATGTAGTGGAAATGAAACTGCACTGCAGTTCATGGTGATGAAACACTCATGAGAACACTGATGAGATTGTGCTATGAAAAGAGATTTTACAATGCTTTGAGGTTATAACTGGATTACGTTGTGGGATTCATTGGTACATAAATAGGATCTTGTAGGAAAGCTATAACATTCATATCTTCTTCACAAGGGCTGAGATAATGATGATAAAATACTATTAGTGTAAGATGAATGTGTTTTTTATTTACTGTTGCCCATGCAGTAATGCAAGAGGTAAGTAAGATTTTTAAGTCACATGTGAAAGCTTTTACACACAGTGTGTTTTGTGAGGACATTTGAAGAAAACAATTTGCTCTGTATTTCTGCAGGCAGTAATCTGGTTGAGTAATGAATGAATTTAGTGAGATTCATTTATATATATGGTGGAGTTGTGTGATTATTGGTTATTGCATGTCATTTATGCTGTAGTACTGTTCTAAAATTCTATTTTTGCTGATGAAAGATTGCTTTGAGTTTTTTTCTGTTAAGATAGGAAAACCTTTCTGAAATCATTTACTGACTTTCATCCACCTTATTCAAAAATCTGTTTTGTATGCTTCATATTTGTAGTGAAATAATTTCTTTTCTTATAAAGAAAAAAATTAAACATTTTGAAGCAAACCATACATTAAAAATGACTTACATCCTGTCTTAAAAAGCTTTGAAACTGATTTTAAAATGATCCTGGTGCAGTATTATTTTTCTTGTCATGTTTGTTGAGAATGAGATGAAAACTCATATTTATTATGCAGTAGGACTGACAAGTAACAATCAGTCTGTGATTTCCTTTGATACATTTTTATTATGTTCAAAACCAGAATCTTGCTCAGTGGTTGTAGCTACAATTTAATCAGTAAAGAATATAAATTTGCTGCTTTGACAGCCTAATGATGTAGAAAACTCTGAGGAAGAAATGGTCAATAAAGAGGTAAATACTTACTGATCATACTTTTATTCATAGGAAAGTCATACCTCTACTGTGTTAGGTAGGTTCTGATTTTACTGGTGCAACAAATTACCTTAGTACTTTAAATGCTATGTAGCAAAAACTTGTCCATTAAAAGAAGCAGATAAACAACCTTTCACTTTATATAATATTCGTAATTCTAGAGATGTCTATACAATCACTGACTTGAATTGTCACTGATGTAGGCCAAATGTTGTATGTCTCATTAGCCTAATTTGCATCATGAAAAATAGATGTTAACTGTAATGACTGTAATGACACTTTTTTTTTTTTCCATTTAAATGAAAAAATAGTTTTTCCTACTCTTCCTCCATAAGACGGTTAATATTCTTGTGGCCGACTTCAGCCACATCAGAGGCTGGAAATTTTTGGGAACAAAACCTTTAAAGCACAGTAATTTCATGTATCACAGCAATTCAGGCATATTATATTAGGATAAAATAAATGTAACTATTATTTGACAAGAATTTGTCTAAAATAAATCAATAACACTGTATTAGAAAGGATATAACAGCAACATGGGTAATACTAAAAAAGAAAAACAAAAGCTGAACAGAGAAAAACACTGAAGGGGGAAAAACAACTATATTTTTTTTCCTGTAAGAAAAGCAATGTACTGGTACTTAACAATAACCTTAGAAGTATTTGGAACAAGTCTGGTTTTAATGCAATCCAAGAAGAATGGCACTAGGAACAATGGGAAATTTGAGGCAGAATGAAACGAAGAACAGAAACCTGTGAGAGCAGAGGACATACATGTGGTTGGCTGAATAACCAAAAACTGGGTAGCATCATGACAATCAAGCACACCAGTCAGTGTTTCAATCTGTCAATCTACAGATAGGATGTCTGCAGGAATCATACAGATCCCATAAAATTTGGGAAAGTTCATGGTTTTTACCAGTGTCTCCTGAAATAATGATAAAACTAATTTGGGAAAGTGCTCAATCCTCAAATTTTAGCACATGCATTTTTTCAGAACAACAGTGCTAAACTGTAAGTTCAATTTAAAACCTTTCTTTCTTTTTTTTTTTTTTACGTTTGCATGAGTAACTATATATATGTATGACAGCTTCAGTTTAATTGTGTTCAATAAGTTAATGATAATATTGCTACTGAGAAGAAGTTGACGTATAGTCTGTCTACCTGTCTTGAAATCGCTCACTCCTTAATAATGCCAGTGACACTTCTGGCCCTACTATAGGAGGAAATTGAATTTCCTGAAATAGCTTGAATGACAGAAGCTCTAACTTCTTGGAACTACATTAACTCAGAAAATCTGCTGCCCATGTTTTACACACAGTACCTCAAGGGCAGCATGAAGCTCCTGCTCTGCATGCTCCTGTTGATTGCTGAGAGGATGTTGTCATAAACACAGTGCTGAAGGACCTCCCATGCTTCCTCCGAAGTGTTTTAGTGTCTAGTGTGTATGATAGAGTATCTTTACAAGCATCTGACAATTCCAAATTAAATATGCATTACTTCTGGATAATGCGTAACAGAAAAGAGTTCACACCCGCTATTTCTTAGCTCTTTGAACATATGGTTGGCTTGGCAGAATCAGACTAGGCTACAAAGCAAATTCAGTCTTCTTCCCATTGGATATTATTACTCTAGCAAAGTCCACGTCTGCCAACTCCTTTTAAGTATTTGCAATGGAGAGCTAATCATTTTTAAGTGCCCCCAATCTAGGAGAATAAGGTATATAATGTACCCTCTCATACCTGCCAACTCCCTTTCAATTTTGTGAGCACAAGAGTTCTCAAATATTGATATGGTTGATCACATTTCCATCCAGACTGCCTTGTGGGCCACCTGCCCCTTCTTTGCAAATATATTCCAGGAGAATTGGAGCAACTGACTCATGAGGGATGTCTTTGCTCTAGTTTATAGAGTTTTTAATGAAGGTTAGCAGCTGGAAATAAGGAAGAAGGAGCAGAGAAGCATAATCTTATTTACCTCTCTGTGAAGCACAGAGAGATTTATAGATCGTATGGACCTGATCCACCATGCAAGAAAACCTCTGACCATTCCTCAGCAGTGTAATTGCTTTGAATGATCTATTCTTCATACATAGGTGAAGAAAGGAAAGCAGAGATGATATGCTGATGCCTATCAAGGGATTTATTAATGGGTAGGAATAGAAAGCTCATGCCTTTAGAGTTCTCCGTTCTTTTAGGAGAATATTCGTTGAATGCCTTTGAGTGCCTGTCACACAGATCCAAAATACCAGTTGATACACAGCTAGTACAACAGAGGAATGGGGGCTTTATTAGACATGACTATTCTGTTCTCAACAAGGATGTTCAATCTTTGTGTAGGCAAAATCCAATCATTTTTCGAAGTGAGGTGTTCAGGGCCAGCACTGGACAACCCAAGTTTGCAGTGTGTACTGCAGTTAAATGGACAACCCTGTGAGATGCACACAGGGTCACTCTGCCTCCCCTCCGTCTGCTGCAATATGTGCCAGCAATATCCGCTGTTTGACTTGTCAACTGACCAGCATTTTTCTTGACTAGTTGAAACTGCTTCTGAGGTTGGACCTGGTTTGGGGCTGGTTACTAACCATCCCTGTGCAGTAAGATGGACTGTTCTTAATAGGAAGCTTTGTGAAATGTTCAAAACTAAGACCTTTCTTAGAGTACCCAGTGTGGCTACAGGACACTTTTCTTTTAAGAAAATGTTCAGATTAATTTTTGTTGTTGTTGTTGTTTAGTGAGGGTATTTCCATACTGTACTTCTAAAGAAAGGTCTCTTTAAAAGTCCTTTCATGGTCAGTTGAACATTGAGGCATGTGCTTAGCTTTAAAGGTGAAAATACTTCTGCTAAATTACTGATTGATAACTTCTGTTACTGTGATCTCAACACAAGATAGGTTGTGAAAATGCTGTGCTCAGATTCAGAGCAAGCCAGTACTTGCAAAGTACTTCATTAATCTCCATTCCATTGTTTATTTTTGTCCTATGAAAAAAAAATTGTTTTCATTGAATACACTATGAGGATTCCTTAGGTAGCTAAGTGTGATTGCAGTGACTTGTAACAGTATTTCTAAAGCTGCTCACTTGAGTTTGGGGCTTCCCTGTGGTAGAGGTTTAAATTAGCCTTTTATGTTCATCGAGGTGATAGGAGGACAAGGAAAAAGGAGATTGTTTTGCAAAGACTTTTACCGTCAGTTCTGAGTGACAGAACTGATTTAGGGTGGCAGGGCTCAAGGAAATGAGATTGGGAGAGGAACATTTTTCCTTTCAGTTAGCAATTTGCCTAAAAACCAACCAACCAAACAGACAAAACCAACAAACAGAAACTCAAACCAAGCCACCACCACCAACAGGGGAAGCCAGGCATTAGGAGTCCAGGCAGATTTATTTATACTTATTTCAAAACATCGTGGAGTTTAATGAATAGATAGGATCGTACTTTAGAAAACCTGATCCATCAGTTACAGCGTACAGCGATCCTGGCATTTGTAGTTTCTTTTCATTGTATTTGTCTAGATTTATTTCCTGTTGAGTTGACTAGTTTCCTGTGTACTTTTGTACAAGTGATTTGATACCATGTTCACTTTCTTGACTGATTTCCGGTTAGAATGTTACTTCCTTATTTTACAAGCTATTCAGGATCAAATACTTTAAGGGCTGTGAAAGATTCAAATCTTGTTGTTATAGTGGTGATCCACTTAACAGCTATGCTGCACATGAAAATACAAGAATATTTTAGATATTTCTTCAATTTCTGATTTGAAAAATAATATTTTTGAAGTCAGAGTCCTGGAAATTGACATAATACTTGGTTTTACACGATAGGACCCATTACTTAATGTTTTCTTGCCTGTCTCAGAAAAACAGAATTTGCAGGAGAAGCCATAGAGATGTTCTTGTGTTGACAGTTTGTCAGGTATTTTTGTTTTACTCTATTTTTGCTTACTAAGCATATTAATTATTTTGTGCATGCATTTCTGTGTGTGCATATATAAATACCATTTTAAAAATGTAGCAAAATATGTATTTACAAGTAAACTTTTATGACAAAAAAGTATTTAAACATATTTAACTTGAATTCCAGTCAGTGAAAATATACTAAAGAGTACAGCAAGTACCAGGTGGTATTCATTTTGAAATTACTCTTTGCATTTTAAAAAACATTTTTCAAGTTCCTTTTCAGGTGCTTTCATGTTTTAGGATTGTAGATCAGTACTTACAGTTATGTTTTATTTAGCATTCTTTGTTCTTGGTGCATACTTTTATGTAAGAAAGCAACTGTGTCAAGTTAGGTTCACTGACCCTTACTCTTTATTAAATAATACCAGTACTGAGGAACAGCTTGCTTTCCCAGCAGAGTTTGAAACTTTATTTTTTACTTCTGTTTTACACTACTTTTAACTACCTGATGGACTGAAGGTATTTTGGGTACACATTGAACTGTATTGTACTTCATTGTAATCCAAGATTGGATTCAGCAGAATAGGATGTCCATATTTGTGATTTAACTGGCTCTTCTATGAACAAATTTGACCTGCGGTGATTTATTTATTTATTTATTTACTTACTTACTTACTTATTTATTTATTTAACATTCTGGCACCTTTTTGACCACAAAACTATGGCCTATAGCTTGTTGGCTTGGAAGATGTTCACTAAAGCTCTTTATAGCTACCTTGTGATATTCTCATCACTTCAAGTTTAAAGTTCCTCGACCTTGGAGGATGACTGAAGCCTGGGAAAATTTCTTTAGTTTGCCATTTACTGGAGAAAAGTTTTCTTTTTCTCTTGAATTCTGTTCTACATTTTGAAGAAAGAACCCATCTTAAGGGAGGTGCTCTATCTTTGGGCTAACGTCAACTGGCCCGTTCAAGTAGAGAAGTTTATTCCATGTTTGTTGTTAAGTGCAGAGGAAACCTCTAATGCAGCAGCAGTTGGTGGCTGGTAAATCAAATTAAATGGTACATCGGAAAGTTTTAGTTGCCTGTTACTTGGCCTAACTTGTTAGCAGTTCCCTTGCTTCAGGCTAGTCTTATCCACCATGCATATTATATAGTCCTTTAAGGAAATGGGGGTTAGAATAAAGGTACATTTTAAAAGAGAAAATGCATTTTAAACAATAGTTTAATCTGGAATTACAGGTACTAACACTTAACTGAAAGTAATATTGTTACTCCTGGATGAAGCACAGGTTAACATTAAAGTTCTTAGTGATCCTGGCTTGTTTATTGGCATGCAGTACTTATTTTTAAATATCCTTGAGTGCTTATTTGCAGTCATTGAGTGAGCCAGTATGATCGTCTGTTCAGAATACCTGCAAGGTTCACAGTTAGAACCGTGGTGAGTGTCATAGGAACACTTACACGGATACCATGTCTAGAGTTAAATCGGTAGCTCTAAACTTACCTTCTGTTTCAGATTTGAGTCTGCTCAGTTGGTTTTCGCTAGGCATGCTCAGAGCTGTAACAGAGACATCAGTATATGTTCTTTCCCATCCTAATATTAAATAAATATTTGTAAAGGCACTCCTACGTTAGTACGCTTCTTGTATGAGGTCCCTTCTGGTCTTTTGGCAGTGTTACAGCAGCTAATCATCACTCTCTTTAGGATTTCCATTTTTATTCTACTGAAGTGTATTAACATTGTGCTATGATATCCAGTAACTTTAAGTGTTGACAGTTTTTCTAAATCTGTATGTTCTTGTTTTCTTCAAGATATCTGGACTTGAAGGAAGGCTACACCATTTGTAGTGATTACCTAGCAGGTAGACAGGCTGAAGACTGGTAATTCAATTTGTAGAG
>VXAL01004693.1:112258-138039 GCA_013399475.1 Chauna torquata | reverse complement strand
TTTTTTTTTTTTTTTTTTTTCCTGTGTTCCTTAAGGATTCAGGTTAGGAAGGGCTTTATTTCAACATTTCTTGAAACCAGTATTAGCAGATCCATTCCCAGAGAGAAAGGTGATCTTTCTGTCCTTAAAACTGTCTGAGTCATAGTGTATTTGTAAACTAGCAATCATGCATAATTCAAAATAGCATAGCATAGTCACCAGAATGTGTGATTCATCATACTGCGATTGCTTGGGCAGTCTTGAAGGACAGTGCGTTGGAAGTCCAGTGCCTTCCATTGTTCCCAGAGGATTCTCTTGGAGATTATGAAACACAATAATCCATACTCCTTCAGATAGATTAAATGAAATGGCTTTTGAACAGAACAGAAGGCAGTGGCTACAACCAAGTTTGCCTAGTATACTGTGGAACGAGGTGCTAACGTTAATGAGCAAGCTGGCAGTAAGATGAAGCTTAAGTTTGCCATGAAGGCATAGAAATGTGAATTAAAAAAATGAATACATTTTAGTCTTACTGGGGTGGGAGTTAACAGATCATAGGTTACTCACAGGGCTGTATTGCTTCTCATTCCAGAGCTTATATTTCCACTTAGTGGCATTCTGCACTGGAAGAGTGTGGTAGCTTGCTTCGTAGTAACCTCTTTGCACAGTGTGGATTCTATTAAAACCTGGACACCCACCAAAAAGTAATATAGCTATTTTTCTAAGATCATCACCTAGCGTTGTTCTAGATGTCTGTGCAGTGGTGATCTATCAACAGTCAAGTTTGTCTCAAAATTTTTCTCTCTTCTGGAGTGAAACATGCAGTTCTGCATTGGGGCTGCAGTATTTTGTGTGCTCTTTTGAATGTGCAGACTGTGTTGCAGGCTGATGCTTCTTCCATGGCTAGTGGCTTATGACCTATATTCTGTGGCATACTTAAAATGCAACCAGCTCGTAGTCTTTACCAGTGGGTTACTTTTCAGAGGGAAAGATTTATTACAGAATAGTCTTTATATTTTTAGTCATGTCCTGCCAATATAAGTAATTGTGGTGGCTTGTTTCTGTAAGAAATCTTAGTCTCTGTATGCTTCTTTTGCTTAAAATGCTCTCAATGTCTTTGCCAGCTCCCTCATCCCTTTATTACTTGTGGGTAGTCCTTAAGAAAAACACCAACACTTTGTTTTTCAAATACTGTTTCTTAATCTGTGGTCAATGAGACATGACAAATATTAGGTGGATCTCTTGTGGTTAAAAACAAAACGCACACTCTCCATATACAAACGGAAACCAACAACAGAAGATAATCGAAATAATGAATGAACAGAGTTCTAATTTTCAGTCTGCTCTAGATTAGTGTAGTGTTTTGTTCTAAGTGAAAGCCATTATGAAAATAATATACGTAGTCTTGTTTCTCTCTGTTTTTTTTTTCTCCCATACAATATCTAGACAGTACTTGGTTTCTTAATTGTTTGGGTTTTGTTTTCTTTGTTTATAATGACATGTGAAAAAGACTGAGCTATATGAGCAATATGAGGCGTCAAGTCCAGGTAATAAGACTCTCTGGAACAGAATGCCTGTGTTACCTCTTCAACGTTGGGAACTTTGCAAAGCTTCCAGGAACACATATCTTTATATAGAGCTAATTCAGCAGTAAAGATTTTCATATGAGTAAGAAAAATACACAGAATATTTTCAAGGCTCCCTCTTAATCTACCATAATATAGTGGAACATTCAATCATTAAATATCTTCCCTGTCCAAATTGTGTTTGTTTATTTAGATAAGTCTGCCTTCCATCAGGAGGCACTACCATTTGGGAAAACAAAAACAAAAACACAAGCCTTATGTCACCTTAATATCATTGGAAATTCCCAGAACACTAAGGGATATGCTGAACAGCAGCTTAATTCTTGGAAGGGATCAGACATGAAAGTAGAGGGTGGGATAAATCCGTGGTCCTTCAGGCTGGCAGAGGAGCAGTTGGTTAACTTATCTGTGCTCTGCTTCCTGTTCCAATCAGAACACTTAGTCCTAGAAAATTCATTGTGAAGTCAGACACGCAGACACGTACATAAACCCTCCAGCATTTCATTGTTGCCATATCTAAATTGTTGTACCTAGAAGTAGTACCCATTTCACATAGCCTGGAATACACCCCAGTGTATCATCTTCCTACTGAGTACTGGGACAAGTTCCAGGTGTGCATTGTGTTTTTCTTGTGTGTTATGATTCCGTTTGAAGACTGGCATACATAAACAAAGAGGAAGCTAACAGGTGTAATGCAGGTACCAGGATTGTATAGTAATATGCAGAGTGCTTCTGTGCCACAATTTATGTATTTGTAGTATTTGTAATCCATCTGTAATGGTATAATAAGGTTGTCGTGGATCACACAGCAATTACTTGGGACCCTAGGGACCTAGGAATCTTGGATATTCATTTATGCTCTTGGCAAGGTCACACATTGGATGCAGGTTGCAGATTCAGAAAGGAATGGCAGTTTGTAATGGACAGAGGAGTCATAATCTGACAATATTTAGGACTAGAAGCACTTCCACTGTGAAAAACATAGACTAAAATTCAGATAAACTTCTGGAGCATTTTCTTCTCCTAGTATTGTCAGGCAAGTCAGTGGAGCTAAGGTGAACGAGCTTTTCATGTAGTGAGCACTGTACTTTTGTTCAGTGCTCCCTAGGCTTGATGCTTAGCGCTGTGGTGTGGGTCCCACTATTCTAAATAATATGCACATAAATTTTCTGCAATACAGATATAGTGCAGCAGTAACTTTTCTCTGTGCCTTTTGATTGATGTTTGGGTCTGTGGTTTCCTTATGTTTCAGCTTTCACTTAAGGCTAGGTTCCACAATGCAGCTGTCCTGTGTCTCTGAGATGAGGACTGGCACTCTCATTCCCCAGAGGCAGAGATGTACCCTTACCAAAAGCTCCATCTTTGAAAGAAATGAATAATTGTAAACAAGGTTAATTCTATCCTGTTAAATCTGTTTAAAAATTTGATCTATGTGGCATGTACTATTTATTATTACATCGCTACAAAACACTAATCTGGTCACCATTGTGCAATAAGCTAATTAGAGCAGTATCATCACTTTCTATGTAGCAAGCAAAAACGCCTGAAACTGAGTGGATTTTTTAAAGTTTTCATACTATAAATACTGAGTAGGATGATTTTAATTCTTTTCTATTTAGTAGTTTTCTTGACAACCAAAACAATTTGCAATCAAAATAGATATGTCTGCATTATCTGGAATTTTCTTGGATTACTTCTAAGCTCTGTTTCTGTAGCTATTTAGGTCTGTAAGATCTGTGTGGATTTCAATGATAGAAGTATTTACCATGTACTTACTTAGATTTCTGGTTTACATCTGAGTTAGTCCATTATTACATACCTTTCATACATTTCAGTGATGATAATTTCACCCCATGTTGCTTTTCCAATTATTTTTCTGTGATACTTGGGTTGCACAGTGAGATTATTTTATGGAGTTTGTTAAATCAACCCATAGTGTTTTCAGAATTTATCTGTTTCATTTTTTTGACAGTGACCAATAGTCTTGTAGATAGTTATGATTGCTGTCCATGGTGTGTAGCAGGCTCTTGCTGGGTATAATGCACAGGGACCTTTTCATTTTACCTGGGGCTTATACGTATATAAAAGAAATGAAAGAGCAATGGAGATCAGTTATAAATATGTATATATAAAACAAGAACAAACAAACAAACAAAAACAAACCAAATCCAAAACCAGATTGCTTTATAATGTCACTGTATTTTAAAAAATGATCCACAGGTGTTATCTTGAATGAAGATATATAATTATTCAGATTCCTGCTGTTGCTCAGTGCTTGAGTGCAGCTGCATTCACCTTTTCCTGTATATTCAGGAAAAAAAAATGGTGCAACTTTTCCATAAATATTGTTTCTAAATCAAAATTTCTGGAAGTGATGTGTAATGCTTCGCTCTTGCACAGGCACGATCACGTGTTGAAATACATGCAATGGGTAAAATAATTCAAAGTCACAGACTCCATCTCAAAATCAGTGAGTAAACTAATGAAACTACACAATTCTCTTTTTCTTAGATCATCCTTTTTATGTGAACTTGGATGAAGCAAGATTGAATATAAATATGAAGATAACTCATTGCAGTAGGACTACTGAAGAAGGAGTCAGATTTAAGATACTAGGGTGGACCACGGGATAAGGATGACTTGGAAATATCCATGCTGTACTGAATTATCAGTCTGTTTTGTGCTTCAAGAATCACATCCCTTCTGTCTAAATGCAGGAAACACATTGCTCCTGAGTGAAGGTGTCAATGTGCATGTGACAAACAGCTGAATGTAAGTGCTGCCATATAGCTGAATGGGGAGGTACTGCCATATTAAAAAAAAATTAAAAAGTCTGTTTTGTCTGTATTTGGAAAGGATGCAGTAACTTTTGTAGTAAAGATCTTCATCCTACTGAATCGACACTTTCTCGGTCATAGAATTTTTGGGAAAAAATTTTTTTTTACGGGTCCAGTAGCGCATCTCCTCTGGTTGGGCTTTCTATCTCGTAGACTGCTTGCAGCTTTCTGTGCTGCTTTTCCAGCAGATGTCCAGATGGTTGAAGTCCCCTACCAAGATCAGTGCCTGTCATGGTTTTGGCTGGGATAGAGTTAAATTCTCTTTGTAGAGGTTCACACAATGCTGTGTTTTGGATTTTTTGATGAAGATAATGGTGATGTTTTCAGTTGCTGCAGAGCAGTGTTTGTACAGAGCCAAGGACTTTCCAGCTCCTCGTATTGCCCTGCCAGCGAGGAGGCTGGGGATGCACAAGAAGCTGGGAGGGGACAGGACCAGGACAGCTGACCCAGACTGACCAAAGGGATATTCCATACCATATGACGTCATGCTGAACAATAAAACTGGGGGGGCTGGCCGGGGAAAAGGGGGGGCCGCTGCTTGGGAACAGGCTGGGCATCGGTCAGCGGGTGGTGAGCAATTGCATCGTGCATTGCATTGTGTACACTTGCTTTGTATATTCTTTTACTAGTGTCATTATTATTATTATCATTATTTTCCCTTTCTTTTCTGTCCTATTAAACTGTCTTTATCTCAACCCAGGAGTTTTTTTTTCTTTTTTTTTTCCTTTTTCACGATTCTCTCCCCCATCCCACTGGGTTGGGGGGGGAGAGTGAGCGAACGGCTGTTTGGTGTGTAGCTGCCTGACGGGTTAAACCACAACAGTGCCTGCAAGCGTGATGTTTCCTGTATTTCAAGAAAGAACTCCTCATCGACATCCTCCCCTTGATCAAGCGGCCTGTAGTAAACACCAACCATGAAGTTTCCTTTGTTGGCTTGGTCTCTAATTTTCACTCATAAGCTCTCGACCTGTGCATTGCTGTTTTTCAGAGACAGCTCTGTACAATCAATCCTATTTTCTTGTGTAGAGGGCAACCCCCTTACCTTTCCTTCCTTGCCTGTACCTTCCGAACAGTTCATAGCCATCGACTGCAGTGCTCCAATCCTGTGACTCATCCCACCAAATGTCGGTGACACTGATCAGATCATAGCTTTCTCAGCTGGACAGCAGCTACCAGCTCCTGTTATTTGTTACCCATACTGCATGCATTAGTATAGAGACACTTCATTTGGACTATTGACTGTCAAACCTTTTTGGCAGAACCTTTTTGGAGGGTTGAGGGGCATTCCTCATTACGCTGGTAGGTGCACTTTTCCATCCTGTCACTTGCAAATATATGTGTCACGGCTTAGGGTCCCACCCCCCAAGTTCATTAGTTTAATGCTCAGTACAAAAGGTCAGCCAGCTTCCAGTAAATATTCTCTTTCCTTTTCTAGGTAGTGGATTCCATCTCTTTCCAGTAATCTGTATTCATAAAAATGCGTTCTGTGATCATTGAAGGTAAAGCTGAGGCCCTGGTGATTAACACCAGCCACATAGCCAGGTGTTAATAATCTACATGATGTGTTGACTTCTGCCCACTCCCCTGCCTCTGACTGGCAAGACAGAGGAGATCACTCGGGCCCCTGACCCTTTCACTTGTGCCCTCAGGGTTCTGAAATCCAGCTTCATCTCATCCAGGCTTTGGTTTACTGCGTCATTGGTGCCCGTATGGAAAAGAAGGAATAGTGTCTGTGCATTTAACCAGTTGTGGCTGTCTCTCTGTGACATCCCAGTTCCTGGCCACTAGCAACCAGCAGACTTCCCTTGGCTGTATGTCAAGCCAGCAGATGGGCACCCCGGTGCCTTCCAGTACAGAGCTGCCCACTACTAGCACTCTCTGCTTCCATTTGTGGCTTTTAGTGTGCGCAGCTGGTGTGGTTTTTCCCTGTGAGTCCTGTTCATTGACTTCATCCACTTCATATCTGTTACTTGCAGGTACGTTTGAGGAAACAGAGGGAAGTGTTGTCCTGTTGCCACAAGTTACCAGAGACCGTGACGCCTCTTTCCCCAGGGTGTTCCCTGTTTGCTCTTGACAGCCTTTGTCTGGTAGTCCTTGGAGGTACCTGCCACAGGGCCCTGATATTTCTCCATGCAATGCCTCAAGTAATACTCCGTTTCTTGTTCCCCCTCCCTAATGCAGCATAGTCTGCTGACTTCTTCCCACACCTCCACCACCTGCTGCCTGAGTGACTCCACCAGTACACACCTTGCACAGGTGGAGCTCCCACACTCCTCCACCCAGGCATGTGGGGTGCAGATGTTACAGTGCTTCGCCTGGACAGCAGCCTCCCTGATAGGAGCCTCTCTCTGGGTGGCTACCACCACTCATTCCAGGCTGGCCTGGCTGTGTAGATGCTTCTTGGCTGCTGCAGGGCACAGCTCTCACCTGGTCTTGACCACCATGCTTCTAATGATCTCAAAGCACTGTCTGGTCAGCCCTGCTTACTCCCAGGAGACCTCAAGCTGCTGGGTAGGTTTGTATAACCAACAGCTGGCTGAGGGGTCCCTTGGGACCACAATCTCAGTGTGCTGGTGAATGGAGAAGATGGCCGCGCACCTGCTGAAACCTTCTCAGTCACCTGTGGGCACCTCGCAGGCCTCATGCTCCTCTCAGCACATGTGGGTGGCCCTGCTTGAGCAGAGGGTTGGACCAGATGACCTCCAGAGGTTCCTTGCAACCTCAGCCATTCTGTGGCGATATCCACAGGTAAAAATACCAAATGGAAATCTTAACTCTTTAGGTTACTGATGTAAGCTCTAAGGTTTAAGGGGTTTTTAGAGGGATGGGGTGGGGGTTAAAGTTCTTTGCTATTATGTATCCACTGTATCTAATATGGCTGTAATTTATGAAATCTTCAGAGTTAAAACCAGCATATCTTTAATTCAATTTTGTTATTTTTCTTTACGTTCCTTTCAATATAGCAATATTCCTTTGTTGCTGGAATGCCAGTTATTTACAGATATAATAGATTTTTTTCAGCCCTGGATCTGTTACACAGTAGCTGTACCCATGGATCCCTAATCGATATCATATTGCACTTAAAAGGCCTGACTAATTTAATAAGCAATTTTTCTTTCCATCCAGGAGTGCTGTTCATGACTATTCAGAAGACGGTTTTGTTTACGTTTTCTCTAGCATGAAGGTTTATCATCATTCTTCTTTTACTTCCGTTTTGATTTTTTAAGGATGCTTTAGTTTACAAAGGATCAGTATTAAAGATAAGTTGGCTTTATCCTAGTAGAAAGGCAATCTACAGAAGTGAGAAAAAATAATTAGTGTATGTGTACAATCCCATTGCATAGGGTAGGCATCAGAACAATATTGGTTAAAATTGGTCCATTACCTCCTCTGAGAAAGGACTTCTAAAAGCACCCTTGTGTCTCATTGTCTCTGCTTATGGTCATGCTTGCCTTGGTGTTTTAATATTTCATTAGTTGCTTTGTTTGTGTAGTGAGTTGTTTATAACAGTAGGGCATATCAATTGTTCAGCCTGCTGAGCACCTCATGGGAAAGTGTGGGACAAACTTGGTTATTTGCTATGGTTATGATGTACCCAAACAAAGCAAGTAAAACATGTTGTGGTATAGAAATTAAACAGCAGAAACAAATATGTAGGGAGCGTAAGACATTTTAATCTGCTTTGGCCACCTTATTATGCCTTCACGCATCTTGTTACTAAATCTAGCTGTGCTTACATTTTATAACCCGATACTTTTGTAACGAACTTCAGGTCACACAAACATACATTTATTAAGCATACATGTTTTCAGTGGCCTTTGCATAACTTCTCTTTTAGCACATCAGATGCCTGAGATGGGCATCTATTTTTCTGGATTTTCACCTGGGATACGTACTGCATAAGTTTGCTGTCACAGATCACAGCCAGACATTTCAGGGGAAAAGGACTTTAATTTTTGTGGCTTTGGTGGAATTTCTTAGCAGTCAGGTGCAGTCTCCTGTTGTGACAAGGACCCTTCTATCACTTTGAACCTAACAAATTACTCCTTCGAGTATAGTTGATTTCTCTTCTAGGAAAATGTAGGCTAAAATATCTGTTGTTTAGTGCTGTCCAGGATTCATTTCAGTGACATATAAAAACAAACAAACCACCTGTTTCCATCTATGACTGCAATTCCTAAAGTGACCTTGCCCTTCCATTTTTGCTGGTAGTGGCAGCTGCTCCCCATATCTGCCATCTGCTGTCTCCTGCCATTACCTGCTCGTAATCCTCTCAAGCATCATTCCTTCTTAAAAAGAAGGGCTTGTACTAAGAGGGTGCCTATGGGAGCCAGGGTTGAGTTATTCTAGGTGGGAAACAAAGGCTGAGGAAGGGATAGAGCTTCTGTCTTCAGGATGACAAGGGCAGTGCAGCTTAGCCTTTAAAATAGACTTAGGTAGCACTTGTGCCCCCAAGTTTTCTTCTAGACTACTGAGGGGCTTGGTGATGGGAGGAAGAGACATTTTATCAAACTTGCCCAGTTTTTTTTTCTCTTTTCTAATAACTTGGAGGTGTGCTTTTTTTCTTTCCCTTTTTTTTTTTTTCTTTTAATGTATCCTGAATCCTTTGTGTTTTCTCAAATATATCAGCCTGTAAAAGTGAAGATTCTTCAGTTTATTGACAGGGCCTGAATGAGGCTGTAGAATTTCCATATGATGTGGCAAAACATTATCCAATTACAGATCAATATGACCCCAGTAACTAATGAAATTTTATAGAACAAAATTGTACTAAACCCCTAAAACCTCATTATCTCTGGACTTGACGTAAATAATTGAATATCCTGATCCACTTTCATGAGGGTCATACACGGCAGGTACGGGATACTGTCAGTCTGCTCTAAAAAGGAATACTTGTAATTTGAAATGTGCATAATGCAGCTTAACTAGACTTGCAACATCTGTACTTCTATTTCCCTTTCTATGAATTGAATGAGAACCAGGTTGCCATTTTAAAATACAGATTTCTAGAAATGTCTTAAAAGGATACGTGCTTCTAATGGAACTTTGAATTTTTACTTATTAATCTGTTTACGTTTATTTGTTATGACCTGGCTTCAAGCAATTATTGTTCTGCCTTGTAATGTATCTTGTCTGCCTCTGTAAGCATCTTGAAATTATAAGGCATTTTAGGCCATCTTTAGAATGGACTTGCAGGTGGCACATCACTGTGCTACACGGAGATTGTCAAAGAAAGATAATAAATTTATTGATAAAGGAAGATCTAGCTATCTAGGAGATAGAAAAAATGTCTGTTAGTTTCCATTTTCCTAACAAACAAGCTTCATTAATAGCTGTTCCCACTTGAGGCAATTCAAGAAGGTGAAAAAAGGTGTGCAGAATAGCTCAAGAAAAGTTGTTGTCTGGGGATTTGCAACTGCTTTTTCTTAGACCCCGGTTAGGTTCTTTATTCAGAAGATATTTAATACAGGAAAGTGTAAGTATTTATTAGCCACTCCAGTTTTTATATAAACTATTTTACAGTGAGCCTGACATTACTTACACTCTTATGCCTGCAGGACTATTATCCTCTTTCACAATTCTGTAAAGTCACTGATGTTAAAGAAAGATAAAAATAGGCTGCAAAATCTATGCAAAAAACAGTGATGCCCCAAAATGTATGTGTTGGCAGAAGGGTCTATCCCTCAATTGATCTATAGATGAGGAGAAAAATTACCAAGCTGTATCAATGTTAACTTAAGGTGGACAAGGTGACAGAAATTTTTAGTTTTACTTCCATCTGAATTGTCTCAAGAGCTCACTTCTCTTTCCACAAAGACACTAGTAGGCTAAAGCTAAAGCATCCCTTCAGGTGACAGGTGACGTTGTCTTGAGGTTTACGAAAGATCTGCCAATACTAAAGGAAAAGTGTTATTTTGTGCTAAAATAGACATAACTTTCATTCACTGTGAGACTTAACATTTATTCTTAGACCTAAGGGTCTTTACATTAATGAGCAAACATTTGAAACTGCTGACATCCCTCTTTTGTCTCAAATTTATTCCAATACACAGAGGCCTTCAGAGGAATCCCATAAGCAGCGCAGATTCCAGAAAAGAGGACAGGCACATCCCATTTCTGAGATGCTTACAACTTGCTGGCATCCTTGGTGAGAGAGTCTAGAGCCAATTCTGCATTTCTTTTTTTTTTTTTTGTTCCCCCCCCCCCCAAGGTATGGCTTGGAATTATGTCAGTGAGTCTTGTGGCTGGATCACAAGGGAGAGTTACTCCCTTGCATTCCATCATTCATAAGCCCCTTCAGACCATGCTCACCTGAACTGAGTCATTGCAATTCTGTAAACACAGCCCGTGAAAATATTACACTGTTATTTGGTAAGGGCACGTGTTGGAAGATGCTTAAAGAGCTAGTACACGATAAGTAGCTACCTTGGTTGCATAGCAATAGCAACCTGCATATCATTTACTATAGCATCTTTTTCCTCTTTTTCTTCAGTCATATTAATCAAAGCTTTTTTAACTTAGGAAAGGTACAATTCTATAGTTTTTCCTCATTTTGGCTCCTGTTGAATATAATGACATTTCAGGTTAATTTATTCCTTTTTCAGTTTGTGTTTTCTGGGACATATTATGTGTTAGGCAGACTAGTTTTCTGTGAGAAGTTCACTTCGTAACTTTTGTTATTTCATTCCTCTTAGTTTAAAACTAGTATTTCTACAATGTAGGATATTTTCTGACCTCATTGGCCTCAATTCTTATTGATACAGCTAAGGTTTCTTTTCACTTATTAAATGTACAAGGCATTGCCAAACTTGTGGAGCCTCAAAGACATGGTCAGATACCTCAGCAAGGTTTCTGACTGCTGATCTCTTGGAAGATCCTCATGCCCAATGAGGGCACAACCTCATTATGCTGACTTTCATATTCTCCCATCATGTAATATGTCTCCTTAATCCAATGCTTTCAGTCTCCCAGTGGTGCCCCTTTGATATGTTCGTAGTAGGAAGGACAGCCTCTGGTAGGGAGTTTTATGCAGCACAAAGCAGAGTAGAGGAGGACCTCCTGCCTCATGTGAGCTTGAGCATTGTGACAGCAAATATTACAGTGGATACACAGGATATGCTTTTTGAAAGCATAATTGCCATATCTCAGTAAACACAGGATCAGCTTAATCTTCTAAATACAAGAAAAATTCTGTATTCATAGAAAACTAATCAACAGTCTTACTGTAAGAGTAGACTCTTACTACCTAGCAGACACACAACATGAAATTGTTGTGCTTTTATGATTTTCCTTTCAAAAAGAACATGTGGAGTTCATCTAGGGATATGTTGGCAGCTTCAGTACCTATAAGCAAAGTTGTTGCTGAATCTACCTCACTTTTGTTTGATATTCCATATGTGCCAGAAATTTTTTTACAGGTACTGCCTAAATTCTTCTCCATTTTAAAATATGTTACAACTCACATTTAACCATTTTCAAATCTGCTCTTCCTTCTTTTTTTCTGTTTCATTTGTCATATTATGTCAAGAGTACATTACTGGTAAGCACTAAACAAACATTGAAGAAAACGATCATACTGAGGCTGCCATTGCCAAGCTGTGCGGTAAATCCGGTTTATAGTAGCTACATTTGTGATCAAAGCCATCAATTAGTATAAAAATTGTCACTTAAAAGCCATTTTTGCTCTAGAGATACTAATCCTATTCCTAGGATTTTGCCTGTGGTTTTAAATAAAGGTGACACAGAGCTAGCGATAAGCATGCCACTCACTGCCTAAGGGCCTTGCCTCTGAGAGCTGGTGAAAACAGGAGTATGAAGATCTATCTTGAAGACTCTGAGTGTCAAAATGTTGAGATACTTTTCAGTAGCTCAGGTCAATTTCTCTTGGCTTCACTTTCAGGTTTTGCAGACCTCCTCTAATGCACTTGTGCTGCCACTTCAATAGCTATTTACTATTTTGGTTTATATCAGTACGCGAAAGTGGAATTTATCCCTTCATTATGTAGCATCTGTATGTGCGGTGACACACTTTATTTCCTTAAGAAGGGAAAACAGTATGACTGCTGAAACTGTCCCTTTGGTGATGACAAAAATATACAGGTCTTACTGCATCAGTGATAAATGATTCTGTGTAAGCTTTGAAATGTGCAAAACTTCTTGAAATTTGTTTTGTGTGCAAACTGTTACTTTTCACAGTCCGTTTGTTTTCATTTCAGGTAAATCTTTTTTCATTTAATGATAACACTTTCTTATACTGACCATTTCAAGCCAATGTTGGATTCCAAGGATAAAAAGTTGTGTATTTTCTCAACTGAAAATACTAAACAGTGATGGGCTGTATGAATCATGGGGCAGCCAGGTGATCAGGCCCAGTCAACATGGGTTTATGAAAGTCAGGTCCTGCTGGACTAACCTAATCTCCTACAACAAGGTGACGTGCTCAGTGGATGAGGGAAAGGCTGTGGATGTGGTCTACCTAGACTTCAGTACGGCTTTTGACACTGTTTCCCACAGCATTCTCCTGGAGAAGCTGGCCGCTCATGGCTTGGACGGGTGTACACTTCATTAGATTAAAAACTGGCTGGGTGGCTGGGCCCAAAGAGTCGTGGTGAGTGGAGTTAAATCCAATTGGAGGCCGGTCACTAGTGGTGTCCCCCGGCGCTCAGTACTGGGGCCAGTTCTCTTCCATATCTTTATCAATGATCTGGATGAAGGGATCGAGTGCACCCTCAGTAAGTTTGCAGATGACACCAAGTTGGGTGGGAGTGTTGATCTGCTTGAGAGTAGGAAGGGCTCTACAGAGGGATCTGGATAGGCTGGACTGATGGGTTGAGGCAAATGGTATGAGGTTCAACAAGGCTAAGTGCCGGGTCCTGCACTTGGGGCACAACAACCCCATGCAACGCTACAGGCTGGGGGAAGAGTGGCTGGAAGGCTGCCCAGCGGAAAGGGACCTGGAGGTACTGATCAATAGCTGGCTGAATAGGAGCCAGCAGTGCGCTCAGGTGGCCAAGAAGGCCAACAGCATCCTGGCTTGTATCAGAAGTAGTGTGGCCAGCGGGACTAGGGAAGTGATTGTCCCCCTGTACTTGGCTCTGGTGAGACCGCACCTCAAATGCTGTGTTCAGTTTTGGGCCCCTCACTACAGGAAGGACATCGAGGTGCTGGAGCATGTCCAAAGAACGGCAATGAAGGTGGTATGAAGGGCAATGAAGGGTCTGGAGGAGAAGTCTTATGAGGAGCGGCTGAGGGAGCTGGGGTTGTTTAGCCTGGAGAAAAGGAGGCTGAGGGAAGACCTTATCATGCTCTACAATTACCTTAAAGAAGGCTATAGCAAGGTGGGAATCGGTCTCTTCTCCTAAGTGCCAACTGAGAAGACAAGAGGAAATGCCCTCAAGTTAAGCCAGGGGAGGTTTAGATTGGATATTTGGAAAAATTTCTTCACTGAAAGGATTGTGAAGTATTGGAACAGGCTGCCTAGGGAAGTGGTTGAGTCACCAGTCCTAGAGGTCTTCAAAAAACGTTTGGATTCTGAACTTAGTGACATGGTTTGATGGTGGACTTGGCAGGGCTAGGTTAAAGGTTGGACTTAATGATCTTGGAGGTCTTTTCCAACCTAAATGATTCTATGATTTTATGAATATTATTCACAGAATGGGAAGTTCTTCTGATATTAAACTTTTACTTCATTGCCTTTTGTTGTCTGTATTATTCAGAAGTATGTTGCAAGGTACAGCTTCAGGAATATTATTCTGTCCAGGAGCTCTCATTCACCTTCATAGGAATCGTGTACATTCAGATTTCTTATTGCAGTGATGGACTTTCAATGTTCAAATCCTTTGTAATGAAGGAATGTTGCTGAATGGGAATGGTTACACTTTCTTTGTAATAGCTTTTCTAGTTTGGACATTAAGGTTTTTATCTGTGTTACAGATTATATTAGGTGATGCGAACTCATTAATTCCTCAAATACATGTTTATGGAAAGGCAGTGATTTTAAAAATATTTTTAGAGTAGGTTTTCTATACAGAGAAATGCTGATCCAGCTACTAATAGGAGGTGTTTTTATTTTTGTTTTTCAATTTCAAGGGTGAACTACCCCTTGTTAAATATTTGCACGGTTTCTTAGACAAATATTTTCTCAGTTGTGTAGTTCCTGGCAACCGACAAGATATATTATAGATGAAGAGAAAATTTCTTTGGCTAAACCTAAGTTCTACTTAATGGATTTATTGAAGGTATCTGGCATGGTAATTGACCTACTTACATGTAGTCAATGTAATATAATGTTATGTAAGTCTATCAAATAAAATATGTGTTTTGGGGTGAAAAGGAAAGAGAGGGCAGAAATGCAGATTCTAATGCACGTGCAGAGGTTCCTTGCACAGAGTGGGGACAGTCTAGCAGGGTTTGTATGATTCAGGTCAATGAATTTGTAGTTTGCTTAGAAACTTTCCATGATAAAATGTGAGCAAACTTATTATTATTTTTTTAATGTTCCTAATATAAGTGTAGTATAATATTTGAACCACTTTTCTCAGCCATATTATTAGTGCTTTTACATGGCAATTGTTCATATCTATAAAATATCTCACCAACATTTGGCAGTGTATAAAAAATAGCTGTACAAATCTATTTATTTCAGAAAAGTTGAATTTTAATGAGTTTACCTTGTTTCTGCTTTTCTATTTTTGATTTTAAAAAAATAACCCTATCAAAATGCAATTATTACCTAAATTTTTGCAACAATTCCTTGATGAAAGTGTTATTTTCTTACGGCATTTTTCTTTAAGCTGATATTTTCTGTCAAGAGGCAATGATGAGCCATTGTTGTGGCTCCTTCAGTTAGTGGTTTGCCTGGGACTGGAAACCTACTAGACCTTAAACATTCAGGGCAAGCTAACTTACTTTGTAGAAATATTAATTACATTGTTCTGTGTGTGTGTTTATCCTTTGTTCATCATGTATTTTTAAGGCAATGTCCCCATCCTGTTGGACTCGAGGCAAATGTGCAAGCACTGTAGTTGTGGTTGTGCCTTACACAAATCTTTCTAGCATGTTGTACTTTAGGAACTATTTTAAAGAAGCTTTACTTCTGATTCTGTATTACCTTAATTTCTCCAAATATAGTTGATTAAAAATGCCATATGTTGCATTAAATGGTGTCTTCAGGTTTTCTGAGTAGAAAGATTAAGTTTTTTTTAAACTTACTTGCTTGTGTTTCATTCTCCACAAAAAACGCATGAGCTACTCATGTTGGACTATTCCTTTTCAATGCATGACCCTTTGCCATGCAATTGGATGGAGATGAAGGGAGAATATCTGAAAGAACGTTTCAGAGCTACAAACAAATCTGAGCTTACTCTAGTATAGACTTAAGAATCTGTCAGAATGAATTCCTGATCTGTTTGATTTGAGAAGATCAAGCAAATCTACTGGAGTCCTGGCTTTGTCTGCAGTTTGCAGGTCAGTCCTTAATGACAGCTGATGTGGAGCAACACGCAGCCTTCTGTTTTGAAAGACTTCCGATGAACAGGGAGAGTTAACTATTTATATGGATACATGCTGAGGGAAATCACTGATAATGGTAGTTTTTTGTTGTCTATTGCTTGTTATTGAAGATTTTCAGTGAACTTTTCCGATTCTGAGAGTGAGTATGCTGCAATGGAAATATATGTTTGTGTTAATTGCCAGTAAGTTATAGCAGAGCTTGTTTTTTCCCAGGCATCAGGCTGTGTCCCACTAAGAGAGGTTTCTCTGGCTTTTCCTGGTGGTGCATGTCACATAATGCGAAGTGGTGTTCTGGAGGTTAATCTCACGCTCCTGTCACAATCAGACCTCTCAGGGCCAAGCTTTCAAACTTCATTTGTCTAACATGTCCTTCCCTCTTTGATTTCTGGTATTCTACTGCTTTTGTCTGTTTTCATTGTCAGCTCCTCTGACCTTGATGTCCATTCCACACCCTCGTAATAAGTACAATACCAGAAGAAACTGTAGTTACAGAACTAGGTGCTTGCTATCACTTCTTGTAAAATCTAGCTCACTCCCCATTTGCAAACCTGATATTGCAGAAAATCTAAGTATGGCTTTGAAGATAGTCTCAAAAAATTATTCAGTTGCACTTTGCTTTTAATTCCAGAAATGAATGTAACTCAACTTTTGTATAAGCCAAAAGAAGAATGATTTGAGGTCACTAAAGACTGATGGGAACCTTATAGTATTCATTTTTATTTCTCTAAATAATTTACTATTTCAGTATCTTTCTGTGCACAATGGTACTACCACAAATTTTCATGTTAGTTGTATATCGACATAAGCCTATTCTGAAACCTTTTTTCTGTGTATGTTTCAGTATAAAAATGACATCCTCACAACAGAATGAACTTCACTTCAGACAAGTATAAAAGAAGAGTCTCTTTACTAGTTTCATTGCTCACATTAAGTAATGCTCACATTACTTAAGATACTGGTTAAGGAAAATAAAGCCATTATAGCTCCTTTGAATACATGATTAAGATATATGAACAAACAGATGGCTGATCATAGTGGCACTTAAATGTTGAATGGAATGAATCTCTTGTATGAGGAGAGGCTGAGAGAGCTGGGACTGCTCAGCCTGGAGAAGAGGAAGCTAAGGGGGGAATCTTATCAATGTGTATAAACTTGACAGGAGGGTTCAGAGAGGATGGAGCCAGGCTCCCTTCAGTGGTACCCAGTGCCAGGACAAGAGGCCATGGGCACAAACTGGAATACAGGAGGTTCCATCTAAACATCAGGAAGCACTTACTGTACTGTGCGGGTGACGGAGCACTGGCACAGGTTGCCCAGAGAGGTTGTGGAGTCTCCCTCCTTGGAGATCTTCAAAAAGCCACCTGCATGTGGTCCTGGGCAACCTGTTCCAGGTGTTCCTGCTTGAGCAGGGAGGCTGGACCAGATGACCTGCAGAAGTCCCTTCCAACCTTAACCATTCAGTGATTCTGTGAATCTAATGCAATTTAAATAAAATATTGGACGTGGTACCACAAAATCTGGTACAAAGGCAGGTATTCAGTTTGCTTTCCTTTTGTTAGTGCAATTAATTGTTGACAGAACTACTAACGCTTGGATATTTGATTCTGTAAAAAGCAGATGTTATCTAACTGATAGTTTGTGTTTGCTTGTTCAGTTTGTTGTTGGAGCAAAAAGATAGAGATAAACAAATCTTTATTCCAGACTATATCATCAGAATGTCATCTGGGATTGGTGACAAAGTAGATTACTGTGACCCACCCACCCTTCATTGTTGATGGCTTTAGTGAAAATTTTGTGCAAGCTACAGATTTTTTGCTAGTCTGAGAATTGAACAGAAAAGTCAGGCACGAAGCAAAAACATCTGTTCACTTTGAAGGATTGACTCTACTTTTTGTAGTTAGTACTTAAAGGAAGAATGTCTGTAGGTACTTAAGTGTTCATAGGTCAGTGTAAAGAAGAATCTTTGAAAAATAAAGAATATCAGGAGTGGCTCCGTTAACTATAGGAATTTGGAATACAGCCATATTCATATGACCTACTTAGTGATGCTATTTTCAGACATTTTAAGAACTGCAAGGACCACAACTGGTGATTTGTTTTGCCTTCTGCTTGATGGTGGATGGCGTTTTTAACCAATAATTCCTGCATCAAAGAAGTAATGGCAGGTTGGTAAGGAGCACTCATTTCAGAAGGACATCAAATACTACTTCAGAGACTTAGAATGAAGACTGTATTGCACTCTTTATAAGCTGCAAGTTACTTTCATAGTTCAACATATACATGCTCATTTTTCATTTGAATTTGTCTAACGTCAACACCCAGACATTGGATCTTATAACTTTCCTGGTTATCAGATAATGATATTTTACATTTAGAAAGTAAATAAATCTCAGTTGTATAGTTACTGGACACACCTTATCTGTCCTCAGGTGGCTCAGCATTGTCTTATGAAAGGTAGAAAAAGATTATTATCCACAAATCACAGTTCTGTGGTTTGTATGTTGGGACCTTAAAATATGCAATCACATTGTGTCGCTGCTGTTTAAAAACAGCTGTTTGCGACCAATTCAATTTCTGTTAAGTGAGACAGATTACGGAAGCAGCTGGCTATCACATTATTAGAGATTAAGTCTTAAAGACACTGCAATTAAAATAATTGTCATTTTTTTTCTGGTTACTGAAATGCTGCTGGGGCTGTGGAAATTAGTCTTGACCAAAATGACTCTGTAGTCAGAAATTACTAACTTTTTTAAATGGGATAAGAAAAATATATGACCTCAGTATAGGTTTTTAATAGAGTCATTACTTAAAATATTTTTTCTTCTTTGTTTGTCATTCCATTGAGGTGGCTTGCCACCGTTGGGTGCACCTTTACAGGTCTTTGAGGTAGGCAGGCATAGAGCTATTGAGAACTGCTTTTTGGTAGGCTTCAGCTGTGCTCTCTACTGTCACTAAAATTAGTGGATTGCAGTACAGAATTTGAATGACACATAGAGTTTGTTACCCTTATCTTTGCCATCAAATTGATATTAATTGATGGCAGACCTCAGGCATTTCCACTGAGGTGACTATGTAGTGCAGAAACTTAAACTTACGTAATCATGCAACTAACATCCTTTTGTGCTACTCCTTGGGGTTGAGTTATTCCCCCAAAAATAATTGTGAAGAGATCTTGTATCTTACTTCCTTGGTATTCTTTGGGACAGCTGTGTTGCTTGTTTTTCCAGTTTAACTGAGCATATTAGACACACACTTTTCAGTATAAATTGAGCCTGCTTTCTTTCCTGGGCCAGACTATTTTTGTTTCCCCTAGGAGCCTTGTCTTCAGTATTACCTCTTGTTTTATTTTTGGTAAAGCTCTGGCCAGCCTGCAATGAGGTAAGGAGAGAGAGAAGGTGCAGGAAGTAAGTGTTTTCTCTTTGCTTCCAGATAATGAATAAATGATTTGATTGTTCCCTGAACAGCAAAGCAGCATGGCCTGCCAGTGAGCTTAACGTTGCCTGCAGGACCTCAGGAGCACCACCAGATGGGCTGGGAACCTGCCCAAGCCCTGGCTCCTGTGCACCTGCTACTACACACCAGCCTGCCTGCTGCACGCTTTGCTCCATCAAAGAGTCTGAGGAACAAATTCTGGGGTTAGTCTCTAAAGTGAGCCAGCATATGAGCATATTTCTAACAGGCTAACTAGGCCCTTGGGTCTTATGGCCATACTTAGTGCTTTCTGGAACAATAAGAAAGAGATAAACTCTCCGTAGAGGTGAAAACTGCTGCTTCTCCAGGCTGATAGGGGGGGGCTGCTAGTGAATTCAGTACAGCACACCCTCTTCAGTCACAAGTCATGCTGAAAAATGCTAAAATAACATGACTTCCTGCCATTCTGAATTCTCTTGTAGGGATCTTACTAGCTAGGACTGGAAGGGGGTGCGGGGGGGTGGTAGAAAGGACACAAAAATTAATCTTACCTGTTAGAGAGATGGCAAAGGAATTCTGAACAACCATCATATGATTTCTCAGATGCAGAATGTCAGCCTTCATTGTGGATGTGTTACCAGAAATGCTTCAGCAGAGCTCTAGCTTGACTGTTTAGATTAGAGAATGTTTGTTTATAACTCTGAACCAAGACAGAAATATGTGATCAATATGTAGCTAGTGGAAATGTAATTCCTCATACGGTGAAAGTAAAATGATGGGTTATGAGATATTTTAGTACCTGAAACTTTTTTCTTGACACATTAAAAATTGGTCTTCTCCAAAGGCCCTTCTCAAAGGGCTCCTTGACATGACCTCCAGCTGCACCTGTGTTACTGAGCTGCTTTTGTTAAGATGGTGATATTGGCATGTACAATGATGAATATGCAGAGTACAGTGAGGCATGTACCTTCCCCAGAACAGAGCCATGGGCAGTGATGGTGGAGTGGAGATGCATATCATGAAGTCTGGCTACTCATGTCTCACTGTCCAGGAATTTCATTCCCACAACAAACAAAGCTTTGAAGGTGGTGTGTGTAAAGTAGACAAAACAACAACTGAAATAGTAATGACATCAAGTCTAATGATAAAACAGCCAAAACATGAGAAAGTGCAGTCAAAAAGAGTAGAGGCAGTATGTAGTGATGGAGTACACGGGATAGAAATGCATGTTCCAAGAGTTGCAGCAAGGTTGTATGGGGATGCAGTGGTAGAGCTGTTCTTAATGGTTCTGCGGCTGTTTGTGCAGGTAGGGAACAGTTTTGCTCCAGTTAGACCTAAGTGAGGTAGACACCAAAAACTGTGTGTTGAAAACTGTGGATATGTGCTGTAATTATCCAAGGACAATTATTTTAATAATAATTAAAATAAACTATGTAAAATATTTGGAATGCTCTTGTGCAAAAAGCCACATAACATATGGCAGTCATCACCAAAACATACTTGAATGGCTGTAGGAGAAATGTGAAGGACACATTTTGTGTCCGTCTAAGATTTTATATTTTTTTCATATATAGTCAGTCCTTTGTGTTTTTTTTTGTTTGTTTGTTTGTTTTTTTTAATGGAACTTGGAGCCTGACGATCAAATGTAGAATGAGCTGTGAAAAGACTTAGAGGGGAACGGGTACAGGCACATCATTTGCCATGAGATGTTCAAAGTGTGTTGGTAGCACCAACATGGGTAAGCTGACGTACAGCATATCTGTGCTGTGGCTCATAGTAGAGAAACCTTGGGGTTATTATAACCCGCAACTGATATAGCTGCATGTTACAGCACAGAAAAAATTTGCCTGAGCATGCCATTACCCTGCTGTGGCCAAGCACACCATAAGTTCATTTAGCGTCTTTTCCGTTGTATTGCACTATGTAGTACTGTGGAGAAGCATTCTGTAGGCTGTTAGAAAGTTAGACCTACCAGGATCCTCAAAGGAGCGTGGGTATCTGTCTCATAAACTAGGTTGTGCTAAGTATTTATGGCTTCAATATTACTGCATTTATTGTGTTGAGATGTCTACTTGCTGATATGTTTTATTTTTAAGCTAATAAGTGGTACAATATTTACCAGAATACAGAAGTAACTTTGCAAATAAACAGATAATTGACAGTATTAACATAAAGATTGATGTTAAATATAATGGGACTTTGACTTCTTTCTTCCCACTAGTCTACCTCCTTCTCCAATACTCCCAGTAGATTTACAGTCATTCACTATTTACCCAACACACCTACTTTCCCGCCTCTGTAATCCTGCTTCAAATCCTGTCCTGCTGTTGCCTCATTTCCCTTCCTGACAGGTGCCCAGCTCCTACTGGGATGTTGCGTGTGCTGAACTGCAGGCTGACCCTCATGGGAAGCTCAGCAATGATGTCTTGTCTCTGTGAGCGGCATTCCCATCTGGTTTTCTGTTTCTAAATAAGGTGAAGCTCAGATATGAACCTGAGCATGTTTTTAGGACAAAAGAAAACAAAAATCATATTATGAAATTTCCAATTTACCTTATATATAGATACTTATTTAAAAGAGATTTTCACTGCTATTTAACACATTTTTTTTTCTGCAGGGAAGATAGGCACAAGGGTCTTAAGGAAAGCTGGTTTTGCTTATTTGGTAGTCTTTGGTGATACATGGAGGACCCAGTTTGAAAATGGGAACCATATCATCCCATGGAAAGAAAAATTATTCTTGAAGTACCGAAGCAAGAGAGACAGCACTACAGTTAACCTAATATGTCCTCTCTTATTGGCTTCACCTGGTTAACAGACCTAATTTATAGTCACTTTCATTTGTATCAGTTACTTTGGAGCCATACTTTCTATCTATTACCTCGCTTTTAGATGCAAGTCTTATCTCTACCATATAAAACTTGAAATTTCTTTTTCTGCAAATATGGACAAGACTGGACACAGTTCATATTTGGGTGAGATATGGATGAAGACATAGCTACAAGGAAATGACTTCATGGTGTTCTTGCAAGCCTGAAATTATCTTACTATAGGATATGCTTATTTTAACTGAAGGATTTCTTAAAACTGTTGCTGAAAACACCTGTAGTCTCTGGCAAGCCTCAATAAAAAGGAAAGCTGTGAATGCTTTCTCTTGTGAGACCCTCTCTCCTTTCAAACAAACTTGTTAAACACTTGGTACTACTGCAAGATGTGATACTGTTCATTTTTAGACAGAACTCTCATTAGATAGTCCTGGGGTTCAGAGGGTTTTCTTTAATACTTTGAAGACTTGGAAGGTTTTTCACATCTCAGTTAGATGGAATGTCAAACATGAATATTTTTTACAAATTGGTTGGAAAAAAAAAGATTAGTTTAAAAGCATTTCATTTTGTTTTCAAACTTTAGTTTTTAACTGCTGTATAAACTGAAATAGCTAAATCAAACTGTTCAAATTAAAATCAACCTTTTGGTTAAACTGTTTACACAGAACATTTTAACAAAACTGTTACCTTTCTCTTGAAGTCTAAAGGTTCGTCATAATAGACAGAACAGAGGATTCTCAAGAGTAGTTTTAGTTTAGATTGTCGGATTTTATGTTAGAATAGTTCATGCAGAAATTTTCTGGTGATGGGTAATCCTAAGCAAGGAATTACTTATTCCTAGGATACTAGGCAGAGAATAAAGGATAGTTCAGCTCTCCAATACAGTACAGCTAAAAATCTTGTTTCAATTCCATGTGGTAGGTTTTCTTCTTACAACTTCTTACAACAAGTGAGGTCAGGTAAAAATGAAAATTAAAAGGCAAAAGACTTCTAGAAAATAAGCTTCCAGTCATTTCACTCAGCAGTCTCTGAACCACTACAGATAATTTAACAATATGAACACAGAAGTAAATTCTATCAAAATCTTTTCACTGTAGCATTTAGTAGCCATAGTAATGATCGAAGTATAAATTCCCTCAGCATCACAATAAGCTTTACTGGCAGATCCTTGGTGGTAGATGTCGACAGATACTGTTCAAACACACTGAAGATAAACAGGGAGCTGTTGAAGATCAGTTGTTGTATAAGTAATAAAATTGCCAAGTCACCAGGTTTTGTGGTATGATTCAGGACGTTATGATAATGATTTCAGAGAAGTCTTTTCAGTCTTCTCAAGACATATCTCTGGAACCACAGCACAAGCTATGTAGATACAGAAGCAGCATATGTCCAAGAGGGAGGCAGTAGGTTGCTATAGTGAATGTAAATGTTGAACTGTTCATCTACCACTAAGCTGCTTTCATGTTTTTATTCACAATGGTAGTACTAAACATCTTTCCATAAACAATTCCGACATGATTGTTCTTTGTCTTCTTACTAAATCAGACTTTAAGAGCTGTATATTCTGTGTTTTTCAACCATTCTTTACTTTTATATCAGAATGTTGGATTATTTTTTTTCTTTCACTGATGGGTTGTGTGGTTTCCAGCATAGTTAATGGTGCAGATCTTTAGTGCTGATAGAAGAGATCATGGAACAGCTCTCAGCACATAGCTGGATCTGCGCTCCCTGGTTCATAGCGACAACAGAAGAACAGAACTGCTGAACTTACGTCTCTTACGCATGACCCAAAGGAGGTTAAAAGTACTACCAGTTTTTGTGCTAGCAGGAGGGAGCCTGGGTGATACAGAAGTTGTCATAGAAACTACGTGTCAGAAAGAATCTCTGAGGAGATGAAATTTTTAACTTCTTTCTTTCGCAATCGAATTTAAATTTCTAAATTGGGTTCCTATTCTGACTTGGCCTTTGGAACAACCTCTCTCTCTCTCTGTTTTACTGTGGGGGGGAGTAAAAGCACTTATTCATCTTCTGTAAGCATGTTTCACCTTTGAATAAAGGGAGTGTTTGTTTTTCAGGCATCATATCATGCTACTTCTGAAGACACCATCCATGTATTTATGGATGGTTTTGTTTGTCAGTTTTGTAATTGCTCTTGAAAATTTTCTTTATGCCAGCCTTAAGCAGCTACAATACCGCTTTAAGATGAAATCTTGGAGAGGGAGGATATTGGAAGCAAAAGTGAATTAAGGAAAAATCTCAGTGCCTTTTGGGATAATGTTCACCTTTTAAAAATTCAGTTTTGCCACTTAAAAACTTGTTGAATGTGCTGGCCACAAAGACTTTGTTAAGCTTCCAAGCCTGGTGCAATCATCTGGATGTGCTACCTTAAAGAACTTGATAGAGAGGAGAGGAAGACCATCTGCAGATGGTAAGAGAGAATTTAATATCAAGATTCATCTTTTATCACAGTCTCACTTTTCTGTCTGCTGTGTTTCAAGGGAAATGTAGAAATGATTAAGAAATTCTACTCTTCAGCAAATATCACTGGGCTGTCTTCAGTATTCTGGGGAACATCACCTTTACTAATGGGAATCTTTTATGAAATACCCATATTTTATGTATATAACCTACACTTGAGTGAAATCCCTTATCCTTAAAGATGCTGGAACTTGACATAGATTCTCAGGTAACTTGAATGTACACATAACTGCATGAAATCAGTGAAAAAGAAAGTCTGCTAGGGTAGAGAAAGCAGGGAATGGTAGAAGTAGAGTTAATAGAGTGGTTAAATGCGCTTTAGCACTTTACATCTTTTAGGTTTTTAATAAGGGTTATAGTAAATGGGATTACATCAGACTGGCAGCCAATCACTAATGGGGTTCCCTTCCACAGGGCTCCATTTTATGACCAGTTCTCTTCAATGTTTTTATAAATGATCTGGATGCAGGACTTGAATGCATACTAGGTTTGTGGGTGATACTGAATTAGGAGGTTCTGTTGACTTCCTCAAGGGCAGAGTGGCCTTGCAGAGGGATCTCAACAAATTAGAGGGCTGGGCAATTACCAACAATATCAAATTTAACAAGAGCAAGTGCTGGATTCTGCACCTTGGACAGGGCAATCCTGAATATATGTACAGACTGGAGGAAGAAAGGCCCAGAATCTTCCCAGAGGTCTTCCTGAGGAGATGCATCATAAAGCAAGCCCCTGCGCCTGGCAGCATGCCTGCTAAATGGGTTCATAACACCATACATCTTGGTCTGTCCCCAAACTGCACCAGAGGCTGCTGAGGTGCAAAATCTGCTTGTACTCTGGTCATCTCAAACAGTTGTCAGTTGTGTCAACAGCTATATTTAATATCTGTTATGGGGCCCTTAAATTAACACCTCACGTTTTTCATCTGAGCAGCTTTGTTGATAAACATATCTGCCAGTATTTATAGTCCAATTTTTTGTGGAGTTATTTGAGCCTCACAGTCCAGCATGAAAAATTTTGGGTTTTCTTTTCTTCTCTGTTGAATATTTTTTTTCCCAACATTCTGCAGTTAGATGAGTCCATGGTCTTTTTTTTTTTTTTTTCCAGAACTCATCTGCAGAATCTGTCACCCCTGTGTTTTATTCTTAGTTTTTATCA
>VXAL01004693.1:86500-112230 GCA_013399475.1 Chauna torquata | reverse complement strand
TTTTTTTTTTAATCAAAATGAATGATTTTTCTTTTGCACTTTCCTTTCAAAAAGTACAACTTTTTGCATTTCTCCTCCTTGTTATGAACTCCCTCAAGGAATAGCTTTACCATGATGGCATATTCATTTTCAATAGCAAATTTGGGGTTTANTTTTCTTTTTCTTTTTCTTTTTCTTTTTCTTTTTCTTTTTCTTTTTCTTTTTCTTTTTCTTTTTCTTTTTCTTTTTCTTCCTAGTCCAGCAGGAAACCAGGTCTGTTCTGTCCTTTTCAGTGTTGCAGAAAGGTAGAACTGAAGAATAGTAGGTATGCAGAGTATTTCAATTCTGTCACAAAGCTTGAAAATGTAAAATATAATTTCATTTGATTTTGAGAACTTTTAAAAAAGTTTCATGTCATGAATTTCTGTCATGCCTAGAATTCTTTGAATTTTTTCATTGTAATTAGCTTACGTTTCTGGCCAACTTTGGAAAAATAAATGAGTCAGATGAGTGTGTGTGCTGATGAGTCAGGTGAAGATCAGTGTCTGGAACACTGGCCTACAAGAACAAGGAAGATAGTGGTGATTTCAAAACGGGCATTAATGTGTTAGTGAGTGAGCAAAACTCACATCTTGTTTCATCTAACCTAAGAAAGAGCTGTCAGATACTAATGTATTTTTGTTTTTATGTGACTCGGGCAGAATTTAGCTGAACATGTTAGTAGCAGTGTTCTCTTTATGCCTCTACTATTTCTTTTATGATATTTCATTCTTTACAGACAAGAGAAAATTGAAACCAAAAACATTACATGTTGCTGCAAATGATTGATTCCTCCGTCTTGACAGCCCAAAAATGATCATTTGTCAAATTGTATGACTCAAAGTGCAAAAGTAGTTGAATTTGCAAGACGCATTTTAATATAACTGCCATTTTGTATGGATCTCGGGCCTCTTTGGATAATGCCTTTTCTTTTGTTTTTGACTACAAGATTCCAGTAAACTGTATTTACAAAGTATCTTGATGAAAAGTAAATACCTGAATATATACATATGAACGTACAAGTGCATTTAATTATAAATCCGCTTCAGTTACATGCATTATAGATCCTGTCTAATATGTGTAACATGATATTCTTTAATAAGCAAAAAAAAATGCAGATAGATTTCTGTTGTTTTTTATCAATCCTATGAAAAAGACAATTTCTGAAATTTCTGACTGTAAGAACAGATAACTTGTCTCCTGTATTCATACAAGGCCTGCAATTAATTCACATACATTGAGTTTCACTATTCAGTAGTTATTTTTTTCACTAAAGACTGATTCATGTACATAAATTAATATTTTCCTCTTGCTCAAAGTATTATCAGGAAAGCATATAGTATAATTTCTTTCTATAAAAAGAATTTAAAGAAATGTATCTTTTTGTATATTGATAAATTCAAGATGAAAATATTTAATACCTATATTTAATACCTGTGTATATTTTGATATATATGTAGAAGTGCTTTTGCTTTTACTTGTTTAAGAGAGATGTGGAACCTCCACACTTGGAGAAGTTCAAAACTTACCTGAACAAGGCGCTGAGCGAGCTGGTTTCAGATTGAAGTTGAATCCAACATTGTATTTGTCCCTGCTGTGAGAGAGGGTTGTATCAGACCTCCAGAATCTCTCTTCCAACCTGCATGGAATCATAGAATGGTTTGGGTTGGGATGTGGGAGGTGGCCTTAAAGATCACCTAGTTCCAACCCCCCTGCTGTAGGCAGGGACACCTTCCACTAGATAAGGTTGCTGAAAACCCCATCCAACCTGGCCTTGAACACTTCCAGGGATGGGGCATCCACAACTTCTCTGGGCAACCTGTTCCAGTGCCTCACCAGCCTCATAGTAAAGAATTTCTTCCTAATATCTAGCCTGAATCTGCCCTCTTTCAGTTTAAAACCATTACCCCTTGTCCTATCACTACATGCCCTTGTAAAAACTCCCTCTCCTGCTTTTTTGTAGACTCCCTTTATGTACTGGAAGGCCTAAAGGCCAGATAAGGTCTCCCTGGAGCCTTCTGTTCTCTAGGCTGAACAACCCCAGCTCTCTCAGCCTATCTTCACAGGAGAAGTGCTCCAGCCCTCTAAGCATATCTTTTTACGACTCTGTTTTTTAAAAAAAAAAAAAAAAAGGCCTGAAAGGTTCCCATATGTTTACATACAAAGGAATTTTGCTTCTTTAGTACTTTTTTTCTGACAAATAAATAAATTCCTTGGTTGCAAATTCAGAGGGAACTGAATATTACATTCTGAAGTTAGTTATTTTGTGATAGATTTCTAAGAAAATAACTCTTAACCATTTACACTGGGTTAGCTCAATCTCTTTGTTACAAATTTAATTCTCGAAATGAAATTAATGGCTGATTTCCATCTATGTAGCCATTCAAGATACCATGTAATAACCTGTGTTGTACTGTCTCAGTGTTTGATCTGTCCCTTCTTCTGTTAGATAATAGTATACTAGAAATAAAACTCTGAAAGAATATAATTTGTCTGGGTAAAGCTCAGAAGCACAGCTGTAAATTTTACCACAATAAAATGTTCATTGTAGAGAATTAGTGACCAAATATGCTACATGGAAACATAAAACACAATGACATTGTTTTCTGATATTTTGGTGGTTAGAACAAACATATAATACAGTCCCAACATATAATTGGGAGCTCAGTATTGCAATGACTTCGAAAATTGTAGCCTCAGTTGGTTCTGGACAGGTGGTAGGAGACATGCAGCATGATTTTTTTTTTTTTTTTTTGAAAGCTATGGGGGAACAGGAAAGTACCTTGATAGGGACAGCTTAAAGAAAGCAAGGGAGATGGGTGACTGGGGTAAAACCCGTTTGTTGAAACATTTTGTGAAGAAAGCACACTGTAGGAAAATGTCATCCGAGTATATAGTGGTGTGGACAGCCCATGTGTATTTTGGATCTGGATCCTGGAGAACTAGGCACACTTATTTATCTACTTCAAATGACACAGAAGTAGATAAATAAGTCTCTGATGCGAGGAAGTAAGTCTCCATGAGAGATGGGAGGCACAGAGGCAGAGATTCTGTAGAAGGTGATCTTCAGTTGACCCTGCTGGAGGCTGCTGTGATGACAATGGAAGATGGCAGATATATTGGAAGTATTATGTTAAAGTGGACAACTGAGTTACTAGATGGAGAAACTCATTTTTTCCTATGATTTGAGTTGGGGACATGAACTTACATATAATGTCATAATTTCCAAGCTTGCTTGAACTGTCAGCAAAGGTCAGCAGATAGCAATGTTGTTAGTAGTGCCTCTGGAAAACTGATTCCAGCTGATAGGAAGAAGCGGACTGAAGAGGTAAAGGTGTGCTTATAAGGTGTATGCCAGTACCATAAGATAGCTGAATTGACTTGGATACTGTGTACCAGTAGTACCAGATAGGATAAGAGAGAAAGAAATGGAATTCCAGTAAAAAGGACAAAAGAATGGTTTTGACAAAAGTTTCACTTAAGCAGGCCATATGAAAGGCCATATACCTCAAGCCAAGTGTATAGAGGTTCTATACAGGTTATAGAAACCTATGTTCTGAAATGAGGATTTCCTGTATGCCCAGAGTACACATGGTATAAAATAGTCCAACTGTGTGTTTCAGACAAGAAAAAGTAGAGCCAAATGTATCAATTACAAATGTCTACCTACATCAGCACATGCTATTGAATCCCCGTGGGTGAAATTCCGGCATAAGGACAAAAGGATAGAATATTAACACAACAGAAAAGTACTAACCAGCCTACCAGGATAGTTGCAGGAACTGAGAAACAACTTTGTGATAGACAATACACTAATAATAGACAGTTTGATTGCCCCTGTATAAACTGGGTGAATATCATCATGTGGAATGAGATAGAGACAGAACTGCTGTATGCTGTAAATGACTGAAGGAACTATTCAGAGAGCTCACAAAAGAATACTCTTGCTTTCATACTGAACAGCTCCGTGTAAATTTAAGATGTAACAACTGAAGAATCACTTTGAAGCACTGACTATAACAAAATGTTGTTATATCTCAATACCAAATTGCTTTTGACAAATTCCCTTAACAAATGATTGCAATTAAACAGAACTAAATTAGAATTCAAAGGAAAAGCTTCTTACAGATTAATAACTAGTTAAAAGATAGCAACTGAAGGTGAAGAACAATGGGTATTTTTCTGTAGTGGAAGGAAACAGACCGTCCTCTGAGCCTTCTGTCCCAGGAGGTAGACGTGATCATGTACTCTACAGTGGAACTGGGAAGTTTAATAGGACAGTACTGTATGTTATTTCTGGTTGGATGAGAAGTAGGGTACACGCAATACTTTCAGATTGAAACTGGTTCAGAAATAAAGGGAGTATTTTTTCATTGGCTGCCTAATACCATTGCAGATGGTATTGTTATATGTGAATATAAGTGAGTTCAGAAGTGGTAAGACATGGCAGAAAATTTCATATTGGAATATTAAACACAAAGACCCTTATCCACAAACGTGGGTGTTTCTGACTCAGTTCTGAATTAAGTGCCAAACTGTGGGTAGCTGGGACAATAAATAAAAAGAAACTGTTGTCTGTATTTTATATGCTTTTCTGTATGTTCTACAGATTGTTTAGTCAGGCTTACCATTATGAAATTGTATTTGCCATCGGTAATCCCAACAGTGCACATAATACATTTTTTTAATAGAAAATTATTAGAAGCACACAAAGTAAGTGCAAAATACTACTGCTGGTGTTATTAGTGATGTGTCCTTAGCTGTCAGTTATCTACAGTAATTATGAGATGCCATTAATCTCAATTAAATTACGATGCAAGATATGGTATCCTTTCTGTGAGTCACTTGTTTCTAAACCCAAACAAGCACTCATGCAACGTTTTAGTGAGATATAGAGCCCTGACCATAATCATTTGAGGTTATTAAAATGTCCATTAGTAAGGACACAAATTTAGGTTCAAAACAAACCTGAAAACAAGTCATTGCTTTCCATTGAAGCCACTCTAAGTTAACCAGAATCTTTGCTTTTAAAGAGAGAGTTCGTGAACCAAATCAGCCAATTTTGACTGCTGTTGTTGTCTCATCCTAAAATTGACATCAGTGTAGTTGTGGTTAACATCACTGCCACCTAAGCTCCACTTTCCTCTTTTCAGAAGGAGTCAGTCAATTTTAAAGTGTGATAGTTGAGTTTGAACAGCGAAATGAATGAGGTTTCCATTTACATGTGTTTGCTTAGACTTCCTCCAAGTTTTATGGAGAAGTTGCTTAATGCCTTTTTGGAAGCATTGCTAACGATGCAGTGGGAATTATATGCACATGTTGGGGTTCTGGAACCAAACACCTATGGTTTTGTCCCCCTCCAGCTCAGTATAATAATAGATTCAGGATGTATTGGGCTGCAACCCTGGTGAACGCTGTCCTGTAGATTTCCTATGGAAAACAAGCAGGTCAGATAATCTGAAGGACAGCCTTCTCTTATCACTAGTTATGTACAATGGCATTGTTTTCAAGATGGACCAGTTTTAAAAACAGAAGTAGTAAATATAAATGTGACTCCGATTTGGATATGCAGTTTGGCTACATGGAAAGTAAAGAAGGAAGAGGGTCAGCAGGGAGGTCTGTTTGTACATAGGCTACTGAGGGTTGCTTTGGGTCTGGGGCTATGTCATGTCTCTCTCATGGTTTTTCTGTCTCTGTTTCTTATACTTCACAGAATCACAGAACGGTTAAGGTTGGAAGCGTCTTCTGCAGGTCATCTGGTCCAACCTCCCTGCTCAAGCAGGAACACCTAGAGCAGGTTGCCCAGGACCACATCCAGGTGGCTTTTTGAAGATCTCCAAGGGGGAGACTCCACAACCTCTCTGGGCAACCTGTGCCAGTGCTCTGTCACCCACACAGTACAGAAGTGCTTCCAGATGCTTAGATGGAACCTCCTGTATTCCAGTTTGTGCCCATTGCCTCTTGTCCTGGCACTGGGCACCACTGAAGGGAGCCTGGCTCCATCGTCTTTGCACCTTCCCTTCAGGTATCTACACACATCAATAAGATTCCCCCCGCGCCTCCTCTTCTCCAGGCTGAGCAGTCCCAGCTCTCTCAGCCTTTCCTCATAGGAGAGGTGCTCCAGTTCCTTCATCATCTTGGTAACCTCCCATTTAAATCTCTTCCAATATGTCTAGGTCTCTGTTGTACGGGGAAGCCCAAAACTGGACCCAGTTCTCCAGGTGCAGCCTCACCAGTGCTGAGTAGAGGGGAAGGATCATTTCTTTTGACCTGCTGGTAATGCTTTGCCTCATGCAGCCAAGAATACTGTTAGCCTTCTGAGCGGTAAAGGGCACATTGCTGGCTAGCATTCAACTTGGTGTCTGCCAGGACTCCTAGGTCCTTTTCTGCAGAGCTGCTTTCCAGCGGGGTGCCCCCCTGCATGTGCTGCTGCCTGAGGTTGTTCCTCTGCAGGTGAAGAACTTTGCACTTCTCCTTGTTGGACTTCATGAGATTCTTGTCAGCCCACCTCTCCAGCCTGTCAAGGTCCCTCTGGATGGTTGCGTAGCCCTCTGTGTGCCAGCCATTCCCCCCAGTTTCGTGTCATCCACAATATTTAACAGTATATATTTCAGCTTGGCAGCCATGGGCAGGTGGTGGTACCGGCTGAATAAAGCTGAAGCGGATGCATGGAACAGGAGGAGGAAGTATAGGAGGGTTAGGGTCTGAGATATTTCTTAGTTTCTCTGAACACATACCAAACAGTCCGGCTGTCCTTTTCTCCTTTACCCTCTTCTTCTGACTTGATAACTATGAGAATAATCATTGCATAGGTTTGGGGCAGTATGCTTGCATGATTATCGCCCTTAAATCCAAATCAACTACGATGTAAATTTGAACTTTTCGAATAATTTATGTTAAACTGATGTGTAATGCTACTGTCTGTGTTGGGTTTACGTGGTAAGGGTTTGGTAGCAGGAGGGCCACAGGGGAGGCCTCTGTGAGAAGATTCCAGAAGCTGCCTCATGTTAGATAAGAGCCAGCTCCAGCCGGCTCCAAAAGGGACCTGCTGCTGGCCAGACCTGAGCCAATGAGTGATGCTGGTTGTGCCTCTGTGAGAACAGATTTAAGAAAGGGAAAAAAAAAACTGCTGCGCAACAGCAGCTGGGAGAGAGAGGAGTGAGGAACAGCCCTGCAGACACCAAGGTCAGTGAAGAAGGTGGGCAGGAGGTGCTCCAGGTGCTGGAGCAGAAGTTCCCCTGCAGCCCATGGTGAGGACTGTGGTGGAGCAGGCTGTCCCCCTGCAGCCCATGGGGTACCACATGGAGCAGATCTCCACGCTGCAGCCTGAGGAGGAGAACATGGTGGAGCAGGTGGATGTGGCCTGAAGGAGGCTGCAGCCCATAGAGAGCCCCCGCAGGAGCAGACTCTGGGCTGGACGTGTAGCCTGTGGAGAGGAGCCCACACAGGAGCAGGTGATCTGGTGGGAGCTGCCACCCATGGGGGACCCGTGCTGGAGCAGTTTGCTCCTGAAGGATGGACACCATGGTATGGACCCATATTGGAGCAGCTCTTGAAGAGCTGCAGCCTGTGGGAAGCCCACACAGGATCCATTCGGGAAGGACGGCATCCCGTGGGAGGGACCCCATGCTGGAGCAGGGGCAGAGAGTGACCATGAAGGAGCGGCAGAGACGAAGCGATATGGGCTGACCACAGCCCCCATTCCCCGTTCCCCTGCACCGCTCGGGGGGAGGAGGTAGAAGAGGGTGGATGGGGGGAAGGTGTTTTTAGTTTGCTTTTAGTTTCTCACTGCTCTAGTCTGCTAGTGATAGTAATAAATTACATTAATCTGTTTAGGCCTGGCAGGCAGCGAAGTGCCACATAGCCGCTCACTCACTCTCCCCAGATGGGATGGGGAGAGAATCAGAAAGGTAAAAGTGTGAGAACTCATGGATTGAGACAAAGACAGTTTACCAGGTAAAGCAAAAGCAGCGCACGCAAGCAAAGCAAAACAAGGAATTCATTTGCTTCTTCCCATGGGCAGGCAGGTGTTCAGCCACTTCCAGGAAAGCAGGGCTCATCATGCGCAATGGTTTCTTGGGAAGACAAACGCCATCACTCCCAATGTCCCCCTCCTTCCTCCTTCTTTACCCCAGCTTTTATTGCTCAGCATGACACCGTATGTTACGGAATATCTCTTTGGTCAGTCTGGGTCACCTGCCCTGGCTGTGTCTCCTCCCAGCTCCTTGTGCACCCCCAGCCTCCTCGCTAGCAGGGCAGCACAAGAAGCAAAAAAGTCCTTGGCTCTGTGTAAACACTGCTCTGCAACAACCGAAAACTTCACCACTATTTTTATCAAAAATCCAAAACACAGCATTGTGTGAGCCTCTACGAAGAAAATTAACTCTGTCCCAGCCAAAACCATGACATCTCCCTATTTTGAGTCTGTTTTGCCCATGATGGTAACTGGTGAGCAACCTTCTTGTCCTTATCTCAACCCTTGAACCTTTTTCGATTGTATTTTCTCCCCCTCATCTTTTGAGGAGGGGGAGTGAGAAAGCGGTTGTGGTGGAGTTCCGCTGCTCAGCTGGGTAAAACCACCACAGTGTCCTAATGCCATCTTAGAGCATTAGCTTTAAAATTATCACTATTTTGTGGACACATTAGATTTAAATGTATTGTACAAATTTTTAATACAGATTCATGCAAAAATACAAGCAAGCATACTAATACCAGGAACTCAGTGTTTGTAAGATGTTTAATTTTAAATACATTGAAAATTTTGATGGAGAAGCTTTTATTATTTCAGTGATGAAAGGAAATTAGTTGCACGTTGCATTTCTTAAACTGAATAGTCAGCACAAGGTCTGACTGGATTTGAGCCACTTGCTTTCTGTCAGTGCCCACAGTTCAGGTATTGGTACAAGGTAGTTTTCTGTGCATATTATCTCTGTGATATGATTCTTAAAGAGGTTTTCTGTTGATGAAAACTTGAAAGTTTCTGATTCAGCATTTCACTTTCCCCTTAAAAAGACAGTTTTATTCATAGATTAATACATACATATATTAATATTAATATACAAGGAAAATTCCTTAAATGCAAGAAAAGCAGTGATGCAACACAGATGAATATATGCAGATGCAATAGTAAATATATGTAACTGGAATGCTAAAACTGTATTTGGGAGATGATGTTCTTAATATAAAACTCTATTAATTCTGTAAATGAATACAGTGGGTTGGACCCGCTTCATTGAGCAAGAGGCAAAATTACAGAAAAAAGTCATCGTGAAACTGGGTCAGTGGAGCTTTATGAAGCTTAAAAGCAAACAATAGAACTGAATTAAAAAGAGCCTTAGTACTTAGTTTCAGATTCTGGAATTTGAATCTTAATTCCAAATTCAGGTCCCCATTTCTGACTACCTTACAACAGGAGTGAAAAGATGCAAAGCTGTCTCAAAGAGAAAGATTTCTGAAATAACATAGAGGTCCCTGGAAACCAGGGTGAGCATAATTAAAAAAATTCTATCTTGAAACAGCTGAGATTTTAGCGGTGTTTTTAACTTTAGAAGCCATTAATAGTGGACTGGATGCTGGAATGGGAGAACTAACTTGAGCATATTTTAGTGATGGAGGTCATTACAGCAAAACATTTTAATGAGGGAAGGAACAAAAGCTCCAGCTTTTGAGGTGGTGCCTCAGACAATAAGAAACTGGACTTGTTTTTCCAGTGGCTTCCTTCCAGTCCTGTGACCTTAGCAACCCATGTGTAACTACACTTTGCACACAATGAGTTCTGGAGTAACCAGGCTGATGAAATAATTCATTAATATTTTGGCCCTGTGGTGATGTTTGTGAAAGAGGACAGATGATCTGAGGGAGGGCAGCAGTGCTTCTCAGTGCTTCTGCCCACTGATGGTCCTGGAGCACCTAGATGTGCTTGGTGAAAGGACGGATGGTTTTTAGCTTGAGCATGTGCCTCTGCCTGGAAGGGTAACCCTGACCCCAAAACTGAGAGGCCTTTTTAAAATCATGCTTATTTAAAACGCTTCTGATTAAAACAATAGATTATGATTTTGTATATTTTGTTTGCCTAAATGCTAATTATGTTACCTCTTGCATCTAGCTGCCAGGCAAGATGCGTGGTGGGTTGTGGGTTTTCTGTTGTTATTTTTCTCCTCCCAAAGATGGAGGAATGCTGGATTATAGGGAGGTAGATGCTGGAGCAATTGGAAGTGCCATGTGAAGAGGTTGTGGCAGCAGTACTGAGGCTGGGTACATGTCAAATAAATAGCCTCTTCTGGGATATTTTTCTGCCTTAAGAAGAAGATTGTAGGGCATGCCTGGTTTGTTTTCTATTAACAAAGCAATGCTTTAGCTTCTCATATTTTGCTGTGTCTATTGTCCTGAACAACAATACCCATTTTTCACTTTAATGAGCACTAAAACTTCTGCCAGTTTTGTTTAAAAGAAAGAAAATCTTGAAAATAACATTTCATATAAGAAGTGAAGATTCAATATGAGTCATTTTATGTTTACCTACTTTTCTATTTTACTGTGGATAGGTAAATGTTTTATGCATTTAGCTCTTCACTATTTCAATGTAAGTTTTCTTTTTTTTCTCTCTCTCTTTTTCTTTTCATACTAGATGAAAGATGTGTTCAATAGCTTTATAAACTAATCATTTGGACTTTCTGCTTATGGTTCCACTGTATACTTTCAGACACATAGACATAAATGAATATACTGTTTTCTAGTTTTCAATAGAAGAAAAAATCATATTGAGGATGTAATGATATTGATTATATACTAAGTAGGTAGCTCTCCTTAACTTGTTTTGTAATGCTGCTACGATAATCTGATCATCAGGCTGCCAGGGGAAAATAATCTTACAGAACTATGCTATGTGGCAGCTAGTGAGCGAGAAACTCTAGGGGATTGAGTTACTTTTACAACTACAGGTAATTACAATGAATTAATTAATTGTAATTAATTAATTACATTTAATTCACTACATGATCAGGGTTTCTGGACTTGACAGCAATATGTCTATCTGTAAAAACAATCACACAAAACAATCTGCTCTCAGAATCCACTTTGGATTCTGGAAATAATTTTGTCAGTTTCATTAACGCTACATCCAGGCTTGATTTCTAACTCTAATCTCCAGTATCCTCAAAGTGTCAGAGGCTTGTTGAGACATGATCCCTCACAGTATAAGATTAGAAAAAGCCATGCTTATTCAGTATCTGTGATGGTGAGCTCCCCCCCTCACCCCCACCATCGATCTGGCCGTTGCACCCAAGGCCTTGCTCGTGCAGATAGCGACCAGTGTACTGGCTGCACCCGAGGCCTCCCTCAGGCAGGCAGCAACTGCAGTTGACTGCAAACTGACAGACAGACGTCTTGGTCAGCAGCTGAGGGCCAATGGAGCATGCACCAAATATATATATATATATATATGTATATATATATATATGACTGTTAGTCCATCATCTTACCCCACAAATAGCGAGCAGGCCGAGAGCCCTTTGAGCTTGTCTTCCCTTGAGTAGGGACGCCTTTCAAGGTCATGCCTACTGCAGAGATCCTGTACTCCCTGTGAGTTTCCTTGCCACAACAGATCCTCGGTAAGTGATTAATGAAGTGTATAATTTCATCCATGACCATATCTACATAAGGCCACAGATGGTCATAGTTGAGTATTTCCTTGCATCTAGAAATTCTTTGACAAATTTAGATAAAGACAACTGAGAAGCTATAAAATCAGGATACAGGATGGCTCTCTCTGCACCACAAATAATACTTATTATCTGGCTAGAATGATCACAATAGAGTAATCTGTTGTTTTTCTTGTTGTCAAAATACTAAGGCTAAAGTACTCAAACTGAGGTTACTAGATTTCAGACCTGCTATATGTAGACAAACTAATTGGAGCTGGATTACAAAGGTGTTAAATTTGGTCTGTCTTATAGAGTTCATTGGAAGACTTTGTAAGAAGGGGGGATCATCGCGTAGTTTGTTGAGGTTTTATGAATTTTTTCAAAATATCAGGAAGTTAAAATAACAGAAGTGGGAAAAGTGAGGTTTGTATGGACTGATTAGGCACAATAGCAGGTGAGAATCTCCGAAAGCCTTTTTCTATGCAATATCTGATTTCTAAATAGTTTTTCTTCTTAGATTTGATTAGAAAGCAGTCAGTGTTTTCATAAGTGGATCTCCTGGGACTGTATTTGCAACACTCTCCATAGCTATCTGTGAGGCACTGTCATCTTATTGTATATTGAATTCCACAGTGGATTCACAAACATAAACCTGATTCTTGTCAGAATAATTTATCAGTTGCCAACTACAATATCAATATAGTTTAATGCTTGCTGCTTTGGTGTAACTATGTACCACTATTAGTAACTAAATACCAAACAAGAGTTTCAAAATACTGAATGTATCTGTTGATCCTATTGATAGGGTATCAAAATTAACTATAAAATTTAAAATGTTGACTAAGTAGCTTTTTGAACAATTTGTATCTTGTGCTGTTAATGAATATCCAGTGGTCTTTAACTAGCAGATTACTGGATTATTAACTGGAGCCGTTTGTTTCTCTTGATTTTTTTCTTCATTAGGCTAGTGCTTCTCTTTACTAAATGTATTGAACAGTGGGACATTAATAATAAGATCCAGCTAAAAGAATGTAACTTCAAAAGTCAGCAATAATATGACATTGTCATTAATAACAGCTCATTCCTGTAGGTGTTTCTACCCCTTTTCCAATTACTTAATCCAGGTGTTTCACAAAGAAAGAGAAGTCACACACACACACACAAACAAAAATATATATAGATAGATTTATCAATCAAAATCTTGACCATAACTGCATGTTATTATCGTTTGTTTATATGACAAAAAATAAAAATTCTGACTCCTTGTGGGAAAGAATAAATGATTGCGAATAATAGTATCTTTTTTTAGTGAAGCAGGTCAGGTATTTTGTGTTTTTATATGGCTTCCATTGCCGCAAACAGTGAGTCATTTCTAGAGGGAAATAATTGAGTTTAGTATATTCTATTATGATGACTTTCAAGGAATTTAGTATTTATGTCTCTCTTACGGTAAGAACACAATAAGAAGGTTGTTAAACAACCAGTTTCTCAAGAGTCTATAATCGGAAACAGATATAATTTTTCAGTATGTCAGCTGAGGGTCTGTAATCTTTGTATATACAAGAATGCCTTTTCTGTTGTTTATATTATGAATTTTCTTTCCATTAAAACAGGCTCCCTAGGCTGAAATGAAAAGTATTAAACACTACAAGGTGAAGATCATGCATCTATACTAAGGATACAGTACCTGAAAAAAAAAGAAATTTCTGTGTTTACATCTACAGAGTACCCTATGATATGCCAACTAAAGCAGCCACAAGAAACTCATTTCAATACCTAGTTAGTTTATCTTGCCTCTGGGAGCTTGGACTGTGGTCTACTGTTGCTCATTAATTTCTGATACTTCCACAGTTCCTTCAGCTCAGTGGAGCTTAGTGGTCCAGAAGTGCTTTGTGAAATACTGCTTTTGTTGTTTAAAAGCCCAATTTCTGATTGCGTATTAAAAAATAATGAAGCAGAAGGGTAGTAAAAGAGGCAGGATATGAAAATAAGTTGGTATCTTGAGCTGTGATATTATTATTTGTATACAAATATTTTTTAGCATTTATATTTAATGCTCTGAAAAAAAAATACTTAGAAGTTAAATATAAAGAAATGGCTCACAGTTGAAGTCATAACACCAATTTTACACACATTTTGATTTTGAATTATGGACTTATTGTTTTTCTCCTGCTTAGATTTGTCCATGTAGAGAAAATTGCTGCAAGTTCATCCAGATGTTATCCCATCAATGGACAAATAAAGTCCTTTCCATTTGTTAGGCAGATGTCAAATTTACGGAGATCTGGGCTTGTATATATATATGGGTATATGTAAATCTAAGATGAACTATTTTGATTGCTACAGTCTGAGGCATCTTTTCTGTTCGTATAAACAGAACTCTTCTGTTCATATAGCAATATCTTGGCAATACTATCTTTAATATGCTTATCCTAATTTCTAGTTCACAGGTGTTTTTCTTATTGCTGAAGAACACAGGAAGTTTGTGGTGCAGTAAGAAACAAAAAACAGATCTTTGGAATTAAAGTCCTTGAACCATAGGATAATCCTTTCTTTCTGCATAAGAACACAAGATAGCAGAAGGGATGTAGCATCTGCAGAAAGAGCAAAGTAATTGGAATGTTAAACAAAACACTGATCCCAGAAAACAAGACATGGTATTTCTCTCTGTAAAGGTTACCTCAAACACTTTTCCCTCCCATTGTCGAGATTCTCATTTACACCCTTGCTATCCAGTAATACCTACTGAAGATTTTATACCAAGATCTCAGTAGTACTTGTCTTATGTTTTAAGGATTACCTAACTCAAAACCCTGAGTATACTGGGTTTGTTAAATTTTTTGAGCTGTGCAAAATTGCTAAATTTTGCTCCAGGTATCTTTTCAAAGAATTTTGTCAAAATGTGGGAAGCTGCACGTTTTTCTTTTTTCTTTCAAAGAAAGAACATTTTCTTACATTGTAGTTCTGCACTGATGTTGTATGAATAGGATTCTTTAAAAAGAAAATTAGACTGTTACAGCCTTTTAGATGTTAACCCTATAGAAGCTGCTGGTTTTGAAGTTTTCCCTGAGTGAAATCTGACCTCTTCCTAATAGTATTTCTCATAAGGGAAAACTGATTTCATATCAAGCAGGCTAAATGTGAAATTCTTCATTTTTACTGTCAAGTTTGTCTAGGTCCTCTTCCCTTCTATGAAAGTTTCTAACCTTTAATGCAATATGAGGACAGGTACCTTTGAATAAGTAGAGACAGGGGGTTAAATGTGCTTTTATAACCATGTCAGGTGTGTAACTGTAAGAAGTTAGGTAATTTTGGGGGGGCTTGAGGAACCATTAGTTTACGGTAAATGTTACTGATGCTTTAGCTCAGACGTATCTTCCTAGGTGAGGTGCTCACCCTGGTGCGGGCTGTAGACCCGTGCCTAAAGGCAGCAACGCTGCACTCAGGGTTTTAGCGGGGCTGAAGGTGGCTTCACAGCCCCTTGCTCATCAGGTAATGCTGATAGACTGTCTGCCAAGATCCTGCCTCTCTGAGTGGAGCGGGGTCTTCCTCTTGCCAGGCTCAAGCTCAGCAGAAGCTGCTGCATTCAAGGCTCTAGCAGGGAGCGAAGCACTTCACTTACTCAACAATAGGTGTGTTTTTCATGTGTAAGAGGCAGCAGTTAGGAGATCCTAATGAGCTGGGAGCTCAGCAAGAGACAGAGTGAATCAAGAGCTCTTGTTTGTCATAGCTGCAGATGTTGCTTCTGCAAGCAGCAGGCATGATTGCTGTCTGGATGGGCTTAAGATGTGACAAGTGTTATCTGGCTAGAAATTTGTCATGTTTGACCCCAAGCAAAGACAGAATAAAGCTTGTCAACATAGATATAGCCTACAGATATGTCCGCCTGCTTACCATCAAAAATCTGTGCTAGCTTTTTATTAAAAATAGAGAAGAGTAAGTGTTTCGGTTGTTTTGAATCTGGAATGCTAAGTAAGGCTTAATTGCCTTTAGTTGTAATAACTCTGGAAGAAATGGGAGTTTTAGGAATATACGTGCATGTTTATTATAAGCAAGGGCTTTTTATTAGTTGTTTTGGCAAAATGAAAAAATTTACAAATTCATCAAAGGTCACCTGACTCAAGGTTTACATTCTTCAACACTTTTCCCTCCTCCTTCTCTTTTTTTAGTTCTCTTGAGAAATATATTTTTTATACTTTTTACTGGGAGAAAAAAATACTTAGCTCAAAATGCAACTAGTTTCATAAGAGAAACGCCAAATCTTTCGAGTGGTGTTGAAGATGTTGGGCACACATTTTAGAAAGCTGATTGAGATGCAGTGCACCTATTATTTCTAGTTACATATTCATAGACAAAAGACAAAAATAATGGAAATGAAAAGTACAGCAGAGGGAATACACTGTTTCTTTTATGCCTTTTAACTCTTACTGATAACTTTAGAAGTTCAGGAGTGTGACACTATTTTGTCAACTGCTCTGAGACCTGGCGAGCTCTTACATACAATCGAATGTGCGGTTCTGTTCAGTTGTTTTTACGGTCCTGAGCTCCTGGTAGTAATATGGAAGACAAAAGGTCAAGTAAACTCTTTTGAATTAAAACAATGAAAAGGGATAGAGGGACAGAGAAGGGAGACAGATTGATCAAAATAAGATGAGGAACCTGCAGAAAAATAGGAGTGATGCATTTCAAATCTTGCATTTCAGAGCTGGTAAAATGAAAAGCTCTCTCAGTCCTCCTGTTTAGCCTGCAATAGCCAGACGTATTTCCAGACTGAGGTGAAGATCCCATGTTTCCAGGCAGGGAATAGATGCTGTGGTTCCATGGCAGATTGCTTAGCTCTGTCAAGCCAAATGTCACCTCAAGATCGTCTTTTAAAGTTCCCAAAAGCTCTGATGAATGGAATAGGCCACCTCCACGTTTAGAGTCAGTTAGGGCTGGTGTTGTTCCCTGCACTTCTAATTTTATTCTCCTCTTCTTTTCAAAGATTATTTAAACATAGGTTGTCTGTGGCGATACCAGTTTTGGTTGCTTCAGTTTGCCTTCTAGATAGACTTTTTTTTCTGGACTTGATTTACATGACATGTGATCTGCACAGGACATCTCTCCTACTGATATGAGGAATAAGGAGGAGAAGTGACAGTCTTGTCATTAGAATAACAAATCTCAAGGTCATTTCTGAAGTATTTAGATTTTCAAGTGCTTGTATGTGGATGTTATGAAACGGATATAGAAAAGTATTACCTATAAGTATTTAGTTCTATCATAATTATTTAGTGGTAGGGAATGAGACTGGCTTTCCATTGGAAAACTGAAGCTTGAGAAAATACATAACTGTAAGATAGATGATAATAATAGAAATGCTTTAGTTGTCATATGTACCCAACAAATGAAACCATGTTTAACTGATCTCTGTCAATTTTACACTAACATGGATGTTAGTTTAAAAACATGTTGAATATGTTTGTACTGAATAAAAGAACATAAAGTGGCTTATGTTAGAGAGGGATTCGGATGCCTTACAAAATTGATGGCAGAATGCCATCAATTAGCATGGACAATTTCATGTAATTTTACATATTCACCTTGATGTACGTATATGCATGTGTTGTCGAGATGATATGATATCAAGATGATGAAAGATGATGAAAGAATATCAGTGCCTTACTTTACTCTCTGTTGCCCAAACTAGCAGTAAGCCCTGCACACTACTTAAAAAATCTCCTGAAATTAAACTCAAGGTACCTATTTATAGATAGATTTTTAAAAATTAACAAGCTACTGGAAAATACATGAAAGGTGTGAATCATTAGAGATAGAACTGCAGTACATATTGAAGCTAATATCTTATGTGGCTACTTCCTTTTATATGTGAAGGAAAGAAAATGCATTTTCTTACATGTCACAGTAGGAATAACTAAACCAGCTGTCCAGTGATGCTGCTGCTAGAGGAAATAAGTTAATTATTTTGTGATGCTTGTCATAGCTAAGACTGAGTGGATTACAGTGCACAAAAGCTAAAAATAACTTGTTCAGGTGTAATAAAGATGAAATAAATGTCTGGCTATCTGGTTCTAGTGATGGTTTAGTCACTGGAAGACTGAGTTTAAAGACTGAGTTTTGAGTTTGGTTTTTTTTGAATGCTGCTACTTCATGTTTGATCTCCCCTGAATTTATCTGAATGTGCTAAATTAATTTGTATTTCACACACAAATGTATGTATTAGATTGACAACAAAAAGGATAATTGATGAAACAGTGACAAAAAAAAAAGGGCCTTGTCACAGACAGTGTAGGAGAAAAGATCTGGGAAGGAAAGAAGAGGCTTCTTACTGAATTAAGTCCGCCTGTAGTTGACATCTGTGGTGGTTTCGCACTGATGGCTAGCTAAACTCCACCACAACCACTCTCTCTCACTTCCTCTCCTCAGAAGAACAGGGGGAGAAAATATGATTGGAAAAAAAAAAAAAGGCTCAAAGGTGGAGATAAGGACAGTTTAATTAAAGGAAAAGAGAAAAACAAGCAAAGGTGGTGCAGAAGCAAAGGAAGACAACAATTATTCTCTACTTCCTGTCAACGAGCGGTGTTCGGCCACGTCCTGGGAAGCAGGGCCTCGATATGCGTAGCGGTTGTTTGGGAGGACAGACGTCTTCATAACAAGAGCTCCCCTTCTCCTTCCCCTTTTCCAGCTTTTATTGCTGAGCATGACATCATATGGTACGGAATATCCCTCTGGTCGGTTCAGGTCAGCTGCCCTGGTGATGTCCCCTCCCAGCTGCTGCCCACCCCCAGCCCACTGGGGTTGGGGGGGTTGGAGTCTGGGTGGTGTGCCAGCACTGGCCAGCCGTAGACACAACACTGGTGTGGTATCAGTGCTGGTCTAGCTGCAAGTGCAGAGCACAGCGCTGTGTGGGCTGCTGTGGGGAAAGGTAACTCTATCCCGGCCAGACCCAGTACACCATTAACATAATTATGTCATCTGCAGCAGCAGTAACAATAAATTGCATTATTGCATATTAAAAGGAAAGGTGATGGGTCTGTGTGAAATAGAACTGTGTAAGACCAGAACGGGGCTAATTCTATATTTCTGGTTTGAGAGCTGTAGACAGAGCAGTGAGATGTGGAATTTCCTGTGAAGTTCAGAAGAACATCTTGTTTTGTGCAACAAAAAAGGTAATTTTTTCACCATCTCTTTGTTTAATATATCACCAGTGTCTCACAGAGGTACAGATATGTATGGCTCCCATACTGCATTCAGCATCATATAGAAGAACCATGAAGTTAAATCATTCTGGTGCGTTAAATGCCATGGTGTTACAATCTTGAGTAATTTCTGGATGTATCTACTGGTTATGAGTGTGGAGTGTATAATTAAGCAACTGCCTAGGAAGCTTAAAAAATATCAGACTTTTTTTGTAAAGGCTTCTTGTAATGGAGCTTTTTTAATACGCTATTACTCACCCTTAGCATAAGACACAGCAAAAGAAATAATAAAGGGCTGAGCTTAGAAAAGACATGACAATACAGTAAGTCAAGACCAGACCGTAGTCTAAGGCTTTCAAATGTGTCTCGAGCATTGTCCCTGGATTTCAGTGTGGCACATACACTTAGTCAGTGTGATTTCCTTTTGCAAGCCCCACCAGAGATGTTACAATTGTTCAAAGAACATTGCTGACCATAAAGAAGAGAGGTCTCTGGTACTGATGTCTTAGAAGAACAGCGTTTCAGAGCAAATTGAAACTTCTTGACAAGAGCCTTAGGCTTTCTATTTCAGAGACATGCGAAGTCTGTAAACAACTTACATATGCCACTTGCTTGGTGCCAGATGCTTGCAGCCAGGTTAGTTGAGTTTTCAGAAGCTGTAGGGAAAAAAACATATCCTGATTTGTTTTCTGTGTTCTTGTTGTTTTGGTTTTGTGGATTGTTATTTTTTCCAGTGGTGTTGAGAGGCTGAAAAAAAGAATGATCCATGTGAAGGTTACAAAACAACCCCAGCATGATCCATTATACCTTATTTCCTATAGTTGTTTTCCCTAATGAGGAAGCAGATTCTGAACAATGTCATGCTCTGCCTTAAAAATTAGGAGAACTGACCATTACAATGAGCGTGGGAGGCTTTGAAAAATAAAAAAAACACATACATTTGTAGTTTGTTGAGACAGAAATAATTTCTCTTCACAGCTTAGTGATTGTGCACATACTGATGATGGTACTGTTATTTTTCAGAAGAATTTGATATATAGCATTAACCCATAGTGAGCTTTTGAAAAACCTTGCTTCTTTTCCTGAAAGGGTCTAACCAGTGTATCCCCTGACGACTCAATGGTGCTTCCATGTGTTCACTTGTACTAACAAAATATACTCAGCTATAGCAGAGTGCATTAAAGGTTGTACTTGAAAAGCACGTTAGGCATTTTGTACTTGAAAAGCATGTATTAGGCATTTTTGTAGGGTAATACTTGACATCTCATCAACAAGTATACTTATTTCCTTACAGCCTTTTCATTTAAAGTTTTAATAATTCACTTTTATGTAAGAAATATTAGCAGGAGGAAGGATTAGAAGGGTTATTGATAAATAAATAAGTTATAGCATTAAATCCAGATTGTACTTTGCAGTTGCACTGCTATAAAGAAATAAGTAACTGCCTTCCTCCTGTGCCTCATGACAGCCTTGTGAGCCATCTGTGAAATTTGTTGGAAGATAACTTAGACATGTCTTCCCTTGCATCAGTCTTGAAGATAGTCACTTCTAAAAAGTGGTTGTCTTTAAAGATCATTTATGTAATACAATTCAGTTTGCTAAAATGTATTTGAAATATGAACCAATCTGGTGCATCATAGATTTATAATTAAAATGCTGCCCAAGTTAAGCCTTGCATAAGCTAATTAGACATCTTTTATGTAGAGACTATATATCTGACAACTTAAGAAATTATGAACAAATACTAGTCTTACAAAGTGAAAAATGTAAAAGAAGCTTATAATTTTGGGGGAGGGCAGGAGGGTTCCCTAAGATATTATGTCTTTCCTGAGAAAAAATGTTATAATAACATCAACTTTCTAAAGTTCAATTTCTTATTTCCTTGTCCTTCTAATATATATAGTTGATCTGCAGGCTCTGCAAATCACTGTGACTAATGGCAAGAGATCTGTTCTGTATAGTTCTGATGTATAGTTTGCATTGGATCTGGGTCATGGTATTGTGTATTTATGGGAGAAACGGCAAGACTCTAATTCTCCTGTTCTTCAACCTTCTTATACTTGGAACATCTCTGCCCTGTTTGTTTTATCTGAAAAGATTTATTTTACTGCTAGACAAAGGGAAATAATATACTCATCCTACCTGCAGAGTGGTATGAGCAAGAGAGTGCTGACGTCAGTATGACCTGGTGGATCAGGTCTTACTCTCACCTCCATCTGCCATCTTGTTGACTGAATGAATGCTCACTTTGTTTGCTCAAGCTATGATAAGAATTTTCGCTGAAACAGTTAGGAATTCCAGCTTAAAAGGCAAAAATTTAAAGTAGTAAAATGTGCAGTTAACTTTTTTTTCCTGGTTAACATTTTATATTTATGACTTCCATGAGTTTAGCACATTATTCAGTGAATATCAAATTCAAGAAATATGTATGATTGATTTTTTAGGGTCTTTTGAGTCAATAAAGAATAAGGTATTTTGTAAAGAAAGATAGATTGATTGCTCAATGCAATCAAGTTATCTCGCTTGCAATAGCCCACTGCACTGCCTGAGTAGACCTGTTATCATCTGCATTCCAGGTTCATCTTAGCTTTTTTTGCCGTAAGATTACCTTAGTGTTGAAGAGTCAGTTACATTACTGAGACTTTGTTTTAGGTCTTCGTGGACTGTAGCATTTTGGGAAGTATTTTGTGGCATGTGGTATGCCAGTGGAGATGGTGTCATGCCATTCGGGCATTAATCAAAAAGCGTTACAGGGTAAGAATTATTAATAATCTGTTGGCAGCACTCTCTTTAAAAAACAAAAACAAGAAGAAAAACAAAACAAAAAACCACAAACATTTGAAGTTATAAACTGTATTCACTACTTTCAGAAGTATTAAGTTATCCTTTCCAAATTATAGATATTCATGATTCAGTTATTTGTTTCATAGCTTAATTTCCATCCATTTTAATAATACAGAAATTCATGATATGAATCAATTTTTACCATTGTCACTGTTTTTCTCATTGTTTTTGAAAATGGCAGATTGTAATGTTTCAAAAAAGCCATGGCAATAGAAGCACTGAAAACAAGGAGTTTGATTACTCATACAATAAAGCTTGATATGTGTACAAACAAGATTATATGATGAGATGGCTGGCAGTTGCTGGAATTTATACTCAGTATCTGAGGAGAGCTCTTTCAGCCTTATATTCTGCAATCTAGTGAGGCAAACGCATACTTCCAGATACCACACTGCTGGAAAAATTACTGCTTGTTTATGTGATGAATCGTAACATTGATTTGGGGAGAGGATTTTATTTTAAATTGGTTTTGGTGGTTTTTTTGTTTGTTTGTTTGTTTGTTTTGTTAGTCCTTCCTAGAAGGTTAACAGTAGAGCCCTCAAAGATGTGTGGTGGGCTATAGTAAAATTCGATTGCTGATAAAGTTAGTCCAATACCTGGCTTCAGTGCTTTGCTCACCACTACATGCTGTTCTGTGGGTCAGAAGGCTTCCTCAATAAACTTACTTTGTCAGCCATCATTGTCTTTTCTTTTAGTTTCCTTTATTGTCTGGGCCATAGTCTGCTGCCAGGAACAGTACAGTAATAGAACAAAATCCCTGAGGTGTACATTGATACTGAAGGGAAGTAGTTATGATTCAGGGATGTAGGGTCATAGTGGAGAGTGAAGCTTGGTAAAACATTTTGTGGCATGTGACGTGTGAAGATACACCACCCATATGTTCTCTTGACTCTTTTGGACAAAACAGCTTTTGCAAAATGGATTGAGATTGCAAGAGACCCGAATTGGATGATTAGGACTGCCTATGTCAATCTTCTGTTCCTAAATTTAGGATCTGAGAAACTGCAGCTTTGATGTAATGTCTAGAGTCCATATGGAATAGGGTGTTATTTTCAATAGACTGCCCTCAGACAGTGTTTTAACCAGCCTACATTTTGCAGTATTGTCACTTAAAGAAGAAATTAGGAACATAAATCAAAAATTTTTTTAGATTTATGGGTAGTGGATTCAAGTGGTCTTGGATACATCATGTTCCTACCCATGGAAGCCTAAAGACGAGCCTAATTTAAGGTTGTCACTACACTGTAACATACTGTGTTTTATAAAAGAATGACTGCTGCAACTATTATTTTTGTAAGAATAAATACCCTCCATTAAATTTGATCAGATGCTTAGAGTATTAAGGCATAAATTAAGCTGAACAAAGGTTTTGTGACATTTTTATAAGAATGGTTTTAGTTCAAATATTCTGAATATTCCTGAAAGTGTGAAATATTTTATTATTTTTAATCCTTCTAATCATTGCATCAAGTACCTGAAAAAATGAAAAGGCGATGCTTTTACACTCCGTTCCTGTCAATAGTACTAAACCAACATGAACACAAAATAATTATAGTTCACAAAATATATTATTATGCTTGTTAAAATGCATCAATTCTATAAGAAAACTGTGGAAAAAATCCAGCTAACATTCGGGACTTTGATGCTTGTATGATTTATATTTTTTAATATTTTTAACATTCATGTGCAATTTCAGCTTGCTTTGCTTTCACTTACCTAGAGGTGGGGCATCTATACCCTTCAAGTGCTATATTTCACATGCCATTGCAGTTAGAAGAGAATGGTTTTCCTAACATTAGAGCAAGAGCTGACATACCCTGCCTGTGCACGTTGCTTGCTTCCTATGCCTAAAATGTTCTATCAAGGTTTACCATGTTTCTAGCCTATGTCTATAGGGTTATGCACTTGCAGGTGATTGGAAAAGGAAGCTCAATATTTGCCTTGTACTTGGATGCCCTCCACCATAAGAGGCTGAGTGGAAGCTTGAACTTGATTTCCAGTTTAAAAAACAAAAACAAAACATAACAAAGCTACATCTACAATGTACATATTTACATCCAAATTTTACAGTCCTATGTGAAAAAAATCTTAGTTATAATGCAAACCAATCAATTGTGAGTATTTAAGACATCTTTATGTGTTGTGTGTTAGCTTAATGTAATATGCAAGGATTTTTTCCTCTTTTTATGAGATAATTGTCTGCTTTTTAGCAGATACCAACAAACAGAAATAGCAAAAATAGCAAAATATGAGAGAAAATAAAATTAATAGTTTAGGTTTTTTCATTGGCATTCTCTAGGTTGTGAATTTCACATAACGTTTCCCTACTGTTTGACCTTGTCTCACATGTTGTCTTCCTATAGCTGGCTGGTCTGTATATTTTGGTATCCTGCTGTAGGTCATTGCTGTAGGCAGTGCTGTAGTCCGCGGAGGCATGCAAAATAGCTGATCAGTGGACTCTCCTGGATCCATCAGCAGTTGTCCTGTTGCCAAGGTCTTACCCTAACACACGTGGTCTTTTCTGTCCTGTATTCCTACACTGTATTTTCTAATCTGATCAATCTTTGTCCTTTACACTTAGGGTTCAGGGCAGACCTTTAGTTCTTTTCCTTATTGTGTGTTTTAACATGACTCATGAATGCAGAATCAAGCTGTACCACATTTTAAAAAGATTTAATTGTGACAGGAGAGTGGACAATCCAGATATAAATCTACTTGATAGGCCTTAATCTAGAATTGGTTTTTGTTTTCAGATTTACACTAATTTAGCAAAACTGTGCATCATAAAGCAGTCTTTTCAATTCTTTATGTAACATTACTTTTATAGTCATTTAACTGCTGCAAAATAAGATTGTTGTAGCTGAAATTCTGCTTCAGATAGCTAAATGAAAAGGTAAAATTAAACCTGTGTTTCAAAAGTGGACCTCAGAAAGCAGTGTAGTAGCAATCTCCTAGGACAGTTATATTGAACTGTTCTTGCTGGTTTTGCAAAGATTATGTGTTATTTGCCCTAAGTTGCTATATGTTTCCTATCACCACAGGCAAAAGCTTCTTTTCCAGATCTTCAAGTCACTGTATGTTTACTTATTGCTGGAAAGACATTGTCACTTGGAATCCAGCAGTCATATAAAGGTAGGATAAAAAAGCTTAGTTCTCTAAGTGAGTGGGTGAAAGAAGAACTGATGACCTTCAGTCTTTATTTTGACAGAAATCAATCTGTGAGATTTGACATGTATGCATTCAGTTTGTAATGGCTTTATGTGCCAGGAGTTAGGGTCAGTATGCCATTTACAATACCGGAATGAGCCTTCAAATGTAAGTTTGCAATTGGAAGCTGAAATAAAGCATTGATTTTCATTGTGTAGAGATTATGCGCGGCAAGTATAACATACAGAAATATGGAAGTGCTGCAGAAGCTTTAGCTTAACAGAGTTAATAATGACAGAGGAAACTTTGTGAGCTAAATGTTCAGTGAAACTTGTGTATTTTTCATTTAAACAATCTGAAGAATTCAGTTTGCTTCATATATTAATGTAAATGAATATTTTTAATAGACAAGTAAGTACTGTTAGAAAGAATAGCATACCTTGAGGTACATGGTCTGTCTCTTCAAGAAAAGAGAAAGAGAAAATGCAGCAAATTCATAGCAAAAACACATTAAAAACAATGGTTGTTTATTTTAGTCTAACTATGTTAACATTTGGATAGCTTATAAGAAATAGTGTAGTTATTATCTAGAGATGTCTTAGCTGGAGATGGAGGTAACCGTGACTTTGACTCACTGGAACACAAATAGAAGTAGTACTCAGTAGGGTCTGCTGGGATATAAGGCATGAAAAATCCATTTTGCTGTAGAATCTATGTCAAGACTTTTGTCAACAGAACTAATGGCACCCTACAAGCCTGTATTGGGTTTACATGGTAAAGGTTTGGTAGCAGGGGGGCCACAGGGGTGGCTTCTGCGAGAAGATTCCAGAAGCTGCCCCATGTCAGATCAGAGCCAGCTCCAGCCGGCTCCAAAAGGGAC
>VXAL01004693.1:73341-86339 GCA_013399475.1 Chauna torquata | reverse complement strand
TGCAGCCCGTGGAGAGGAGCCCACGCAGGAGCAGGTGATCCGGTGGGAGCTGCCACCCGTGGGGGACCCGTGCTGGAGCAGTTTGCTCCTGAAGGATGGACCCCATGGTATGGACCCATATTGGAGCAGCTCTTGAAGAGCTGCAGCCTGTGGGAAGCCCACGCAGGACCCGTTTGGGAAGGAGGGCATCCCGTGGGAGGGACCCCACACTGGAGCAGGGGCAGAGAGTGACCATGAAGGAGCTGCGGAGACGAAGCGATATGGGCTGACCACAGCCCCCATTCCCCGTTCCCCTGCACCGCTCGGGGGGAGGAGGTAGAAGGGGGTGGATGGGGGGAAGGTGTTCTTAGTTTGCTTTTAGTTTCTCACTGCTCTAGTCTGCTAGTGATAGTAATAAATTATATTAATCTCCCTATGCTGAGTCTGTTTTGCCCGTGACGGTAACTGGTGAGCAACCTCCTTGTCCTTATCTTAACCCTTAAGGCCTCGTCCATCATATTTTCTCCTCCTCTTCCTTTGAGGAGGGGGAGTGAGAGAGCGGTTGTGGTGGAGTTCTGCTGTTTAGCTGGATAAAACCACCACAAAGCCCTAATAGAAACCAAAATAAGACCACCATAGCCTTCCATCCTACGTTAGAATCTAGACAGAGTAATAATTAAACAATTACAGACTATAGAAAAGATGAGCATATGCTCAAATAAAATTTCCCAGCTTCACTTACCATATATTTCATGTAAACGTAGAACGTTCAAGACTTTTCTTCATAGAAGAGGACTTACTAGTTCTGAATTATTTTAAAAGTTGTTTTATTTGGCTGCCATAGAAGTTGCTCCATGTAAAAGTGAACTGTATCAAACTTGAAGAGAATGTAGATTAATATAGACTAACCAACCAACTAGTGATGTACTGTGCTGAGTAAGGATACTGAACCCTTCTTTTTCTCCATTGCCTCTTCTTTGTATTGTAGCACATACATATAATTCTGTAATAGATGGTACCTGAAATGCACATTAAAGTATCTAGAGAGAGAAATCTAATTTCCCATTGTTCTTACAGAATTTGGTAGCAGCTTATCTCGTTTTATCATCTATTTTATGTGACTTTATGATAACAGAATTAGTATTCTCATATATCTGTCATTAAAAATTTGTAAACGCCCTCAGCCAACTGCTATCATGTTCATCTATGTTACTACAGCGGTAATCAAGTGATGGCAAATACAAGCAACTCATGCCTTCAGGATGTTATTTTCACTAGGCTACTGATTATTTCCAAATTATGCCTCTTGTTTTATTAATATCATGTTTAAAATTAGGTTACTTATAACTAACTATACTTGGTGTAAATCAGGTGTGAGTAAAAGGGAGAAAATAACTACATTATTGTTGAAATTAAGTTCACAAAAGTACTAACGGAAAATATTTTTAAATGTTGTGTGTTGGCTTAATTTACTGTCATAGTTATTTTGTTATATATTGCTATATGGTAATTGCTTTAAAATATAATAATACCTTCAAATGCAAAGATATCTTTGCTGAAGGGTCACAACACTACTCACAGTTCCCAAACACAGAAGAGATTGTTAAATTTCCAGCTTATACTTCAGGTTTTATAACCTAGTGATTTTGAAATTTTGATTTTTGTCTTTATTATCACTGGGAAAAAAAAATGCTATTTGAGAAGAAGCGCTGCATTGGAAAGGCTTAAAAAAAAAAATGCTAATATTTGAAATTGTTTATGACTGACTGTGACTGTTGGTTAATGCTTTCTACCCCGTAAAGCTAGTTTATAAAGTTTTTTCTTTGACTGACTGAAATTTTCTATAAATTGCAGTAAATTGCTTAAATAAAAGAACATGACCAAAGCACTGAAACTATAATAGTTTTTCCAACAGTATCTTCAGAGGAGGGAGGGTTGGAGACTGATGATAATATTTCATAATTCTATTAATTCTTCTGGGATAAACTACCATTTGTAGTAAAGTTGCAACAAGAGCAAATAAAACCTATTAATATAATTAAAATCACCAATTTATTTTTGCAGCTGTTGCTGTTCCCTGGCAGGATTGCAGAGATAAAAATCTCACTAGAGTGCACAATTCACAAAGTGGGATTCGGTGGGGTTGGAATTTAACACCGTGACAAAATTCTCATTGCCCTTACGCATATGATAGCTAGCATCGTCAGATGAGTGGAGATGAGTTACTCTCACAACTAGATATTCCTCTCCTTACTTCATTTTGCTTAATCCAATTTTGCCCTTGCAACATAATTTACGATTTAACCTGACATCTCTGATCAAACATATTCAGTAAATTACTAGAAAGAAGAAATGAGTTGATATTTTTTCTAAAAACTCAAATTAAATAATATGTATTAATCATAAAACTATCTGGTTAAGTATAGAGACAGAGATGTGTACAATAACGAACATGTTGAACTGAGTTAATACTTTGTGGAAGAAAGATGTTAAATATATGTTTATGTTGAATTAGATTAAACATAAGGTCTAAATTCCGATTAAAGTTGTTTAATGAATTAATGATTTATTGTGAAGGTGAGAGAGTTAGTCATGTGCTTTATTCTAACCCAGAGTATCAAAGTGACGGAAAAAAAAAAAAAGCTTTCATAACAATTGCCAGGAGATTTTTTTTTGTAGTGAAATGTTTAGAAACCATCCATGAGCAGTGTTAAAGTTCTCACTTCTCTGAAATCCTCTAAACTTGATTTAAAGAAAAAAAAAAAAGTATCTTAACTGAAAATTCAAAAATAGTGGCAGCTGAAGGACAAGGACTTGAATGTCTACACAGTATACTTACTATGTCTAAATTGAAACTAAGGTATACACAGCTGAACTACTTATATTCTATTTATGAAGCCTAATTGATTTTTAAAAAAACTAACCAAGTACACTAGACATCACAGAAAGAAATCACATTGTCTTTAAGTTAAACAAATAAAGTAAATTATAGCACTGCCAAAAGACTAAGCTGCAATAGAACTCTTGAATGTTTTATTTCTCCATTTCCTCCTCTCCATAATAATGCTGCAGTGGAAAATCTTTTTATTTTTGTCCTTCTCTGTTCACACAAACCATGCATGAATATGATGCATAGATTTAAGCAGAGATATTACAAAAGAGACATTCCTACATTTTGTATCTTGAACCCTAGATCTGCAAGATCTGAGTTCCATCCACCTTCATTCAGGGAAAAAAAAAATCTAATTTCAGAAAAGGAAGAAGGCTTCATATATGGAAATGAGAAAATAGCTTCTGCTACTCTAGTCAAAACGATATCTTGCAAGGGAAATGAGCTACCCAGTACTGAACAAAGCGTAGTTTTGATAAGCTTAAGAGTAACATTTACACAACATGAATATAGGTATCTTTAACAACTTGTTAGACCTGCCAAGTCTCACTTTGTTGCCCATAATCAAAGAATCACAGAGTGGCTAAGGCTGGAAGGGACCTCTGGAGGTCATTTTGTCCAACCTCTGTGCTCAAGCAGGGTCACGTGCATGTCGAAAATTATCTACTGCATTTGTTCTTATTGCCTTCATGTCTTAGGGTATCAGATAAAACTCTCAGCCACTACATCATATTGCCTCTTGGTTGATATTTATGAATAGTTAACACAGAAGGGTGGACACAACTGAACATACAGAATGATTAACAATATTTTTTCCTTGTCATTCCAAAACTGTACTAGCAGAGGAGAGCAGAAGTTAAGTTTTTTCGTCGTTTGCATTTTCTTCAGTTAGCATCTTCAAGATTAAGTCTTAAAAGTAAGCTTTCAAGAATCCAACACTGGAAAATCAAGTTAGGACTACTGCTAGAAATACAAACATAATGCAGGTCTGATCTTTTTATAACCATGCAGACTGAATAGGCTGAGAAAGAAATAAGCCAGCACTGTGAACAAGGCAAGCACTATCTGCTAGCTTTGTTTATTATAATCTGATTTAGATACCTAAGCATTTTTAACTGCATTTGTACCTTTAAAAATATTTAACTTAAACATCTTCCTCTCATTTTACCAGAATCTTAACATGATTAGCACCTTCTACACAGTAGGAATCTCAGGGTCTGAGATGTCAAATAAAGAGTTTAGCCATTGAAAGCATCTGTTCCCACAGAAGAAGCATTTCTGGTACACTTAAAATGAATTGCCTTCTGAACAATTCACAGCATGAAAATTCAGATGCAAAGGGTCACTGCTCCAGGGCTTGACCATTATTAGAATGTTTCATCATATGCCATGCATTAGATGGGGTGTGAAAAGACAAGATCTTACAAACACAGATGTGCTTAAAATTAAGCATTTGAGTAATTCTGTTGAGCTTCGTGAAACTACCAAATTCTTAAGCTAAGTATGCAAGCATTGGAAGAGGAGAACAGACTCTTAGAAAAGAGAAAATAGAGTAAATATGATAAACTAGCTTTCAGAAAAGTGTTGGATTTGAATTGTGAAATTGCTTTATATTTCTGACCACACAAAACTTGAGTGATTGATCCACGGTGTTTCCTGAAGTTTCCTGATTATGGCAAATTGCATAAGAAAACTGATGGGATACTGTAAATCAAAATGCAACGAATGGTTTGGCCTTTCTGCCTGCCATTTATAAATGTCTGGTTTGCATTTCTATGAAAATCATAGATTCTAACCCAGGACACAAAAGGAATTGATGAAATGAAAAACTCTCTTGTGTTGTGGAACCTTACTATCACATGTGTTGTGTCAGCTGTGCTTACTGCTGCAGTCAGGCAGGGTCCTGCCTGACAGGTGACACTATTAATGAGCAGCTGGAACTTTAGGTGAGCATGATTGTAGAAGTTTAGAAATTCAAATGGTCAGCCATAAAACCTCTTTGAAATTGTCACAATGAATGGAAAGTGCATTACTGTAGGATTTTTAAGAGCAAGAGGAATTAGAATTTACATAATTTTCCTTCTTTTGAGAAAGTTAGACAAAAAGTAGAAACAATTAAGTGATTACAACTAATGTGCAGTCTAAACTACACAAAAATACCTTCATGGAAAAGTGAAGCCTGGTTTTTCAACGCAATAGCATGGGTCCATCTTGCTTTTGTGGATTTTTTTCAGAGTTTATTTCTCTGAGCAAAAATCTCAGTTTAAAAAGCCCGGTATTAGATCTCGGTTAATATGATAAAGGCCACAGCATAAAGACCTAAATGAGTCATGGAAATTCTATTTCTGTAGAACAGAGAAAAAGAAAAACGAAGCTTAAGACTGTTGGTGTTTCATGCAGGATGGGCATGACTTGGAAGTTGCGCATTATGGCTGCTTTTGTTATTGCTCTTCTCACCTGATCTCACTGAGCTGAATTGTTTGCCTAATACCTGCAATTTGCTCCAAGGATTCATTCACTTGATTATCTAAAGACTATACCTAGCTTTTCTTTTATGTCACCTTAACATTTTATGTCCTTCCATCTGCTCAAAACCCTGTCAGTGTTTTTTGCCAATGTCCTAGCAGTCCTAGCACAACAGACATGGCTTCAGGCAATGGTAAGAGAACTAAATAGTCCTGGGGTAGTAGTGCCGTTGCGGGCTCTCCAATGTCATCAGAAGCTCTTCAGGAAAAAACACCACAAATCACAAATAGGGTCTTAAGTCTTGATTCAGAGGTGGGCGGAGCACATGTGTTCTCATCTTGCAGTTGCTGCTTATTAGCCTTTGGTGTTGCTTGCCCAGCTTCTGCAAGTGAAAGCATGCAGTTTATCTCATTTCCATGTAAAACAAAGCATTTGGATTCCAGGACACAGATTCCCATGCTTGACTCATGTCAGTACTTTGTTTTGGGATTGTGGGAAGCACTGACTTGAGCACGTTGACTGTAATCACATACATACTTGACAGTTCTCCTCTTTTTCACTGATGCGCTGTGATCAGAATCAGTACATGCAAGTTGCTGTTTGTACTGCAGTCAGAGTTTCTTCTGCTGAGTTTTCTGCTATTTTGAAATTATAATCCCTCTGGACATCCTATGAAGCATAAATTTAATTCATCTGCTGGGGAGTTGTCTCTTGATGTGTACTGTCCAATGTGTACTGGACAGTTACATTGAAGTTGAGCGAAAATACACATGCCACATTGGCTCATCTTAATCTTTGAATGAGATTCATTTAGCTTGAGGTCATGTGTCTTTCAGATGAAAAAAAGAAACAACGTCAATGTTATTCTACAGTATGGAAGGTTCTTGGAATGTGGAACACCTTGTGAAGTGGGTTTTTAATGCCTTATCTGTCGCTAGCTTGTGATGATTTAGAACATAACTGTCTTGGTTTTGCAATGAAATGATATCCTGTAGGAATTTTGAACCTAAGCCTTAGGACTTAAGGAAAATCTTTTATTTCCAGTCTAGATAATGAGAATGATCAAAAACTGATCTCAAAAATATGAAGGTTGCTTGTCAAATACTATACAAAGTTGAACTGCCTATGTTCAAAGGATTTGAAGAACCTGTTGACTCCACCGGTATTATTACATTAGTTGCTCAGCTTCGTCATTTCAGTAAAACAAAGACAAAGTAAATGCCTGAAAACTGAAATAATGTGAAATGAAAGTTTTTGTGTAAACAAAAAATACAGTTTTCTGAAACAGCAGCATGTGTACGAGTTTCTTGTGCTAGCTGTAGAAATTTTGTAAGAAATACATCATGTAATGATAAGACTGGTTATTCTGACTTTACTAAATGAAGTTTAAGACAATTTTAACACTTACCAAATGTATCGTTGCCAGGCATAACAATGAAGTTGACAGGACTATCTGAAATACATCTGGAATTTTTTCTCTGGAATTCTAGATCTGCAGAATTCAGTCTGGCAAGAATTCGGAATTTCATTTTACAATTAGGATAAAATAAATGTACACAAATCCCTTATTTAACTATGCTTTCCCCACTCTACATGGAGTTCAGTTGTTTTGAAGAATGTTTTGATTTGGAACTTGTAGGAAATATAAGATGTATCCCTACAAGTACCTCCAAGAGGTATTTTTATTCCTTTGCTGTATCTCCCTTTGTTTCTTGTCCTAGTTAAGTTTCTTGTCCTTATTCCCTTCACCAGTGATGTCAGTTGCTAAACTTTCTTCATCCCTGTCCTTGCAAAAAGGCCAGTTTATAAAAACATGTACTCTAAGATTTTCCACATTGTCTTCTCCTTTGAAATGCTCATGGATATTTTCTGTAATAAGAATGTGAAGTATACCTCTCAGAACTCTTGTTGGGTACCTGGTCTTCAAAATCACTACTTGAAATATGGGTCTTGTGAGAGACCACTCATTCTTAGTGAAGGACAAAACACTAATTCTGTGAAGGAAACAGAGAATGATACAACAAAAACTGGGACAAAGATTGCTTTGTGACAGATGGACTTGAAAATACTGTGTTTAATTCAAACCCAAAATAAATAAATAAGGGAAAGCAACTTGTGACCAAACATTAAATCCAGCCTGTGCTACTGGAAGCTTTTATACTGTTCTAAACTTTTTTCTGCTCATTCATCTCTGTATTTATTATTACAGCTATATATTTATATGTTTTGTGCTAAGAAACATTTTTATAGGTGTAGAAAGTACATGTTATATGTTACATACTGTCATAATCTAGATGATGCATTTTAGTTGTCTTTAATTTCTCTTTAAATGCAGTTAAGATTGATAAATGGAGTTAGAATCTCTACATAGCTTTTAAGTAAATTAGTTTAAGAATCTGAAAAACATTTTTGTCTTTGATCAATCATAACTCAGATTGTGGGATAAATACTGTAAAAGATCAAAAATAGTATAAATTACATCATAGGTTAAAACACAGTAAAATGCGGTGGACAAAATTCTTTGATTTTCTTTAAAAGAAAAAAGTCATATTAGAAGGTTGAGAGAACCTAAATCATAAGTGCAAGAGTTCTGTGCAAGAATGTTCTCCAAATGCTTCTTTTTGGTGTAAGCTATTGTTTCATATTTTTAATTTGATTTTGCTTTTCTGCTTTGTTCGTACGCTGTGCTTATTTGCCTTGATACTTTATTCTCCTTGTTCTCTGTTTGCTTTTCATTCTTCTCTATGAAGCAAACAGCATAGAATATAGAAAACAAACTGGAGAAAAAATTAATACTCTGACCATTTGTACTGAATTATTGAAGAGCATGAAATTGTGTTGTTATTCATTTGCTTGGTAAGAACTGAACAGAGAAGACTTGCATGTCCTCATATTTCTGATGAGCTCCAGGCCCAGACTGTGCACCGGTGTTGCAGGTTATAGATGACAGGAAATCATTCACAACTTTTGTGCATAGACATTTCTCCTTTTACCTTATTCCAGTACCTTGAACTTTTATGTCTTTTAGGTTCATGTTACGGCAACACTTTCCCCCAGGGGCATGAATGTATATGTGGCTGATAAGGTTGTATTAAAGGATGTAATCCTTACTGGTGGCTGTTTAGATCAGATACAGGGTATAGCTTTCATTAGGGTACTGAACATGTCATCTTTGCAGGACCCTTGGGATCACTTGAAAATGAGAAAGCCAAAATTTACTTTGTCAGGACAGGAAATATCATGCCGTAACTGCCATTGCTGAATATGAAATATTCCTGAGGCATTGTGGAGACCCTTCCAGGACTCTACGTTCAGAAAAAAAAAAAAAAAAAATCAATAAAAGCAGGATCTTCAGGTAATTGAGGGTTATGAGAAATGACTGCCATGACAGTAATGTGCCACTAGGTTAAGAGTTAGGGTCTTTTTTTTCAGTATATTTTACTAATTCAAATAACAGTAATGAGAACAGCCCCCAAACCAAATTGAAACAAAAAGATGGATTTCTGTTCTTCTGCTCACAATATATTTCACTTATATAATTCTTTCCTTATGTAAATATTCACAGAATGTATGAATGCAAAATATGATTTTATGTAGATATAAAAATACATAGATGTATATACAAACACACTGAGCTATATACAGTATACACACACACACACATGCACACGCACACAGACTGAAAGAACAATTTGCTGTAAAGCTGTTTGGTAATTAACACGCGTTCCTATATGAAGAATTTGCATTTAGTTCTGTTGCATGCTGTGCTATAGTACAACATTGCTTACTTTCTGTGAGCCTTAAATGACATTGATCTCAGTCACACCCAAAAGGTGTTTGCAAGGAGGATTCATTTCCTTATAAAACAGATAGCTAAGCTAGGTAGAATGAATCACCCGTGGAGATGTTGATGCTTTTCTGTCAACTAAAGGGGAAGTTAAGGCTAGATGTCTACCTTTTAGGTGACTGAATAATGCTCAGTAAATTGCACCATAAAGGTCCTGTATGAGTTTTCTTGGTATCATGCTGCTATCTTATGATTAAAGACTAATTGTACATTTCTGTGATTTGATCACTGAATTATAAAAATACTCTTCATCTTCCAAGGAGGAGGCATGACTTGTTTGTTAAGCTCAAGAGACAGCACTGTTGCAGAAGTGATTGAAATCTTCAGAAGGGAACCTCCTAGTAAAATGAAACCGCTGAGGTGGCAGTTGAGTACATTCACAGAATCACAGAATGACAGAATCACAGAATGGTTAAGGTTGGAGGGGACGTCCAGAGATCATCTAGTCCAACCCCCCTGCTCAAGCAGCGTCACCTAGAGCACATTGCGCAGGATGGCATCCAGGCGGGTTTTGAACCTCTCCACAGAAGGAGACTCCACAACCTGTCTGGGCAGCCTGTTCCAGTGCTCTGTCACTCTAACAGTAAAGAAGTTCTTCCTCGTATGGAGATGAAACTTCCTGTGTTTCAATTTGTACCCATTACCCCTTGTCCTATCACTGGCCACCACTGAGAAGAGTTTGGCCCCATCCTCTTTACATTGTCCCGTAAGGTATTCGTACAGGTTGATAAGATCACCTCTCGAGCTTCTCTTCTCTAGGCTAAACAGGCCCAGCTCGCACAGTCTTTCCTCATAAGATAGATGCTCCAATCCCTTAATCATCTTTGTAGCTCTACGCTGGACCCTCTCTAGCAGTTGCACATCCACCTTGCACTGCGGAGCCCAGAACTGCACACAGTATTCCAGGTGTGGCCTCACCAGAGCTGAGTAGAGGGGAAGGATCACCTCTCTCGACCTGCTGTCCACTGTCCTCCTAATGCAGGCCAGGATCCCATTGGCCTTCTTGGCCACAAGGGCACATTCTTCTGACTGAAGGGAAAGATTGGAAGATCATGGGAATGACAGACCACTACCAGTAGTAAATTGTTCTGAAAGAGCAGAAGAGACATATTCTCACCTCTTTATAGTCATGAGAGAAAATCCTTAGAAGTATGAACATGTCTCCATTCCTTGATTTTGTTAGTGTTTTATTTAAAGATGATATTCTACAGTAGAGAAGATTTGCAGTAGAAAAGGATTGTTCCTTATTTGAGAAATAAACTTTGGTCTTTTTAAAAGTCTGCATTTTTCTGATTGTCACTGGAGAATCATTCTCTGTGATATGTTCTTCTTATATTCTTATATTCTCATATATGAGTGACGGGCAGACTTTTATATGTTATTTGATATATTTAGCTATTTTTGGATGAGTAAAGACTCTGTTTTGTTCCTTTTTAGAAATCATTCACTCGTTAATTTCATTACTTGATGTGGATGATAGAAGGTGTGTATAATACAAGAGAGTCATTCAGTGATGTAAATATTGCATGTTCCTTGAAAAGAATCTAAAAACTTCAACTCATAATTTAGCAGAGTTAATTAACTTCTTTGGGAAGCAAAATTGCTCCCTTAAGTCTTAGCTTAGCTAAGCAAATCTCTTAACATTGCCATTGACTATACTTATTCTAATATTCTGAAAATGTGGAGTGCACTTGATTTATCTTGCAGTAGTGTTGTTAATCTGCAGGAAGTCATCTAGTGTCCTCCTGCCTCTGATGTAGGATTATGATGGAAATCTACTCCTCTTGCTGTAAATCCAATAACAAAACCACTGCTGATTATATTCTGTTTGTATTTATGCCTTCTGGGAACCATCCATATTGTACTACCTATCAAGTAATGCATATGGTTGTGTTTTCATCTGAGTTATTAATTCATTCCAAACTACATGTTTTTCCTTTCAGCTTTAGTGGTCTAGTTATCTATATTTTACAGCCATGGTCAAGATAATTACTTTGAGTCCCTGCCACAAAGAGAAATAGCCCTGTGCAGTGAGGTGACTGTGCTTGTACTCATGCGTAAAGAGAGGGCATAGACTCTTCTGACATATTTGCTGACAATGTGATATTTAAAGACATTTCAATGTACTGCTGTTATAAGGAGAGGTTTTCCCCATCTCTTTCTTACTAGAATATACCTGTTCAGAGATTAAAGCATTCAGACCCTAATTTCTTTTGCCTTTAAGTACTACATGGGAAATTATAGAACCTTTTGTCGGGCAGGGCCATCCACTACTTTAAACTCATTAAATATGATACAATTAAAACAAGAATTCTAATGCAGAGTGAATGAAAGTGAACAGCAAAACACTGAGGGCTAGATTAATCCTCTCTAATGCTAGACATTTGAGTTGGTGTGTCCAAAGTGCAGCCAGCTGTTCTAGTCTCGACTGCAGTTGATGGAGAGGGAGAGAGCATCCTCGAGGGCAGCAAAGGTTTGGATGGGCTTGTCTGTGCTGCAGAAGTTCCTGTCTCTCTGCCAACTGTAAAGGGAACAGAAGGTGATATTCCTGTTATCCTGTAAGGCTGTGCCCACTAGGTTTTACTTGTGCATCCTTTGCAATCAGAACTCATAGCAAAACACAGTTTTAGTGGCTTTCTACTAGGTCCATCTTCAAAACACGTGCTGTTCCTTTCCCATAACTTATACATGTCTGGCTGGGTTCTTAGATACAGATAGCATTAATCATCAATTGCTTTGTCATAAGAGATGTCAGTGTCATCAGTTAGTTATGACATAAGTAATATGAAGTAAATCTGTCTTATGGGAGCCGAGCTAATTACAAAGACTAGCAGTACAATGTTCATGGTCATCAGCAGAGTCTGTGGAATAGGCTGCACTCCCAACAACAAAAAAGTATTATTTAAAATCAAGTGTTCCATTCAAAAAGCTAAAAGGAAAAAAAAAGTGAAAACTAGAATATAACCTTCTTGAACATCCATACTACGCACTTAGGATAGTGAGTCAGTTATGGGCATCCCACTAGGTAAGGAAATCTGAAATCCCGCAGAAATAATGTAATACACTCAACCAATTAGCAGTGCACAGAGTTATCATCATTGTTAACCTATATTTACCATAGATGTGTATTAACTTGGTTTTAGTATTGGTTTGGTTGCTCTAATTGCTAGAAAGACATCAATGCTGGCCTCAGAAAATTATTAAAAAGAGTGTAAAATAAACTTCTAAGATAATGCAAAATATTTTTTTTTCCTCTTTCTCTGAACAAACGTCTTTCTCTGAACAAACGTCTTACTGAACAAGGGAATTCCTGGTCTCTGGAGTAAATCAGGTGTTCTCAGTGTCCGTACATTGAGAAGAATTCATTAGTTTTGTGACCAATCTGTGACAGAAGCACTAGACCAGATTTATCCTGGAGGAAAATGCAACATATGGGAAGACAGAAGAAAATGTGCATTGTGGGAGGTTCTTTTTATGAAACATGGAGTCACTGTGAACACTGCCCAGAAAATCAGAAAATTGGAATTGATTCAAGCACAAATAGCTTAATAGACACACTTCAGTTAGCAAGAGAGATGACAGATAAATTACCACATCGTTGCTACAATAAAGGATGCAGCACCCAAATCTCATCTCGTACATTGTAACTGCTATAAAGTTGTTTGAAAAATTGCTTCATAAAATTAAATTGGGTTGTACAGGTCTTGTATGTAGTTTAAATTAATTTTGATGGCTGCATGGATCCAAGCAGAGTCAGTCCGTGCTTCCTTCCCTTCCCTTCCCTTCCCTTCCCTTCCCTTCCCTTCCCTTCCCTTC
>VXAL01004693.1:51109-69320 GCA_013399475.1 Chauna torquata | reverse complement strand
CCCTTTTGGAGCCGGCTGGAGCTGGCTCTGATCTGACATGGGGCAGCTTCTGGAATCTTCTCGCAGAAGCCACCCCTGTGGCCCCCCTCCTACCAAGCCTTTACCACGTAAACCCAATACATTAACCTGTTGTAAGATATTTGTATAATAGTTTTGTTAATAGTAGTTGTATTAATGAAGGTGACTTTAGGTTAATCTGTGAATGTGATCTTAGTTTATACATTGCTAGCAGTCATCTTCATTCCCTAAATGTATTTTTCCTTTTCTATATTTCTATATTTCTATATTTATTTCCTCTGTTGTACTGACTGACACCTTCTGTGATTTCACAATGCTATGTATTAGTTATGGACTGTTTCTTTAACAGTCTTGTTAACTGCCTTGGCCCTCATGGCATACCTAAAGTCCTACGAAAGCTAAGTTGTCCATGGCTTTCCTGGGATTTTCTTGCTTCCACATTTGAGTGTGCAGGAACTCACAGGATCTTGTGATGAAGAATCAGAATAAGGAAATCAACACTAGACCAATGTCTAGTGAAAGAAAATGAAAAACAGATACCTATTTATCTCCTCCTTGTCCTTCCCTTACGCAAATCCTAAATGCAGTAAAAAAAAGAAAGGGACTTATGTATCTGTAAAAGCCTTATAAGCCAAGTTCTAAGCTGCTGGGCCAGAAGAGGAGTACAATGAGATTAACATAATTTTACATTTTTTTTTATAAAAGTATAGGTTTGCCTTCTTTTATTCCCAACATCTTTGGATTCCAAGAACCTTAGGGTAATCCAGGGAGCTCTATATAGCTTTTGGATCTCCCATTTAGCATGAGCAGGTTTTCCAGAGTTTTATCTGAAACTACTGTCTTTGACAAAGTTTTACAGGTCAAAGAGCTTGTTAATTATTTGCTTAATGGTAATGCAAATTGCATCTAAGATTGCTCTGGATGAAAACAGGTTATGAGTTAGCATTAGGTTTCCCTGAGGTCTTTGAAATGGTAATTCTTTTCCTTTTTGTATGATGAAGATCACGGAGTTTATATCATGGATGGGTGTCTGGACAGTAGGATGTGAGCAGCGCATGTGACACATTGCTTTGTGTTCTGCTTTGTTTTATTCTGTATGCCATTGCCACTCTGCTTGTTTATCCTGCTCATGAAATAATCATGTATTCTCTCAGAATTCAGAGAGGAGCCAGTCCAAGCTAATAGATACACACATAAATGGCACGGGAGGAAAAAAAAGCTTTGAAAATGAAATTTGGAAATCCTTTCTGGTGTGTGACAGATATGAGATGTACACCAGTCCTTCTCTCTGCTACTTTGCTTTTTGTATACAAAGAGCAAATGGTTAGTTATCTCAAAGGTCCAAAGCTGGAAGCAGGGTACTTATGATAAGTAAAATTGTATTTGGTGTAAAGATTAATAACATGAGACATGCAGTGGAGCTTGTTAGCCCAGAATCTTAGCTGGATGGATTCTAGGTTTCTAGTAAAAGGATAAAAATTATATAAAACTCAAGTGATTTATTAAAAAAAAAATGCTGCAGACCTCAAATGTCACCACATATCAGGAGCTCTCTCAAGGTTTGAATACTTTCATTTATTAAAAGAGAAAAGTTTGAACCACAGTGTAACTTCCTTGCACCATTTATTTACTTACTTTTAGACCCCTGCTTTGTGGGAAATCCTGTTGGAGATACATCTTTTAGTATTCTAGAAAGATTTGGGGAGAATATATTTTAGTGAGAAACATAAATTTGCTAAAGCATTGTAAAATCAGAATGTTTTCTTGATCTAAATCTAACTTCCAAATCTCATTTTGTAGATTTTATTTCTTTTTTTGTTTGTTGGTTGTTTTTTTGTTTGTTTGTTTTTGTTTTGTTTTGTTTTTTAGTGTGTTAATGTACACATTAGAGTATTTGGAGTACAAAATGTCTTCCTGTAAAAATATTTAACTGTTGTTAACTGTATGAGGTTCCATACCAACTCAAAGGTACATTCCGACAATTCTCTGTCAAAAACTTGCTCACCGCTGGAAATTGATTGCGATTCCCACTTAAGTATAGATTTCACTGTTTATTGGAAATTCATTACCTAGATTTTCTACAATTCTTGAGCAAAATTGTAGATTTGAGAACTCATGTAATTCCTTTTCAACATGCACAGTTAACGTGGTTTTTTTTGTCCTGTGTGCACCAACACTGATTTCTAAAAGCCTGCTCCCACCCACTGATCATTCTAAAGTTTTTTTTTATTGTATTGTAGGTTTTTGTATTGTATTGCATTTTACCAGTGACTTTCCAGTACTGCTTTTTTGAGTACACCAGGTAAAGTAAGTTGAAGTTTTTGTCTTGATAGAAAAATATAGCAAACAATGAAGTACACAAGCCTTTGCATTGTTTCTCTTGCTGTGACAGTGGGAAGAATACTGTTGGGCAAACAAGCTCATCAAACATTTCTCATTTTTCCTGTAGTCTTTATGTCCTTTCCTAGTAATATAGGTGACTCATTTATTCTACAGCTGTGATATCATAATGCTATATTAATTTTAGTGAGGAAGGTAAGTGGTTGTTTTGATTCATTGTGACTCCTATCAAACTCTGACATCTGAATCAGATTGTTTGAAATCACTGATAGTCCTTGAGCTTAGAAAGATTCATTAATATTACCAATTTTGAAATTATGTGCTGTGTTTATGTAAGGTCAGTAATTTGTTCAGAAGAAGAATTCAGAAAGCTACACACCAGTACTTAAGTCTGCTGAAGATAGTCTAATATGTCTCTACCATAATATGAGTATCTGCCACTTGTGCTAAGTTTATACAGTTCACGTTTCTCAAACATATATGATTCAGCATTATAGTTCTTAATTATTTTCTTCAAAGGTCTGTACAGCACTTTCTTTTACTGCTTTGTTAATGCAGATTCTACTGTCATATCTTCACTCTCCCACTAAATTAATGTTTGGCTCTTGTTCAACAACACATCCATTTTCTGATGAAAGACCAGGTTTGTTAGCAGTAACTTAGGAGTATAAATGTGGTTTCTTCATGTGAATAATCTTTTACAATTTTGCAGTGGTATAAATTTAATACCCAAAAAGATTCTATCCTCCTCACCCTCTTTTTGTCATCTGTCCTAGCTTTTAATTTCATATGCTTTCTGTCAAGCCATTCTTTAAATCTTCACAATCCTTCAGTCTATACCATTCCTTTTTCACACTTTCTTATTTGCTTTCTCTTCTTCATTTTGCAATTTATATTCCTTTTATTTATATTCAGAAATATATATTTATATTAAGAATTTATGTTTCATATATTCTTTTATTCTTTTTTTGTGGCTTTTTTTCATANTTTTTTTTTTTTTAATCTGTTCACATGCTAACCACATCCTCCCTCTTTGCCTTTGAATTCTTTCAGTGTAAATAAAAAGTGCCTACACCGTTCCTCCATCAGCCCTATTCTTGAGTATCTGCAATGTGGCCTCCCTGTATTTTGCCCTGTAAAAAACAGTCTTACTGTTAAACATAGGTTTCTCTGTTGTTCTCTTATGCTGTTTCTGCTCTCTCAGGTGTCTTTGTCACAGTACATCATTCTCATTCCTCATCCAGTCTCCCTTGAGTTTATCAACTCTCCATTCCTTTCCTGGTTGCAGCTCTTCATTTTTTTCCTACTGCTTTTTTGGTTACTCTTTTTCCTCTCTACTCATATATCCATTCAGAGGCTTTCAGCTCTCCAGTCTAACAAAAATACCGCTGTTGAAAGTCATGTTCCTCTAACCACATCATTTTCTCTCTTTTTTGTGTTCTTTCTTTTACCTTCGGAGACGAGTTTCTTCTCTTTCCCTTCCAAACCATGCTATACTTTCTGATCTGCTGACCTCAGCGTCATGCTCCAAATATCTCCTAATTATATGTTGCTTCTCTCATTTTAGCTCCCTCTGTTAGCCTAAGGTTTTGTCTCCATCTATTCTGCCTTTCATAACAGTGACCCATTTCTTCTCAGCTACAGGCTTTCCTGTTTCCTGAGCACTTGTTTTCAACCTTAGAAAGACATCTCTTCTTAAATCCCACTGCGTCATGGAATATTTTCTAATTTGTTCCTCTCCCTAGTGATACCTGCGTGCCTTCTTTATTGAAGCTTTATGCTATACCTTATCTTGTGAAAGGTGCTGTGAAGAGATGATTTTAAAGTATCATGTAAATATGCAGTGTTAGAGAAAGGAAAATTTGGATTATTATGAATTAATATATTTTCAGACAAATTTAGAAATCCTTCTAAGATGCTTATGCTTTGTGTTTTCCATTTCATCATTATTGGCTCTCACCTTGTAATGTACTTTTCGCTTCACTAAAAGTATGATAATGAGCCATGCATAATTGAAATGAAAATCTCTTCAGAACCCCTTCTGATTGAATATGTTGAGAATCATAATCAAGCACTGCTGAAGTTACAAAAAACTATGCATATTGATGCACAGCAAAAAGTCTGGGCTCTTCATGAGTCGCTTAGTTGGCTGACATACTGTCCTTTGAACTATTTTAATTACAAAAAAGTATCAGGGGTACACTAATGGGCAGTAAAACCAATCAATAATCTTGCATATGCATAACAAAAGAGCTCTATGGAGTAAGTGATTAAATGAGAGTGGTAGTTATTCAGTGCGTTTTATGTACAGAAATGCTCTCCAAAGGATCAGAAAATCCACAAGAACAAGAAATACTTGTGTCTTTGATACACCCACATTTTTCTTTACAGATGCATTTTTCCTTGTGGATGTGAATATTTATGCATATTGAAGCTATAATCTCCTGACTTTTCGGATAGCGAAGTATAACACCAAACAGTTCTGTTCTGATTACAAATATCACTGTAATTCTGTAATGCCTTTTTTTCCAACAAGTTTCTTTAGTTTAGTAGGATTCTTCTGAACAGCTGATTTCCCTCTTTGAATTACAGATATTGCTAAATTCTATAATGTATGCCATGCTACTAATGAATAATTACAACGGTAGATAATGTGACATAGAAATGTGTTTAAACTATTAAAGTAAGAACGTCAGGGCCTGAAAAATTAAGAAATGACAGCAATAAGATTGCCTGTGCAACCTTAATGCAATTTACAATCCATATTAGGTCAGATAAAATCTGTAACTGCATGATGATCTATTAAATAGCACAGTGCCTCATTGAGTGCATAAGGTGGACAGCACTGACAAAAGGTATATTAATTCAGCATTTCCTGCTCTTGTAGTGTCGCTGTGCTGTATGTATTTCAAACCGGCAAGATTCCTTGTGGCGAAATATTGTCATTAGCTGTTCTCTTGCACTCCTGTGATAGTTTCAGGATGCTTTATTATAGTACAAAATTTCTTTTTAGAACATACCTATTATGTATTTCCCCCCTTTACGTAGATGTAAAGGTCACATAGGAAAAGATTAAGGCCAAAATTATCAAAGTTGTCAGCTTATTATTTTAGACTATTTTGCATGCTGTAACACATTATTTGTTCAAAACAGGCCTCCAGTACTGGTTAAGTAAACAAAGCACTTACGGTATCCCAGGTAATATGATTGAATCATATTACGATGGTATTATGATAACATGAGGAAATTGTCAAAGCTGTAGGTGACACCTGTGATTCATGTTTCTTGTCCAACACCATGCAGGGATTGTGTGGTTGTGGCAAGAAAAGAACTCAGTATTTCTAAGTACTGTGCAGGTGATGTAACCTACAGCACTGCCTGTGGCTGCCTTGCCATGCTCAGCTGTGACCCAGACACTCGTCCTGAGGGCGCTGTCTGACCAGCAAGTGGAGCACACGTTCTGTGGGGAGAAAAATGGTATAGGAAAACACACAATTAAATACATGTTAATATAGGAACTTGAAGTAATGTGTTGTGGATTACTTGGTGTTACTGTTCACTGACTCTGAAGTACTTGACTGCATCAGTAATTCATGTGCTTTTTATGTGTTTGTTTTAATTTTGTTTGTTTGTTTGTTTCTCCTAGTGTGTGGTATGTTTCTTTTTCTCTCTGGAAGCCAAAAAATTAGACATTGAATCATGCATTCCTATTCCCAGTTTGGTTTAAGTATTTTCATTTATTTGATGCTTCAAATATTGCACAGCACAGCTGTCAGTGACTGGAGGTAGTAGTGTAAGTGTAACGGGTGAAAACCTTTTCTCTCAATACAGACTTGCCTGTAAAGAGCACAGGCATACTTTTCCCACTGCTTTTACAGCTTTTTACTAGATGGCACAGGACCATAAAGACTCAACACTTGTTGATGTTTAGCCTGTTGAGACACATCCTCAGTTGGTTACGGACTTCTTTGTCTGTTCTCCATTGTTATTTTGTTCCAGCTTTTCCTATCACCACCTGCCCAGATCACATCCTCTTTTTCATCCAAGGACTTTGGGCAGCAGTAAGAATGAATATAAGAAAGAAGAGCCTTTAAAAAAAGTATATATAGCACTGCAATAGACCAAGAAGCCTGAAGAAATAATTCTAGAGACAAATCTGCTAACTCCTGTAGCCATAGGATGCAGTTCCCTGGTACATAAAAATATAAGCAACATGAAAAAGCTGTACTGGATTTACTATGCACCATAAAGCTTCAAAGATTTTAGAAGTCATAGTCTTATGAGAATGTGTAGAATATATGTCTGCTAAAATAAGTTGAAGGCCTGTACACTGCCTAATGAGGTCAATTTCCTACAGAAAAGCCTGAAGTATTTCTGATGTAAAAGCCATATTCCTGTTTAATTCCATGTGTTCCTGGATGTTCTGATGCAAGACCACAGTTTCTAAGAAATTATTTTTAACATCGGGGGAATAATATTCCTTCCTTAATTTCACTCTTAGAAAGAATAAAACTGTTTATAGCTGATACTTTCCAATACAAAAAGAGAAGAGAGAATGAAGAAAGCAAATGAAGAAGACATCAGGTACGGTAAACAATACCATAAGCAACATTAGCAAGAAAGGAAGCATGAGAAAACTCTCTTTTCTTAGGAAAAGTAACTCTGGATGTGCTGTCTGCAGTACTCTGTGTGTTAAAATAAGTGGAGAATGCTCTGTGTGAAAATGGTATTCTGGATTAACTTGAATTTAATATAGATCCTTCTGTTATAGGCAGAAGCATATAAGTCCTTAGCCTTTTTAAGCTAATGACTACAGCTCTGGACATCATCCAACTTCTGCAGTTAATTATGACTGTAGACAAGCTTCTAAATTTTGAATCTCAGTCATATCTGTGGTGCTGCTTCCTCAGTGTCTAAAACAGGTTTGGCTATTAATAGAAGCTTGTTGGCTGAGGTTCTATCCAGAAAAACTGACATTATTTTTTTTGTCCAAGCTTTTTTACATAGATGACATAACACTGTGTAGTATTTAGAACTATGTTAAGGCACTTGCTAACATTTATAGTTCAGTTTTATATAAAGGAATATTCATTATGAAGAAATAATTAACAATCATAAAATCAGATGTGGAAAAATCATAAAAGGAGTACTATAAAACAGTCATCAGAAAATGCACAATACCATCAATGTGCCTTTTTAAGTCCATTTGATATAGAAAATGGAGAGTTTAAGTGCAAAAGCATGTCTTTTAAAGTAACTGTTAGAAACTTTTAACGACTAAAATGTTGTAAAATATTGTATATATTATGTAACTATTACACCTGCAGTACAACATTCTACTAGTTAAATACTAAAACACAGTAGAGTTTTACTATATTCAATACTTGTTACTAGTGCACAATTACCTATGCAGTTTATTTCTGCTGGCAAACTACTGTTGTTTACAGCTGAGGCAAAGAATCTTGCCATTCAGATTGGACTCCCACTCAAACCTGAGAACTTTTCACCTACAGGGTCTGCAGGACTGGTCTTCTACTTTTCTACTGATCTTTATTCAGTAGTAGTGTTGTTTTACTTATGATTATCTAAGATTATGAGAGAGACAAGTTTTTAAGGAGAAATATTATAAACTATGGTTTTATTTCAAAAGAGAACCTAAAAGCTCAGCAGATGACTGTTAAGCAAATCCAGAATTCCCAGTTTCCTCTTAAATATTGCTGAACACTAGGACTACTTTTGTTTTTAGGTCCAGATTATGATTGATTTAAATTGTAATTGTTTGTAATTGGAGGTAGTAGGAGAAAGGGAGCCATAATGGCAGCAGAGAAGCAAGAATCAGGAAGATTAGTAGCAAGGCAAATGGGTCATATTAAAACACTAGATCAAATTAAAACATTACATTGTGTGAAAGAAAAAGTTGTTGGAAGTGGTTAGACGTATCTGATTGAGTTTGAAGACCAGAAGCTTTTGGGGTAGAATACTGCAAAAGCTGAAAGCAAAAGGCTGAAAAATGAGCATTCGGATAATGAAATATATTATTAAGGATAAAAGAATAAGGATAAAAGATAAAAGAAACATACTATTATTGTTGTTGATAAAGAAGGATGAAATATTCCTTTTATACCACTGGGAGATTTTACATATGGCACTAAGGGACATAGTTTAGTGATGAGAGTAGGTCAGGTTGACAGTTGGACTTCATCTTGAAGGTCCTTTCCAACCTAAATGATTCTATGATTCTGTGATTCTACGATTCTATATCACAGCTTCTTGCTTCAGGAAGCTATATGTTAGAAAAACATAGAGAAGAACAATATTGTTAGTAATTGTTATCTTGGAAAAAAAAAATCTGCTTTGAGGAAAGTGAAAACATAAAGCCCTCTGTGTCTATTATGTTTTCGCCCCACAGTAATGGATGTCCTGAACTGAGGGCTTCCAATCTGTGTCTGTCTCCCCAGTCAAGGCAAGAAAAATGTGTAAGAAATGATTATATATAAACTGTTCAGATATAGTAATGAAGACAGAGGAATAAATATTGTGCCTGTAATTTAGGTTACACAAATCTTTCAGGGATTTGTCTGCACTAGGAAAATTAGAGCTATAAATTTTGTGACAAATTCATAAGTTTTATTACAAGTTAGTCATAATTATTATTTCAACATTTAATTGAGTTTCTGGATCCCAAGAGTGGAGCATAAGCAACTACAGTCCTGAGTGCTGTTAGACCTTGTGTTTACCAACACAAGCCTTTGCCATGTTGGTCTGGAAGATATGTGTGTGATTGTATTGGGTTTACGTGGTAAAGGTTTGGAAGGAGGGGGGCCACAGGGCTGGCTTCTGTGAGAAGATTCCAGAAGCTGCCCCATGTCAGATCAGAGCCAGCTCCAGCCGGCTCCAAAAGGGTCCCACCACTGGCCAGATCTGAGCCAATGAGTGATGTTGTTTGCGCTTCTGTGAGAGCAGATTTAAGAGAGGGAAAAAACTGCTGTGCAACAGCAGCTGGGAGACAGAGAAGTGAGGAACAGCCCTGCAGACACCAAGGTCAGTGAAGAAGGAGGGGGGAAGGTGCTCCTGGCACAGGAGCAGAAGTTCCCCTGCAGCCCATGGTGAGGCCCATGGTGGAGCAGGCTGTCCCCCTGCAGCCCATGGGGTACCACAGTGGAGCAGATCTCCACGCTGCAGCCCGTGGAGGAGCCCACACAGGAGCAGTCTCCGGGCCGGAGCTGCAGCCCGTGGAGAGGAGCCCACGCAGGAGCAGGTGATCCAGTGGGAGCTGCCACCTGTGGGGGATCCATGCTGGAGCAGTTTGCTCCTGAAGGATGGACCCCGTGGTACGGACCCATATTGGAGCAGCTCTTGAAGAGCTGCAGCCTGTGGGAAGCCCACGCAGGACCTGTTCCGAAAGGACGGCATCCCATGGGAAGGACCCCACGTTGGAGCAGGAGAACAGAGAGCGACCATGAAGGAGCAGCAGAGACGAAGCGATATGGGCTGACCGCAGCCCCCATTCCCCGTTCCCCTGCGCCGCCCGGGGGAGGAGGTAGAAGAGGGTGAATGAGGGAAGGTGTTTTTAGTTTGCTTTTAGTTTCTCACTGCTCTAGTCTGCTAGTGATAGTAATAAATTATATTAATCTCCCTGTGCTGAGTCTGTTTTGCCCGTGACAGTAACTGGTGAGCAACCTTCTTGTCCTTATCTCAACCCTTGAGCCCTTGTCCATTGTATTTTCTCTTCCTCTTCCTTTGAGGAGAGGGAGTGAGAGAGCAGTTGTGGTGGAGTTCAGCTGCTCAGCTGGGTAAAACCACCACAGTGATCAACTAAAAAAGGCCATTGCTTCACTTTGGGACTCAGTGTCGAAAGTCCCTGATAGTTATGCTTATTTCCATGATGCCCATCTTTAGACTTATGAAAGACTAACAAAATACATGAAAACAATACATTGAAAACATGCATGTGATATCATTGCTACCTTAATCAAGCTTAAATGGAAAAAAGGGCTACTCCAGTCAGTGACAGCCTGTCAGGCACAGATTTGTAGTGTTTTGTGCATATGCAGTGTTTTATTTATGTTGTTATTGTTGTTGTTGTTGCTTGATTTGGTTGTTTTTTTTTTTCCTTTTTTTTTTTAACTCTGAGGGGTTGGAAGGGACTTGGCTGAGTACTTGAACTTTGCATTTCTTTTATGTCAGTGAAATAATTGTATATATTGAAGTAGTTAAGGCCTACTGTGTAGGTCTGTGGGATGTAGAGAAGGAGGGAAATAAAAGGAGACCTTTTGAGGGGTACAAGGATAGAAAAAAAAAGTAGAAAGGCTGTTTTTATCAGTTGATGATGCCAAGCCTAGTAAACATCATCTATCCTAAGGTAAACAATAATTTCTGCTGTTAGAAAAGACTACTGCCTATGGCTAGCAATCGATTCTTTCCACATACTCTGTAGCAGGTAGTGCCCAATGATAGAGAAAACTGCAAACTAAACATCATATTACAAAGTAATGGTTTCCTTTGAATCAATAAAATAATTGAAACCAGCAGGGTTAATGTTTTCTGAAGCAAAGTTCATAGAATTCTTTCTGAGCTATTTAAGCAAAAAATCATTCTACTGACATCTTGGTCCTTCCTTGTTCCTCTGGGGTCCCATGCTTTGTTCCACTTTATCTTCTTAATGCTGCTGTCTTTGTCTGTATTTCCCACTAAGTTCATTCCTTTTGATCTGCCCCTTATGTCTTCAGCAGAACTCTCTTCTTATGTGCTAAGTTTTCACCTAACATCTCCATCAAAACTCACACCTTTTGGGCCTATGCTAAAATTCTGAGTTGACTGGACTGAGCAAAAGAACCTCTAGTGCTTGAAATTGCTTGGAGGACAATGGCTGCAACTTCCCAATAGCTGCACAACTGAAAAGATTACACAAAACTAAAAATTTTCATAAAGTGGCAGTATTGGAAGTAATTCAGATTGCAAGGCAGGAGCCAAGTAAAGATATAGCACTGTAAAACGACAGTGATTTGTAGGAAAATGATTCCCAGGATTAACAAGCTGCAGAATTTATGTTTACTGAACTGTTGGAAACCAGTGAAGGGGGAAAATGAGAACTATCAACAGCTGCAGAAGATGAGAAGTGTGAGAAAATGAGAAGTGCAGGCAAAAAGGATGGCTAAACCAATGACATTTTGGAGTGATAGAGGTTGGAAACAGTCTTTTTCATTTTTCAGTTAGACAAACTCTGACTTGAAAATCGAAATAAAACAACCAAGAAAACCTGTGAACGTCTAGTGTCTTCCTGAAACTCAATTAAAGATTACTGTAGCTAATATTCCAAACTTGGTGTGTTCCTTGTTAAAATGATAGAACAGAAGTAAGACACTGAAAATGTTACCTAGAGTACTAGTGTTACACTGATAATATCTAGACTAGGACAACACGTTTGACAAGAAAAGAAGTTGGGCAGATAATTTATAGACCACTCAAAATTCATTTGAAATTAAAAAAAAAAAAAAAAAGGGAATCCTATTTAAGAAGTAAAGTGAAAATGAGCTGCTGATCACAAATGGTGATCTATGCTGTACTTCAGTGAGCTTTACGAATCTCATCAAGGAGTGCTTTAATACTTGTGATAACTTAAAGAGGGAAAGCAACCAAGCAACTATAAATTTGCAATCTGTGATACTTTCTGGCCACACATTAATGGTTGGAGCAAGGGACTGTGGACATGTTGGTGAATACTTTGTATTTTGGTTTTATATTTCTTATATTCAAGTATATAATTAGTAAAAGAAGAAATCTTCTGAAATATATATTATGCTTCTTGCTGTGTTGATGAAAACATTTTGAATTCAGTCTGTTAATTTTTTTATTTTTTTCCCTATCATATTTTCTTTAACAAATTGAAAGCTGTTACAAAAGCACAGTAGTTATCACTTTCCACAAAAGTTAATTTTGATACTGAAAAAGCAATGAAAGTTCGGAAGTGATACTGACAATACTTGCTTTTCCCTCTTTTGGTTTACGCATAACTAACCAAGGTTTCTGGACAGAAATGTGTTCATGTATGCTGGACATTGAGTATATTCTGATTTGATTCACTGTGAAAATTTTGTTGTCTGTACACATGTACTGCACAGAACTCCCTGAGTCTCCGAATTCGTTGAACTGTACAGTTGCTAGGACTATGAATGCTAACATTTGAGGGTGAGCACTTGCTGTTGTTATTTGAACTATCTGTCCAGAAATCCCAGAAAAATGGCCCACATCTCAGCTTCCAGGAAGAAAAAAAAAAATATGAAAAACAATTTTAATTGCTTTACTGGAAACAGAACGTGCTTTAAGAGAATTAGTGACTCCAAAGGAAAAGCAGAAACCTTTGCTTCTCAAAAGCTTAATTAAACTTTGCAAATGGAACATGGTGGAGAAAAGACAGACAGCGAGAGCAAAGTAAGAGTGAGTGAATGAGTGTCATCTGTGAGGCAGGGCAAAATAAACCTCTGTCAGAGAATATATTGTTAGGACAGCCATTTTTAAGTGGACTAAAATATCAATGCATAGCTGCAAATGTAATACATATATGTGTAAAAGAACCATGGCCAAAATGTAGAAGGCAGTCTGTAAAAAGGCTTGCTATAAATCAGGTTTCAGGTACATAAATGAGTATTAAGGAGGTTTTTTTCTGCACATATTTTAATTATCTGTTGCTACCTAGGAGGACATTTAAATTGTACTATGCAGCACTCAGCTGTGCAGTTATTGGTACAATCTGTACAGTAGTCTGTCTAAATCTTTCACAATGCAGAAAAGTTGAGATTGTGGCTGAGACCCAATTTAAATATCTTCTATGAGCTTTAGATTCTTAAGTTCTGCAAGATTAAACAATGAGGATTCAGGAATACCATGACAAAACAAACTGCAAGAATAAAGGCAGAAATTAATTTGAAGCATGAATAAAAATTCAAACATAAGAAAAATAAAAATAGGAATAGATCCAAGACTGATTTAAGGAAAATGGTTGCAATTTATATTGAAAGCACCTTGTGTGACTCTTTCTGCTTGTTACAGTCTTTGCAAAAAATAATTGTAGTGTCTAAATTAAAGTAATTAATCAAAAATTAATTATATATCATCAGATAGTCTGCTGCTAGAAGTGTAGGAATTTATTGTTCAGCATGGGTTCTTGCCAAAACATCTTTTCCTGTCTTGCAGTATAACATAGCTGAAAATTTCTGGTTTACTCATGGAGAATTCCTGCAATTTCAAAATTTTTATTTTACCTCTTATACAGCCATTTCTTAATTGTTGAACCACATAATATATATGTATGAAAATTAGAATATATTCTAGAATTTTGTTAACATATTTAAGGTTTTGCTTGGTCTTGATTTCTTTGTGGTGGGAAGTTTGTTGAAATAAGGACACAATCAGTTGAAGGCTTGGGTATTATTTTTGATATGTATTTCATTCACTATAACTTAAGTTTGCTTTCTATTTGCCCATTCAATCTTCTTTAATCCTTGCAGATGAGTGGAAAAAAAAGCGTACATTAAATTTCACTGGTAGGCTACTCATTGCTTTAGTAGGTATTCTGCTGAATTTTAATCTCCTTTTATTTATAAGCAAGGCTAACAACATCAATGGTGCTAAGGAAAACTGACATTTTCTGTGTTAAGACTTTGTCTTCTATTTCTTAAAAACTGTTATTGCAAAACTAAGTATGTAACTGTATAATTAAAAGCTATATCACAAAACATTTGCAAAAGGCTGCATTATGATAACAAGCAGTCACGGCTCTAGCACTTCTGCATTTGAAGAATGGTTTTGAAACCTTAATAGCATTCTTCTTCCTTCGTTTTGTTAAGCTGCTTAACTATGGAATGTACGTTGGCCATCAATATTAACTTAGCATAAATGCTCCAAGTTGGCATCCTATCCTTCATTTAAAAAGAATAAAAAATGGATCACTCCCAGAGCGAGAGTGAAGGAGTATTCTCTCCTGTGCCTATATTTCAGCTCACACATATACATTAATTCATAAATAAAAAACAATTGTGCAGAGATGTATGTACATGTCTGTATGCATTCACCTTTAAAAAGGGTAAGGAAACAGAAGTATTCTTAACTTTTTTAAAAAAATTATTCCTATCAAAGTGAAACTGGGCCGTTTGTGCCGAATAGTCTCTTATACTTAAGATGTTATTGATCACAATCTGTACAAACGTGTTAGATGACTGTGAAAAAAATGTTTCATGTTCTTCATATTATCTCCCATTAGCATACTCTAACCGTCTGAACAGGTCTGGCAGCATGTGATGAACGTTATATGCATCTTTAAGTGTATTTTTCTTGTAGTATTGTGATGTTCCAGTTTTGTTTTGTTTTGTTTTGTTTAGTAGACTAGTCAATGTTTCTTTTTGGAATTGAGATATCATCAATATTAATGTGCTGATAATGTGCTGTGTATTAGTACCAATTAAAATACATTATTATATCTACTGTCATTTTAATCTTCACTTACAGTCTCAGTCATGTACTGCAAAATAATTTGCATTCAGTTTCTTCATGTTTAGCCTGTACTGTAGGAGGAATTTCCTATCACCATTTAAGTTACATTGATCAGTAGGAACTACATTATTACTAAGCAGTTACAAATTATTTATAAGAAATAGAGTAAAAGGTATTATCATAGAATCATAGAACCACAAGGTTGGAAAGGACCTTCAAGATCATCTAGTCCAACCGTCATCCTATCACCAATACTACCGACTAAGCTACTAAACCATATCTTGTAGCACATTGTCCAGGCGCCTCTTAAAAACCGCAAGGGTCGGTGACTCCACCACCTCCCTGGTCAGGCCGTTCCAGTGCCTGACCACTCTCTGAGAGAAAAAGTTTTTCCTGATATCTAATCTAAACTTCCCCAGGCGCAACTTTCGGCCGTTACCTCGAGTCCTATCATTAGTTATCTGGAAGAAGAGGCCGACCCCCTCCTCATCACAACCTCTCTTCAGGAAGTTGTAGAGTGCAATGAGGTCTCCCCTGAGCCTCCTCTTCTCCAGACTAAACAATCCCAGCTCCCTCAGCCACTCCTCATAAGGCTTGTGTTCCATACCCCTCACCAGTTTCGTTGCCCTTCTCTGGACACGTTCCAGGGCGTCGATGTCTTTCTTGTAGTGAGGGGCCCAAAACTGAACACAGTACTCGAGGTGCGGCCTCACCAAAGCTGAGTACAGGGGGATGATCACCTCCCTGCTCCTGCTGGCCACACTGTTTCTAATACAGGCCAGGATGCCATTGGCCTTCTTGGCCACCTGAGCACACTGCCGGCTCATGTTCAGCCTTGCATCGATCAACACTCCCAGGTCCCTTTCCTCATCACTGTCTTCTAGCCACTCAGCCCCAAGCCTATAGCGTTGCATGGGGTTATTGTGGCCAAAGTGCAGGACCCGGCACTTGGCCTTGTTAAACCTCATCCCGTTCGCCTCAGCCCAGCAGTCCAGCCTATCCAGATCCCTCTGAAGGGCCATCCGACCCTCAGGCAGATCGACACTACCTCCCAACTTGGTGTCGTCTGCAAACTTACTGAGGGTGCACTCAATCCCCTCATCTAGGTCATCAATAAAGATATTAAACAAGATAGGCCCCAGTACCGACCCCTGGGGGACACCACTCGTAACGGGACGCCAGCTGGACTTAACTCCATTAACCACAACCCGCTGGGCACGGCCCTCCAGCCAGTTCTTTACCCAGAGAAGAGTATACCTGTCCAGGCCACGGGCAGACAGTTTCCCCAGGAGAATACTGTGGGAGACCGTGTCAAAGGCTTTACTGAAATCTAAGTAGACCACATCAACAGCCCTTCCCTCATCTACCAGTCTGGTCACCCTATCGTAGAAGGAGATGAGGTTGGACATGCACGACCTGCCTTTCCTGAACCCGTGCTGGCTGGGCCTGATCCCCTGGATGCCACGCAAGTGCCGTGTGATCTCACTCAAGATGATTTGCTCCTTAACTTTCCCTGGAACCGAGGTCAGGCTGACAGGCCCATAGTTCCCCGGGTCCTCTTTACGGCCCTTCTTGTAGATGGGAGTCACATCTGCAAGCCTCCAATCCTCTGGGACCTCTCCAGATAACCAGGAACACTGATAGATGGTGGAAAGCGGCTTGGCAATTACTCCGCCAGCTCCTTCAGCACCCTAGGGTGGAGCTCGTCAGGTCCCATGGACTTGTGACATTCCAGATGGAGGAGCAGGTCTCTAACCGTCTCTTCCTGGATCACAGGGGGGGATTCTCTACCTGAATCACAGGGGACGTCCTGGTCAGGGAGTAAAGTACCCTGAGGGTAACTGATCCGACTCTTAAAGACAGATGTAAAGAAGGCGTTGAGAACCTCAGCCTTATCCTCATCCTCAGTGATCACATTTCCTGCATCAAGTAAAGAATGGAAATTTTCCTTGGTTCTTCTCTTGCTGTTAATATAATTTGTAAAAGGATTTCTTATTCTCTTTTACTGCAGTGGCCAATCTGAGTTCAAGCTGGGCTTTAAAACCACCACACCCTTGGAGACCAAAAGCTTCATAACATAGACTATTTTGGTAATATTGTTTTAGGTACTTAAAAAAGAGGGGAGGAGGAAGTGGTTGAGGTCTTGCTCATTGAGCATGAAGTAAACCGAGTGGTTAGGATTGAAACTTGGCACTTGGTCTCCTCAAGTTTCCTGTGTGACAAGACAAGTCACAGTGCCTATACAGACATACTTTATATGTCTGTGTTTTTATATTTTATAGTGTATTTATATTTTATATTTTAAATTCATGCATCAGTCCATGTTAAATCCCATTCTACATTGACTAATTCAGTAGAGGTGGCAGAAAACCTGTGCAGAAAAAAAATGTCAGGTTTAAAGCTGGAGTCCACATTATTCCTCAGTGCAGGTTGAAGTATAGCAGTGACTGCACTGTAGAGGAGCTAAGCCCAAGACCTCTTATCCCATACTCACACATCCTGTGGTTGACAAAAGGATGAAAGGTTTATTGGGCTACTTTCTAGAGGGACCCAACATCATGTACATTATAGAAGATGAAAAGTACACAGGGTTCAGGCATCCTGTCGCATATCCCATAATCCTATAGATTCACCATTAGCCTTTAACCATGTTTAAGGCTGAAGCTTCACTGACCAGTAGCAGAGAACTGCAGTGTTCTTCACTGCTGTTCTTCAGTAGTGTTTTTCAGTACTCCCTTACTTTGAAAATGCATTGCAAATTGGAAAATACTGCATTCGCTGATGTTGGAGACATAAGTAATGTGCATATCAAGCAAGAATGAGCTTTCTTGTACCACCTACTGTAGCGTGTATTTTTATTTTGTTTTCAGTTATTCTGAAATGTCTTAAAACAGTCACTGTAGGGAACATAGGATTGATCTACTGTGGCAATTTCTGTTTCTAGTTTTGTAATGGTTCCCTATCTATCCAACCATAGAACTCTGTGGAAGATATTACTTAGAAAGAAAGGAGCTCAAACAAGGTTCTTGAAACCTTTGGTGTGATCTTCATGCATTCTAAATAGCTGATTTCTTGAGTCATTTCACAATGGTTGTGAATGCTTCTGACTGTGCTATTGGGTTAAAGGAATGCATCAGACAGCTTTCTCTTGTAATATATAAAAAGCTAACATCCAAACAAAAATTCTTCCAGACAAAAGCTGTGGCTTGTGTCAGAAGTGAAAATTAAATGCAAGATGGATGACTTGATCCAAAATGGCACTTTAGCCTTGAGGGCACACTATAACTTTTTATTGTTTAATCTGTAATTAAAGACTAGAAAATGTCTTGATGCCCCAGAAGGAAAAAAAAAAAGTACAAAATAT
>VXAL01004693.1:19094-48889 GCA_013399475.1 Chauna torquata | reverse complement strand
TATATCTATTCTAAAATATATTCATATATATGTATAAAAGTAGCTTTTATATGTTTTATCAGTATATAGTAAGCAAAATAGATTAGTGGAAGCAATATTTCCACTTATTTCTATCACTCACTTTTCCTTCTCATGTAAAATAAGATTGATTTTCATGCTTGTTCCACTTTAAATGAATGAAATTAAAAAGATATCAAAGAAAAGAAGTTATTCTCAGATATTTCTGACTCACTGTTGTTAAACACAGGGTTGAACCAAAGTCTTAAAAATACTTTTTACCTAGAGGCATCTGAATACAAATAAATATTCTCCCTCGTGTAAAAAAAAAAAAAAAAAAAAAANATTCTCCCCCGTTTAAAAAAAAAAAAAAAAAAAAAAAAAAAAGTTGTAACCTTCTGTTAAAAATTAAGCAGTACTGTACTGTTTTCCAGATGGGTTAGTGAAAGAATGAGAGAAAAAATGCATCTGGCAAATAGAAAGAGCTCATTTGTGGAAAGGAATATAAATATACATCAGATTTTTTTTGCTTTTTTTTTTTTTTTGAAGAAACAACCTTTTGAAAATCACCAACTGAACTTGAACAATTCTGGTACCTAATACTCTATTCATATATCCATGTATTTACATAAAATATCTGTATATAAAAATGTTTATCACAGAACAGTACACAAAGTTTTTTTTTTTTTTTGATTCCTTTTTTTAAGCTTACTAAGCCTAAATCATTCTGATTTTCAGCTTTGTGTGAAAACTCAGATGCTGGGCTTTTAATCATACAGTTTTGAGCTCTTAATGCAACTGTAAACCATCCAGAAAGGCAGCTGCTGTAAGAATTCTGAACTAAAGCAGTATCAGGGATACACAGCAGTCTTTTCCCATGAGCAAAATCATTCTATATACCCCTATTAAAAGATGTGATAGTGAGTTTATTAAGAAATCATAAGTCTGAATCTTATGTAAGATCAAAAAAGTCTGTCTCGTATGTGAAAACATCAACTGTTAGTGTAGTAGCAAGCTATTACACTTAGTGATACAGCAAAACTGTATGTGCTAAGCTGTTTGTACAGGAAATACTAAATAAATTGCATTTCCAGTTCACCATGCAACAATATACTCAATTCTCATTTATCACATAGAGCAAGGCAAATATTGCTCACAAGCATAATGTTAAACCTGGTATGCTACTGTGCACAGACACTTTTACTAGGAAGGAAGGAGAGCAAAAGATTTCAAAATGGAATAATTTTAACTGTCTTTTCCCTATCTCTGTACATGGTGTTTAAATAATATTTACTTTTTTGCATGTGTGGGAAGCCCTTGTCATTAAAAACAGGCTAACACGTTTTCAGTTTTTGTTAGTGGTGTGGAGACAAGCATAAAGAAAAGGATGATTGGCTTGTCAATGGTCATGGGGCTAGCTTGGAGCCATACTTACCAGGTCTTTATTTAGGCTGGATTTGCGAAAATGATCAGCTTTAATTCTGCCCCACTGTGGTCAATAGTACTAGTGACTCCCTTGGATTTCAGACATTTTAAAATTCTGCAGCTAAATTTGCATATCTGCAGTATGTCTTCATCCTAAAAACATAGCTGAGAAAGCAGTGCTCTTTATCTTTTGAGAATAGAGCTGTCCTAGCATATTATTACTTTTTAGTCTTTTACTGTTTTTTTCTAAAATATATATTCCACACATACATATAGTCTGTGTATAAACATTGACTGTAGAATAGTTTTGATGGAAATATCCCTTCTCTCTCAATTTATTTTCATTATTTCTAGATGTACATGTGAATAGTGCAGTGAATTATGCCATATCCAGAATAGCACATGGTTTTGCTGTATTGTCTTTATGGCTACTCTGGCTCAGTAACCTTAGTTTTCATTTTCTGTGCATAAATCCATCAAATATTAAGTAGCTAAACTTAATGCTTAAATATTAAATACTGAATTGTGCAAGCCATGCAAGATTAGCTTGGAGATGTTGATAGTAGGCCAGATCTAAAGCTCAAACAGAAGGCTGGCTTCAGGCCAAATTCTCTGCCATAGCATCATGAGAACTGAAGACTTCCTTCTACTCATTTGGAGGTTTATTGCAAATGGCTAAACAACCGTACTTGAATATCTTCAGCAGCCTCCTACCGAATAAAATGGAGTCTAGTAAAATATGTATTCAGGACACAGGAAAAGAAATTAATATAGCTTCATTAGTCTAAGACCTTTTGCATACGGTTAGGGTCATTAGCTCAATGTCTGCCATAAGAGAGAAAGAGGTTTCCCAGTGATTAAGGTGTGTATAGCATGTTATAGAATATTTGGCTTAAGCTTCTCTAGTGCTCACCTTCTTGTGGCAACCAGTGGTCACTGTCTTAAAATGGGGCAAGTAGAATTTCCTTAATTCTCATGTACATTGTGAAGATGATGAACAGACATTAAAAGATCACAGCATACGTACACCATGATAAAATAAATACAGATAGAGCTCCCTCAGCCTGAAAGTAATCTGGATTTCTTTGTTATGACTTTCAGTGATTTTATCATTGAAGAGGACTTCTGACTCTATCAGTCATAAAACAGTGCAAAGCATTCCATTCCACACAGCAGAAATTTTGCACAGATAGTCTGGGACTCATCATAGATGAATGCCAAGGGATCTTTAGTGCATCACCTTCCAGCATCATCTGAAATATCATCACAAAACAGCAAATAAAATACTGTGGGAATTCTCTTTTAAAAAAGGGAGGATTTTTTTTTTTGTCATGTTCTTGAAAAATATGCATATTTTGAAAAGGCATTAAATTGAAATCGCAATTATTTATTCCCTTTTGAGTAAAGTGCAGTGTAAGAAATCCCATACATGGCAAAGTGATAAAGAGTGTCCTGATAGAGTTATAGTTAATGTTGTTTAGTCTGTGGTTTCATTTTCATATTTGGGATTCACGTTTCAAAAAATTACAAGTTTAGTCATGGTATTTGCTAATGTTGTTCTTAAAACTTATGGTCATTGTATGTTGACTACATTGTGGTGTGCCTTCTCTGGATTAGATACAGAGAGATGCATCCCAATTTTGGGAGAATTTATATACTTAAAGATTAGGATAGGGGGTTGTAAGGGTTCTAGTTTTATTTATAGCCATGTATCTTATTTTTGCTATTATACGAGACAATGTTTTCTACACTTGCCAGCATTTGTAGATTCCTATATAAGCATCATGGAGAAAGACAACACATTGAATTCCTTACTCTCTATTTTTTCTCAATTTTTCACAAATTAGAATTTATTATAGCTAGTACTCTCATTTTATCTATATGGAAGTATTTAAAGCCTAGAAGATAGATGCACAAGAAATACCAATTATGTATAGGCATCCATGCCTTTATTTTTATTACTATGCTTAGAGTTTAGACGTATCTTGTACATCAAAAGGAATTTGGGAATGGTGGAAATTCTCATTGGCTTTTAGTGCAATTATTTATCTTCCTGATAAAACAGTGTTGGTAAGAATTATGCTGTTACTAAAAAAAAGCGTAAGAAGATACAGTGGTCTATCCTCCCTACCTTGTACGCTCTGCATCTCAGATTTTCACATAACTGTGCTATGAAGGAAAAATCAGATTTTGTATCTCTCAGTGGTAGCTTTCCCACTTGGATTTCACAGACCTGCCTCAAAAGTTGCATAAAGAGTTTTGATGTCATGATATGTAGTGCCACGATGCTTAATGGTTAGGTGCGCAGCCAGCGCAGTGAGCTTCAGGATCATTAAGGGATTCCAAGGGTTGCTAGCCTGAGATGTGTCATGCATCAGAAAGCTACTTTAGTGCGTAAGGCCCTTTTATGCCTGAGCAGTTAGGAAGGAGTTGAGTGCCTGAGAACATCTTTTCGAGCAAAACTACAAGCATTTAGGTCATGCCTGTAAAGACTTGGGGTTCTTTGTTTCCTGTTCTATTTTTCGTTAAGGAGCAATTGAGTGAGTTTCTATTGCACTGCTTCCTTTTGTTTCTCTTATTGAAACAAAGTACATTAAAATCTTTATCTAGGAATAGAGTTTATACCCTTCAGCAGTGGAGGAAAGACAAATAGGCCCAATGGAAGTAGCAATAATACATTCAAAAGAAAGCATCTGAGCACATGTAGGCAGCCTCAATCTGTATGTGTAAAGCTACAACACTCACAAGTTAGAGCTGTGTGTTTGAATATTACTGTGTCATGTATTGTGAGGAAACTGATTGCATTGCCTTTATTAGTGTAGGTTGATTACTTAAACCAAAGGGATTCCAAAAATCCAATTTTCCTCTCACTGGTTCGTAGGTTTTTTTACTCTCTATTTTGTTTTAATAGATGAAAGTCTCTGTAGTTGGTTTCACAATCTGACTGAGATTATTAAATGACCTTGTGCAGTGTAGTGAGAGTACAGGACCTAAGTCTCTCATATACCCTAAGAAAATCTGTCATAAATTCAATACTACATATGAATGTTTGAATTTTCAATGCTGCATGAGAATGCTTGTTTATTTAAGAATGGTTTTAATTAGAACAAAAAATGATACAATTACATTGATTTTTTTAAAAAACTCCACTTTTTGGGCCAATTTAAAATTCAGAGGATTCCTTCATTTTAATCATTTCTATTTCTAGAAAATTAAGTTTTCATCATGCTGAATGTTTGTTGGCCCTGATTATCTCCATTTCAAACTAACAAAGCGCAGACAGTATTCACGTGAAAAAGAATTTATGTCACTGAGTTTATAGGAAAATGCCTAATGAGCCACACATTGTTTTGCTGTTTACTAAGTACTGGCTACAGCCACCAGTCATTCTTTGCAATTACTTTCCAGTGATACATTTTGTTATTGTCTGATAAATGGTCTGAGTAGATGTCTCAAAAGTAGTAATGGGCAAATCTTAGCAAGTTTTGGAATTTCAATGCAAATGAATTCCAAATACTGCTCAGCTCTTTTGGCAGTGGATGTGGGTGAGGGTACGTTATGAGAAGCTTTACTGTGTAGTGTTTCAGCAGGAGCCAGAAATCTCCCTGAAAGCTCACTTTATGCACTCCAAGGAAAGCTTACTGAGGAAAAACTGAACATCTTGCTCAAAACTCTCTGTAAGCAACATGCATGCAAAATTGTTATTCCAGATATTGCAGTTTCACTGTGTGTTGAAGTAGTCCCCAATACACTGTAGATGGAAGAATGTGCAGTGTTATGTTTGTGTTGTACTGGCAGAGCAGCCACCTGCTGTTCAGTTAGTGCTGGATGCTGTTTTGGCAGTCTCTGTAATTCCTTGAGCTGTTTACCTGAAATACTTCAGAGGTTAAATCTACATTTTCTGATTGCTATTGCTACGTCTGGAGGGCTATCCTACAAGCAGATATGACTTCTGATATGCCTTCTGTAATCTATTCAGTTCTTTACTGTGCTCGCACTGGTACTGGACCAAATATCAATAAACAAGCAAACACTATAAGGTGTGCTTTAACAACTAAACTACTTGGTTGTCTGTTAACTAATAATGTAATTATTTAGTATTAGGACAACAAAAAGCTATCCTTATATTAAAACTGCATCTGTAAAAAAAATAGGGCTATGTGATTTTGTAGTGTTCATGGTGGACAACAGACAATACCGCTCAGATACAAAGAGGAAATGAAAGACTTCCCTGAATGGGTTGCCTTCTCTTAGCATGTTTATCTCCCAGTTCTCCCCAGATTCCCAAGGCTATATGCCGTTGCTACTCTGCACGGCTCTTATTCTTTTGTATCTCAGGATAAATAGGCTAAAACCTCTGTTTACCATTTTTACTTGCAGGTATAACATTCTTCTGTTTTTTCTCTTCCTACTTTAGATCTCTAAGGAAACTTCCTCTTTAGTTCTTGTATTAGCAGTTTGTCATGACCACAGTTAAACTCCCCCTCCTCATTTGGAAATGTTTTAAGCCCACTCACTGGGCCAGGGCATTTTAGGCCCAGGCAGGTTCCAGCAGCTATTTCCAGCTCTGGACTCTCTGCTAAAACTCAGGGCACAGAACAATATAAAAATGGAGATCTGATTTGGAAGGAAATATTAAGCTCAAAATCAGAGTCTAGAAAAATAAAAATTAAACAAAAGAATAACTGCGTGGCGCTGCATGTGCTGTGGTGAGTGCAAGTCAAGGTAATGCATGTGAAAGGCAAAGCATTTGGAAGAAGCAGCTGAAACCCCAGTGGCTTAGGTGGCTTTCTGAGAGTTTGCAACTGGTAGCAGAACGTGCATAGTGTGGGCAAGTGGGAGGACTAGTTTGAAAGAATTAGTCTTTGAAGAAACGAACAATTTTTCAGGAGACAATTAATGCTTACAAGCAACCTGGGAGGGTTGTTCTACTTCTGACAGAGGTGCATAAAACAATGTGGTGCCAGCAATAGTGCTATTAGTGTCAAATAATAATAGAAATAATAACAACAGCAGTAGTTAGGTGAAGGCAGGACTTATAGGGATGATCCCGTTCCCACTGACTTCTCAGATAAGCTCAATGACATCTGTCAATGTCCACGGGCTGGCTAGCTATCCATTCCTACTGTACCGCTAGAAAGGTGCTATGTGCTACACAGGGGAAGAATATCCATTGTTTGATTAAAAGGAATCACTTTGTCTATCTTACATTTGTTTCCCTGCTAAGGGGAAGTAATCACTGGAAGGGTTAGAAGTGACCATGAAATGGTATTTAAATACTACCCTTCAGGAGATAGGAAATCGCTTAAGAGAGCAGTGAATAGAAATCTGAAAGAGTCCAGTTCTTTAAGGGTCAGGATCTGAGAAAAGTTCCTTGGCCTTAAGAGGTTAAAAAAGGGATGCATTTACGGACTGTTCTGGGACATATGGAGAGACAAGAAGAACTCATCAGTTAGTGTTACAAAGGAATTAAATCACTGTGTAAACGAGCTTTTCCCCTATTTATGTGGAACTGAAATGTTTTGAGAAACAGCAGGTGATATTTTTCTATACTGAGTAAGTAGGATCCTGGCAGTTGGTCATTGAAAACCAGGACATAGGCTTATGATCGCTAATGACTCCTTGTGGGAGTAATATTTGTGCTATGTTTTTCATCCTACACGCTTCACTGAGAAAATGCAGCGGTACTGTCATAGCTCTGGAGATAGTGGAGTTCATCTAGATTATATTTTGATCTGGGGAGAAATAGCAGAAGAATAGGACTGGTGACCCTAACCAGCGCCCCCTCCCCCAGAAACCTGTAAAAGATTGTATTGTTGAGGAAACTAAGTTTCTAACAAACGCAGACAATAAGCGGTTGTCTTTTTTTTTTTTTTCCAAAATGCAGACAAAAGAGCATCAAGTGAAAAACAAGGATGGGTTAAATGACATTGATCAGTCTGTGACCATCTCCTCCATACTATATAGTTTTGTATTATCTCAATTAGAGATGCTTATTCAACTGCCCATTCATTCTGCATTCAGCCCTCTGAGCTCAATCCAGCTCCCATACATCAGGACCTTCCGCAATGTCTGGTTTGCATTCAAACAGACAACCTAAATGATCCGTGGATTGGGACAGAATGGCCTAAACTTTTAATACTTTCATTCTTGATAACTAGGATATAATTCCCCACCACCTAACTTTGGGATTCTTATTTACTTCTTCATAACTCCTTTGACCAGACCCCCTGTAAGATCTTTCTGTTACTGTGCCTGAGGAAGAGGCAAACAAGAGACTATGTGTGAACTCTTTGTCTCTAAATCTTTATTTTTCTGTCCTTTCCTTTGCTCTTTGGAATCTTTTAATTATAGAGACATTAGGATCTGAAATGTGTAGTCATGTGCAAATAGCCCTGTGTATTGCCAGGCTGTATATGTCTTTTCCTGTGTCTCTTCCCCTTGCATGGTGAGTTGACAGTCAGTGGAGATTTTAAGTGGCAGCAAGATACCCAAGTGCAGAATGCGGCAAATCACACTTCATTGTTTATCAACCATCTTGTACTTCATCTGTGCAGTAACTGACAGCTGTGATGTTCTTACTGCAGCCTAGTCGCACAAATCCCCCTGAACTAGCTAGACCTTGTCTCCGCAGAAGTTATTTAGGCAGAGAAGACCATTCTCGTTTACAGCTTTTTTTTTTTTTTTTTTTTAATGCTTTAATCCATACCTGCCTTTCATGTCATTAGCCTGGTAATAACCTTTTCCTGTATTTGCATCTGCAGTTCACTTGAACTTTGTTCCAGCTCAGCGATTGTTTTTCAACATAGGCAGAAGGACACTTTTGTTTACTAATGTATGATCACAGACTACTAGTAGTAATTCATCTGAACATTTAGTCTGAACAATACTTAGATAAAGTAGCCCTATTGAAAACAGTGAAATTTTTCATGGAATGAGATGGCTGTGAGCCCATCATATTATATTGTTTCACCTTGTATCTGTGGCTGCAAACTTTCAAGATGGATTTCATAAAATTTGATGAGTTTTTAACTGAAAAACAAACAACAACAACAAAAAACAAACAACAAATTGAGATACATTACATTTTGAAGTAAGGTTTATAAATTACAGAAATGTTACATAATTTCTTAGCCTGCCATCTAATTATTGAAGACACACAGACTTCTTAGTTCGCCTTTTGTTCCTTCTTCAACTTCTAGAGAGGTCATGACTGTTGGTTTAGTCACTTCTTTGACTTTGCAACTGTTATGGACATAAAGTCACTGCAATTTGAGCAAGACTACATTTTTGCTATGAGTATCTAAGGACAAGTGTGGTAGGTAATATCCATTGTTAAAGTAGCTAGGTGAATTCCTAGGTATACAATCCCATTTTCCTTTTAAGATGAAAAAGTAGAAATATAGCTGAAAGCAGAATACATATATATATATATATTTAAAAACAAAACCCTGGTTATTTTCAACCATAGCAAAGAATATGAAGTGCATGCATGGTAGAATCAGAGTAACTTTCCATAGTGTATCAAATCATATATTGTTTGTTCTGTCTTCTCTGCAGGAGGAGAAATGCATGCAGTGGAGTGGGAATTTTCTGCTTGATGCTTTTTCTTTTTAGTATATACGTGTTGCTGTATACTTATTTTGTGGTTTCACCCTCATGGTAAGCTAAACTCCACCACAACCACTTTCTTATTCCCCCTCCTAAAAGGAAGAGGTAGGGGGAGAAAATATGATGGAAAAAAAAAGGCTCATGGATTGAGAAAAGGTAATTTAATTAAAGGAGAAAAAGAAAAAACGAGCAAAGGCTATGTGGAAGCAAAGGGAGAGAAAACAATTATTCTCTACTTCCCATCAGCAAGCGGTGTTTGGCCACGTCCTGGGAAGCAGGGCCTCAATACGTGTAGCAGTTGTTCGGGAGGACAGACATCTTTATAACGAGAGCCCCCCTTCTCCTTCCCCTTTCCCAGCTTTTATTGCTGAGTGTGACATAATATGGTACGGAATATCCCTCTGGTCGGTTCAGGTCAGCTGCCCTGGTGATGTCCCCTCCCAGCTGCTGCCCACCCCCAGCCCACTGGGTTTGGGGGGTTTGGAGTCTGGGTGCTGTGCCAGCATGGCTCAGCAGTAGGCACAACACTGGTGTGGTGTCAGTGCTGGTCTAGCTGCAAGTGCAGAGCACAGCGCTGTGTGGGCTTCTAGTTCTATTGAGTAGGTAGGCGAATGTTATTTATGTGTTATTGGCATGTTATTAGCATATTATTAACACTTAAGATTGTGCTATTAAAGCACTTCTGGAAGCTCCCAAAAAATACTGGCATATGAGAGAGTTCATAAATAAGTGGACTTTTAAGCAGTTCCCCTGGAACCTGGCTGTACCCATCACATAGTACAGCCTTATCTCGTGGTCAACTTGACTGAAGCCTGCAGAGAGGAATGGAACAAGAGGATGGCCATTTGCCCTTTATTCACTAAAAGGAGAATGTCCCTTAAGAATGTGAAATTTGCTTCTAGCTACCTCTGACCTAATGTACCATCTCTAGCATACAAAGCTTTCTGCCAGCCCCAGGTGTGTGCATGTCTCCAAACGATTCTTCATCAGCTGTGCACACACAGTGGACTTTTTCCCTGCACAGCCTTTCTAAAAACTTTTGGAATCTTACATTCTAAGTGAATGTAAAAATATATCTTGCCATTAGCAGTTTAAGTTTTCAAGCTGTGCCTGCCACAAGCACTTGTGTGCCTGACCTTTGAAGACTATAATTTGAAAGTTTTGATGATACTGTTCCTATTTACAGAAACTCTAAAACAAGTTGCACTTTCCCATTTAAAACTTCAACAAAACAACAGTGGACTTATAACATAAATTGCTACTTTCCAAAGGTTTCATTTAATACTAATAATTTCATTCTAAAGCCTGTCCAACTCAGCTAAAGGGAAGCTATTTACTGCATACTGCTGCGATCATGATGACAAGATCCCTTCAAGAGATGTGCTGCATTATTTCCCAAGTCCCAGTTTTGTTCTGTTTCCACAATGTGATTTTTTTTTCCAGTCTTCAATTCTTTCTAACAAAAAGAATGATGATTTAGTATAAAAGTAATAAATTGCACAGTAGCAAATAATGTTCTGCAGTAAGATTAAAGAGTGGGTCTGACTGTGTACACCATCTCTGTATAACAAATTGGAGTTCTTATTGAATGGACTGATGTGATCTGGGGAGATAAGAGTTGACTTATATTTGCTGGAAATGTTGCAGAGTCTATGTCTAAATGGATTTCATTTAGAATTATATAAAAACTTAGATGTGTTACAGAGATTCATAATGTGTTTATGTGATCCTTAACTTACCAGAGTTTCTTGAAACTGATTAGTTAGTAAATCCACCATGAGCCTCTTCTGTCTCTCAAGTACAATTGGGTCTTTCTTTAATTTGAAACATAGTTCAAAAGTACTTAGCTCCATGCGTAGTAAGATCCATTTCTTACAGCTCTTGTGGTTATTATTGAAGAGGGAAGACACCCGTTGCCTTCCACAAACTGTAGGAAAGAATGGTAACAGGGCTCAAAAAGACAAGGGTTGTTCTGGGAATCAGTGTTTTCTTGACTGCTTGAGGTACTTTGCATTGCCGTATTTGACAAGTCTGCAGTTGTGTCAGCAATCTGACATATTCACTGTGTTGGGAATGAGCAGGTAATAATCCTTCTTGGAATTTTTTTTTTCCTCTTGTTTATGGCATGTAGTTGTGCATCTGTCTTGCAAAAGGCCAAAGACAAAATAAATACTCTCCAATAAAAGAACAGGATTAAAGGATAAAAGTCTTAACCTGAGGTAAAACATCACCAGTGTTGAATACCAGTTCCCAGATACCGCTTTGTATACACATTATGCATATGATGCATTTTAAAGGTGGGAACAAATTTAATTTGTATAGTTGGGAGTAAAGTGGCTTAAAGAAATTCAGCCAGTTTCTGCCACTTGTCTTTTCTGTAGGGTTTTCATTTCTCTAAAGACTCTACCCCTTTGCTCCTCTCTCCTCACGCTCCATTAGTCACATTGGTGCTGCTATCACTTCATTGCCAAAGGGCTGAAGACCACATGTTCCCATAGCAGTAGAAGAGATCAAGAAATGCAAAACTGTGTGAGAAACCATTCGGAAAAAGGCAGCCTGAGTGTGTAAAAGGGAATCCTGATCTGACAAGTTTATTACTCAAAATTCAGTCATGACGCTTTCAGGCAACGTCATCCCTCTTTCTTGGGACCCTTGCCAAAGTCTTCTCAGCCCCCAGATCTACATGCTGGATTCAGCAATGATGATAACTCATGGAAGAGGAGGGCATTGCTGCTGCTATAGGGATACCCTAGGCAGAGCAAAAATTTTCTCCTTGAGGGGCTCTTCAGCTGGATAGTCTGTATGTCTGAGCCATGCACGTTGCTGTGGCTCTGCTCTGTCCTCCCACGTGCCCACTTCCAACCTGAGGAGTAAGTGAGAGCAGTGGGGAGGTAACCTCAGTATGAGGAAGGCAGCTTGTTGATGGTATAAGGACAATAGTAGATAGCTAAGACAGCCAAAAATAAGCCTGGAGCTGTGTGATAAAGGGTGATGAGGAGTTTTTTCATGTTTTAAAACCAGCCTGGAAATGAATTTCTAGCAAGTGACTTACATTTTAAAGACTGTGGCTGTAAGGTGAAGGACTGGGTATTTAAGCAGACACGTCCATTACGTAAGGGCTAATGCTGAGAGGTTCATGTGCATAGATTTAATTGATTTCTCTTCTTTTTTTTTTAATAAAACAGATATATGCTAATGAGGAAAAAAAGATCTCAAGTTACAAGTAGGGATATATATATTTTTTTATTTTTGTCAGACATGTCAAAGGTTTGATTGTATCCTGATCTTTATTTGTCTGATCATTCTTTGACATTGGGTAAACTGTAAATATTATTTAAATAACAAGGAAAATGATTATCATTTGGGGAACCCATATTTTATTGCACCGTTATAAGAATATGTATATAAGTAGGCATAATATGCCAGAAGAAATAGCAGCCCATATTATTTTATATGCTGCTGTATATGTTTATGTTGCTATTTAATTGCTTGGATGGGAAGATAATGAATCCTGGTGCATACACAATGGGTCTGTTGTAATCATTTGTAATTTACATTAGAATATGCTAGCAGAGAGGCACATAAGAAACCCTGAAAATATTTACACATCCTTCACTTTAAAATTTTAAAATCAAGGCGAATATTTGAAGTTAATTACCAGCTGAAATAACAGGAACAGTCAATAGCTCTAGAGAGATTCTAGAATTAATGCCTTCCTGAGTCCAGCATGATTATCTGGCTTTTATTTTTTGACTAGTTCATCCTTCATAAACTAAATTACATTTAAGAACAAATACTTATAAAGGCTAATTTATCATCTGCTACAGAGAATAATTCACCTGTATTAACTATCATCTGAACTGACCAAAAGAGCTTATTTCTGTCCAGTGATAGCAAAGGTACTTTAGAGAAGAGAGACTACTCAAGACTGCTCAGGTTAAAGGTAACTGTTGTGTATATCTTTTAATGCCAATTCTGGGATGAATTGAATATATCAGACGTAAAAGAAAAATCTAAGGGATGATATGGTGAATGGGATTCCTGCAACCAACTGTTAGGACCATGTAGTGATTTGGGAAGTTTTCAGTTAATTTTCCCTGTCTTGTGCCCTAAAATATTTTTCAGTTTTCAGAATCAATTCTGAAGGGACAGGGAACTGTTTTGTGCTTTGTCTAAAATAAAGCTAAGATGATGGTAAAAAAATGCATATCTCTTGCTATTTTCCAGAATCTGAGAGACAAGTATTCAGTTTTTATTTTCCTTAATTGCATTTTTTAGCAAGACTGATAGTCATAAAGAAAATGATCCACTAGACCAAATACTGCTTTCCTGTGATAAAACAGACTTCAAGTTATACCAGGACTGTACTTCATCCCTTTTGTGTGTTTTTCCTTTTTGTTTTGCTTTGGTTTGTGTTATTGGTTTTGTTGTTGTTGTTGTTTTGTTTGTTTGTTTTTGTTTTTCAGCTTGGACATTTTCTTAATATCTGTGTGCTCACCTGTGTTTTTTTTACAAGAGTCTGACTGTATTAAAATGCTTTTGTAGCTGAGTTCAAGATAGGGATGTGCCCAGGTAGCTAGCAGTTTGTTGGCTGTGCTCTGGGGTGACTACACAGCTTGATATATGCCTTACTTCAGGCAGGGAGGGGTGTGTTTGTGTGTAAATATAGATACATATACAGATATAGATATTTGTATGTATATTACCTAGATTAGAAATATGGCTTGAATCATCATTTTGTGAATTGCCATCGCAAGTGTAAGGTTGCTAAATGGTAGAACACGTTTTTACAAATACTATATTTAAAGGTCAGCTGCACCATTTATGTAGAAAATGAGAATCAATATTTATAAAACATGTCTGCCAAATAAAAGTATAAATTGAGTATCTCTTTCACCTGCCTATAAATATAAATTTAAAATTTAAATAATTATTGTAGGAAAATAAAAATTATTTACATTTAGTCTGGACATTGAAAAGTTCTTAGAAGGGTGAGAAATGTCAGTACATATTTGTAGTGTTCATTATTACTCATTTGGATTACTTTATTCTGTTTAATTTCAGTGTTTCATTTTCCTTCTACATCATCTGGTTTCCATGGATCCTGATTTTTTTCTTCTTTGTGAAGAAGAATAACAGTGTAGTAAAGGATCAGCTAACATTGCCTGTGTGTGTTAATTGAAGACTTTCATGAAAATCTACTAATAAAAAGCCTGGAGATGCTGAAATAAAGCTCATGCTTTTCTTACGATTGGCTATATGTATGCGCTAACCTTCTAGACATTCATATTGATTGTGCATGAGCAATGTTTAGGATTGAATTTTTGTTGGTAGAGTAAGTCTGTCAGTTGACAGCAGAGCTCTCTGGTTTTTAATAAAAGAGCTGGTGAATACTCTTCTACAGAGAAGTTTCTGTGTGTTGCATAATATTGCTGCAACTCCAATGCATAGAACCAGGGTCAACCAGGGCCTTTTCTGCTGTAAGGGGAAAAAATAGGTAATGCTGATCAAATAAAGCATTTTGCTTGTTTTTTTTTTGTTTTTTTTTTTTTAATTCTGGCTGCATCTATGTTTAATAAGCTGCTATTTCCATTAAATTATTATCTGCAGGGCATAATGACTGTACTTGCAAGGTTTATTTGAGGATCTTTTCAATTGTCCTCTCCAGTGTATTTGGCATCTTCTATTGAATTAACAGGTAAAACTAAAGAAACAGTAGACCACTGTGAAAACCATTTCCTTTTTGATCAACCTCATTTATTCAAAATAGTCACTGAGTCACTGCAACAATGCTGAAGAGTAGATATAGCTTCCATCTCGTAGCTGTCTACATAATGTGGGTGCCCTGTGGAGCTGGGGTAGGTGTAAAATGGCAAGGAGCAGCCAAGCAGAAGTGGTTAGGCCTACCCCATTTGCAGACTAATTGCATTCTTTGTGGGGTGCCTTGGGTTCTTTCCAGATGATTAAACCCACAGTTGGGTATTGTTACAGGAATCTTCTCTATATTTTCAGGAGAAATAAGAATTAGATTCTTCCTGTCTGAAAAATGTATCCTCACTATTGTTACTGATATGCACTGCCATATGCACTGCTGATGATGCTATAGTCTAAACGTGGGCTTCATCATTCAGAAATTTGTTAGCAGCCAGGCCATATTCAGTATCTAAAGCCTGAGGTCTCAGCTGTGTGTATCATGGGTTTCAGTATGTCCTAGTGATGAGCTCCTACTGGATTTTTAAGACTTTTTTAACTTCTTCAGTATGGCATAATAAATATAGGAGTTAACAGTCCAATTTAAAATATAGATACAGCCTACGTCCCACCCCAGTTCTGTCTGAGGCTCCGTTTAGACTTACCTGCTGATGTGTGCTCTGCTAATGTGCACTTTGCCCCTCTTGTTCTTGGATAGCAGCACCTTTTTAGAGGGCAACACAATCAGATGTCCTTTGCATGAAAACAAAGGTTTAGGGTGAAAGAGGAAAGAAGGAAGGACAGGAGCATCTCCCTCCATTGAGGAACTGGGACTGGTCAAAATGCGTGTGATCTGGAAACTGGAGGCTCTCTCAATCATGGTAGTATTGACCTGTTGTGAGGTTAGTTTGGATCACTGCATCTCCTCCGGACATCTGCAGCATTACTGACTTGGTTTGGGGATTGCCTGACACCTCTAGCAGGATTCACTGGCTGTGAAACCTCAAGCAGGAGATTATTGCTATCCTAAGGCCTTCTCAAACAAGATGAAGAGTAGGCTGAGCGATCAGAATCCGTGTTTTGTCTGATGTTAAGTTGTTGATCACCATTGATTTTAAAGAGTTTGGCATGTACATCATCTATCTTTAGAGTGTCAAGTGTTTTAGATTCCACATCTACAACCCATTGGCCTATATTAATATTCAATTATGAGTAATTTTTTTGTGGCTGAAGACAAAATCTTTCCTGGTCTGAGTAACATAAGCAAACTTTTATCTTCCCTGAATGAGAACATTTCACACCAGGTGACTGAGGCTAAAGCTTTATTCTGCTTTAAAGTTTTAAGTGCTTATGGTCTTCAGTTTTGATTCTATTGTTGCACGAGGACTGCGACAATAATTTCCTAAAAAAGTGTCTGTGAATTGTGTAAGTCTGTCGTTGTACTTTGAGGCAGGAATCTTTTAAATTAGTTCTCTGAATTTGCAAAGTATTTATTACTTTTCAAATAGACATAGAGTATATACAAGAAATGGCATACTTCAGGTGCATATTTAGGTGACTGAAGTAGCGGAATCAAGATAGTTTTGTAAGATTGGCTCCCATTTATCTCTCCTCTTATACTATATGTTAATAGAATGCCACCTCCCCTTTCTTACCTTTTCCTGTTTCAGTCTGGACTTTTAAACCCCTGTGACTGTCTTTGCTACAAATCAGACAGTTGTGTCATTTCAGTCCTTTCTTAATTGTGTTCATGTTAGTAAGATCTTCTCAGCTATAAACTTGAATGTTTTCTTTAGCAATTATTAGTAGCTAAGATCTGTAACTTTATTAAGCTAGCTGCCTTCTGTAGTCGTTTCCTACCTGTATTATCCTTTTTTTACTATGAAATTACAAAAAACATGTGGTGTTTCAAAGCAACCTGGATAATCCATTTTAAACTGAGAATGATTATCTCTGAGACAGAATATACTCAGCATTTCCACAGAATAGTGTTCTTTTACTACAGTTCCTCTTCGTAATATATTTCATTCATAACCAGCTCCAGATTTTTATTTTTTTTTACTTACTACTTTTACAATATATAAAGGCTAAGCATTTATTACATTTGAAAGCATATTACACTTAGTAATAGCATATGATATATTTCTCCACATGATGCACTTGTCTTTCTTGGGAATTCATATCTACTGATTTTTATTATTAAGTAATTTTATTACTCACTTGATGTGACTGTTAATATATTTATATACAAAAGGATTATTTCTTTTCCACTAAATTGCTACTAACTTCAAAGGCAGCAGAATAGCCTCCAAAGCAAGGAAAGCACTCACTCATCCTAGACATAGTCCCACACAGATTCCCCACACGTCTACACAGAGATATACAGGTTCCCCACACATCATGTTTTACACATATTCTGTTTCTGGACTGGAAATGTTTCTAAATACTGTGGTGCTGTAAATCCTGACAGAGACAAGTATTTAAATTAATTGCATATTACTAGTATGTTTTTCTTTCCTATCTTCTGCTTTCTTAAATGCAAGCAATGGAATGTAGTTTCATGTATCTTTTTTTAGACCCTCAACCATTTTACTTATCATCTTTTATTTGCCCAGTGTACCCTTTCATTAAAAAACAGTTGTGTTCCTGATTAGGGAAAGAAGCATCTCTGGAAGATGTTTCAGAGGATCTGAATCTCAGTGACTTTCTGGTACTGTTTTTTGCTGTTGTTGACAACAGATGGAGCAGAGCCTACCATGATTAGATATCTGATCCGTGTATGTAAAGTTGGGAATAATGAAAGCAAGCATTTTAGCCAAGAATTTACATTGAAAATACACACATTTACATTCATACATTTCTGTTTTCCTTCAGAATCACATGCCTACATGAAAGAAGTTATTTTGGGGCATATTTCCTAAGGTTATTGAGCTGTAGTTTAGCATTGTTGGTGGTTGATTTTATAGCTTTTCATCTCAGCTCTCAGTTAAAGATTTTTTCATTGCAAAGTTACTCAAAAAAAATTTTTTTTTGCCTTTTTATTAGTGTATTATATTACTTAGAATTTCTTGTACTGCATTTTTAGGTTACTACACTTGAAAATCTGTTCTGGTTTATATTCAATAGATAAAAATATATTCCAATTTGAAATGGATTCTTTCGTAATCCTTATTATATTAATGATTTACTGATTATTTAAGTCTTCTGTATTAACTTCCTATTATCTTTTTCTTGTTTATTAAGTAGCTATTATAATTATCCATCATTTATATTTCTTTCACATTTTCCAATCAAAACTACTTTCTTTTTTTGAAGATAGTAGTGAAGTGTTTTTCATGCTTTGTTCTTTCTGATTGTTCTAAATTACCTGTGCCCCACAGTATTCAGATCTCATTTAATCTTTCTTGTTTGTATGCAACTGTCTTAATACTTAAAAATTGCCTTTAGTTCCACGCGCTGATGCTTTTTACCTAGAAAATAATTCTTGTTTTCAAGAATGTCCATTGTCCTTCAGTTGATTACATCACAAAATATTTTCCCAGGCTAGCTGTTTCTTAGCCATTAGCACTCTTGTTACTGACACCTTATGTGGCTGTCTTTTACCATTCTTAAATGCCCACAGTCATATTAAATTCTTCCTAAAATCTCTCTGTGGTACAGAGAAAACTAAGACTTTTATTAATTGTGATCCATTGTATCTATTCTAAAACTTCATTCTTTTCACATAAGCCAAGCTTAAATGTCCCTCCCAAGCTCAGCTTTAAATCTTCCAAATTCGGAATAAATACATTATTTTTTCTTCCAAGAAAATAGGTTACAATTTGGAAGTGGGAATGGTTTAATACACATAATAAAGGCTCTATGAGTAAAAAAAAACCTCACAATACAGGGTAGATTTTGCAGCTGAGTCATAAAAAACTATCTGTGTGGAAAGTATTACTCTGAATTATGGACTCTCCACGGGTAAGTGTAGTCTGAGAACTACTGTCTGGCTAGATCTTGCAAACAATCCTACTTGCTAGATGAAAAAGGGTTGTGGATATAAGCTCAGAGAATATTTGCTCATCACTGTTAAAATATGGCTACTCAAGAGCAGAACTTTTTAGGCATGCAAGGAGCTGCCCAGACGGAAGGTTGGGCATCTTCTAACTGCTTGTGCTGCCAGGTTTTGGAGTTAGCTGAAGGTGTATTTTGGATGTCTTGTTATAAACTTAAGTATAAATGTTTTATGTGAAACACAATAAATTTGTGCTGTAATAGGAAACTGAAAGTGGCCCTTCTGAGCTTAAATGCAGCCCTAAACCCAGTGGCCTATCTTTTTCTCTTTATTAATGGAATCAAAAGAAATACATATAGAAATAATTATTCTATAGAAATATTTAATCCATAGAATATTGAATTTTATAGAAATAGAATAAAAAGATACAAATAACAACATGTAACACATGGCCAAAAGCACGTTCATGTGATCTTTTGCATCTAGACCCAGCGTAACGCTGGTACGTTGATTGGCACAAGCCATCTTTAGGCTGGAAACTGCAGCTCTGCTCTTACATTGTTCTGCAAAGCGCAACTCTGGTTTGTACCTGCCACATCTGGCTCTCTCAGATTACAAGCACGGTGCTGTCCTGTCCAGCCAAAGTACAGACAATCCCCCAAGTAGACAGACTGTAAAACAAAATTTCCTTCCCAGAGTCTTTATTTGTGCTGATCAAGAGTTGATGGTCTGGCTTGGTATTTGTCTTTAGCTTTTTCCAATGTATCTACAAGAACACGCTCACATTTTTCATCTCTCTTATGTATCATTCCTGAGATTAAATTTCGGGAAAGAACATTATAGAGTCTCTCAGTACAAGAAATATTTGCACACCTAACAAAATCCATGGTCCACAGGTCTACACTAAAACTGATCTGGCTGCAAATGTTCAAACTGCCTTGCCAGTGTCTACTAATGTGTAAGTGAAAGCTGTGAAGAGAGGGAAATGAGAGGGAAAAGCAGCACTTGACAATTGCTGAAACCCAGGTAAACAAATTGCAGTTGTTCATTCCACTATGGAATATTTATCCACAGTTTACTTAGACATGCCTAGTTCTTTGGAGATAAATGGATCTTCACTGTCAGCACCTCAGTCCCTCTTCAAGACTATTTCTCACTCCATCGCCACTTTACAGGAAATAGATTTTTTCATTTTATCCAGATTATACTAACAAGAACAGAATAAATGGCTTCTTTTTAGCATCCATCTGAAATGCTGCTATTCCACTCCTCTCCCTTCATTTCTTCATGTTGGGAAATAGTAGCATAGTGCAGCCATTCTCCTTTTGAACAATTTTATTTTTTTCCTTTGAGAACTTACTTGATTTTGTGTGTGTGTGTGTGTGTGTGTGTGTGTGTGTGTGTGTGTGTTTAAACTGATAGTTTCAGAGAAGTATGAGCTCAGAACAAATGGAAGAGAAGGTGGTCTGTGTCTCCCCTAATGATGCCATTATGCAGTACTTATGAGTCAGCAAACTTCATTACCCAAAGGCCAGTTTTCTCCCGGTGCATCCTTCCTGGCATGTGAAAGCAGCAGACCCTATTTTCTGGTCTTGTAGCTTGCACTTCATTAGTCTGCTTTTAAAGGAGATTTGCTTCATTTGGAATCTCCTGTTATGTAGCTGGAAAAGTAAGATGTGGAGCTGTGAACAGGTTCCCCTCTTTCCCTCTTCTTTGCAAACAAGATCAAAGAAAGTAGCAGTTAGTTGCCTGGCCAAAGGTGTCCTTTTGTCTGGCACACTTGCAAGTTTTTGGGTACAGATCGCTGTGAATCTTTTTAGTATGCCTATGAATGCCTGCCTGCAAGATTCTCCAGCAAATCCAGATAGACTCCTTCCCTTTAACTATTGCTATAAAAAAAAAAAAGAAAAGGTTTGTGTACTAAGTCAGAAGCAACATGTATACATGCAAAAATATTCCTTCTCTGCTACAGAGCTGAAACATCTGTAATATTCACTGCCAGGGAGAGAGGATTCCTCTTCTTTATTTTCTTACATATGCTGTTTTCTCTTTCTCTTTTTAAATATATGGAAATTCCTACTTGTAAAGCCAAAACTCCCTAGTGCTTGGAGGCAACAGGGGAAAAAAAAAAAAAAAAAAAGTAGTTATCCCTGAAGATGTACAGAAAATGATCTAGGCTACTTTATTTAGACTTACTATTCCAGAAGTTCTATTAAGTAGATAGGAATTGAAGACCAGGAGGCTTTAGGTAGACTAGATTGTGTCCCCAGAGTCACAATGGTCAGGCAGGCAGTAGGATTCAGACCTGTCTTTACCAAGCTCCCTGTCATTCTTCCAGAGTCAACCATAGAATAGCTCTGAAACAACCCAAAGTCATTTGAATGGGGAAGCTATATTGAGTAAAGCAGATTAATATTAAAATGTCTGCAATTCAATTTGCTTTTAGACTAATGTTTTCCCTGAGGATATTTTCAACTTCAGGGGCAATAAAGTCATAAGCTTAGATTTGACAGCTTGAAAATTACATAGAGGATAAGATGATTCCTTGTAGAGGAGTCTGTTTTTCAATGAACAAATCACACCAGTTTGCCTCTAGGTTGCTGTCTAGGTCTAGATCTAGAATTTGCCATTTCTTTTACCTGGAGCATTTCAGTCTTTTAACTCATTGGTGTGGTCACCTCATCAATCACCTGATGGTGTCTTACCATTTGGTCTTAACTGTCTTGCCTGCAAAAAAACTGTTCATCCTCCCTCTTCTGAACATGGAATTTCAGATCTAGAAAGCAGCTCAAAAGCATAGTTGTGAAATAATGCAAATTCCTTTTCTTAATTTCTTTTTCTGATTCCTGCTTTTAATTCTTTGCAGTGCACTTTAAAAAGGGAGGTAGTAGGGAGAGGTGGGTGAGTTCAAAGAATGAAATTTGTGTTTGAGTGATAGAATAGGAAAACAAATTGGCAATCACCCAGATGGGAGACACTTAGCAGATACCACTTCCAGGATCTTAGAGTGCTACTTGAAAACAAAATAATGACTCATTAATGATACGCAAAGTATAGCTTTAAGTTTCACTGATAATTTTTGTACTGTAAGGGTATTCATATACTTTGATTCCTAAATGTGGTCCAGGCTGGACTGATAATACTGGATATTAGTACCGATTGTATGTAGGGGATATTTGTCCTTGCTTGTTTGAAAGATGTGGTGGAGACTACTGATCTCCACTAAACATTCCCAGTTATAATACAAATCCAGTGGAGTCTGCTTATCTGGATCATTTTGCCCATTCTATTTTGTAAGCTCTCAGTCAGGAACATAAACCTCTATTTCCTTCTCTCTCTGTCAGAGAATTTCTGTGCGGTTTTTCTGAGTACACATTACTGAATATGTTGGGTAGTGACATACTATGGATTTTTATCCACACTCCTAACTTTTCCATTTCCTGGAGTCTGTGAAACATGTCCACTTCAAAGTGCTTTCCTAATTCTTTCTGTTTTACATCTGTCTGTGCATGCCAGTACAGCCTCAGATCAGACGGCTTATTTCCGACTCAATTGATTTAGATACATTTATGGCTAAAGAAAATACTCCAAACTTTTTACTGTTATGGAGAGGCAAGAAACAGCTTTCTGCTTGAACAACTGCTCATGCATATTTATTGAATAGCTTCTTTGAGGATGTTTTGATGAGCTTGCTTATCAGTGAAAATGACTTGAAGTAGTCTCAGATCTCAATATCTGTGATTCCAATTAGGAGTTTAATAAATGCTGAAACCTTTTAAATCTTTCATTTATTCATAATGTAGCGTGACAATAAACAGCTGATGATGGTGGAGAAATTCAACAAGAATATACTGTCTAGATTAATTTCTTTTTTTTTTTTCTGTTAGCTTGCAGAGCCTGCATCTGTGAGCATGACATGTTTAACTTCAGAGGACCCATTATTAATTCCATTGTGCTCTACTGGTTTTCATCCTTCCCAGTCAGAGTTGGGTAACTGATTTTAAAGAATTTCCATGCTCAAGGGAGTAATAAACACGCTTTTATTGCTTCACACCCCAACAGGACAGCCAGGTCTGCTTAGACAGAAAAATAAAAAGATGACAACGCTAGAGGAACACATTTAACAGTGTACTATTTTACATTCCTATAGAAAGAGAAAATAAGTATTTTCTTAATCTGAAGACAAAACATATGACTGGCTAACCCTGGAAATTTATGTTATTTGGTGCTGAATTTTAAGATGTACAGCTTTTAGTTTTACTCCTGTACTTCTCAAAATGGATTGGAAACTAGATTCTTTCACTTTTCTATATGGCTTTGCTGGCTGATGTTACTGACCAGTGTTAGTCTATGGCAAGCATGAAAAGAAATGGTTGCTCCAAACCTACCAGTATCTGAGCGACATTTGATAGATACTTTTATAGCTTATTCTTGAGAAGTATCTATAATGTATCACCTGTTACTTATGTAATATACGTAATATGGTTTCTGGTGTTATAAGTAAAAAGGTAGACATTCAAAGGTATTAAGAGTGAAACAACTTCTCACTGTAAATAAACACCCCAACTTACTTTTGAGAGAAGCTATCCTTATCTTTTCATCATATAGGCCTCCTATGGATTCATATCTGACACAATCTGCTAAGTCCTTTGTTCATACAGCTGTCATTCTTGTGAGTTTTCTCAGACATCCTTCTTGTACTACCTAAGGATTTTCTCTGGGTGAGTTTTGCAGGTCTCTGACAACTCCTCAGAGTTACTGTGTGTATTGGGTTTACGTGGTAAAGGTTTGGTAGGAGGGGGGCCACAGGGGTGGCTTCTGTGAGAAGATTCCAGAAGCTGCCCCATGTCAGATCAGAGCCAGCTCCAGCCGGCTCCAAAAGGGTCTCGCCACTGGCCAGACCTGAGCCAGTGAGCGATGCTGGCTGTGCCTCTGGGAGAGCAGATTTAAGAAAGGGAAAAAAAACTGCTGTGCAACAGCAGCTGAGAGAGAGAGGAGTGAGGAACAGCCCTGCAGACACCAAGGTCAGTGAAGAAGGAGGGCAGGAGGTGCTGCAGGCACAGGAGCAGAAGTTCCCCTGCAGCCCATGGTGAGGACTGTGGTGGAGCAGGCTGTCCCCCTGCAGCCCATGGTGTACCACGGCGGAGCAGATCTCCACGCTGCAGCCTGTGNAGTTTCCTCCTGAAGGATGGACCCCATGGTACGGACCCATATTGGAGCAGCTCTTGAAGAGCTGCAGCCGGTGGGAAGCCCACGCAGGACCCATTCTGAAAGGACGGCATCCCGTGGGAGGGACCCCACGTTGGAGCAGGGGCAGAGAGTGACCATGAAGGAGCGGCAGAGACGCAGCGATATGGGCTGACCGCAGCCCCCATTCCCCGTTCCCCTGCACCGCTCGGGGGGAGGAGGTAGAAGAGAGTGGGGGGGGGGGAAGGTGTTTGTGGTTTGCTTTTAGTTTCTCACTGCTCTAGTCTGCTAGTGATAGTAATAAGTTACATTAATCTCCCTATGTTGAGTCTATTTTGCCCATGATGGTAACTGGTGAGCAACCTTCTTGTCCTTATCTCAACCCTTGAGCCCTTGTCCATCCTATTTTCTCCGTCTGTTCCTTTGAGGAGGGGGAGCGAGCGAGTGGTTGTGGTGAAGTTCGGCTGTTTAGCTGGGTAAAACCACCACACTGTGTAGTACTGCAAGGACTGCTGAGTATCAGAAAATGCCAGGCATTCCCACATGGCATGCTGCCTAGGTTTGCAACATTCAGTTATAGTTTTGAAGGCAGCAGTTTGGACATTTCGAGAGGATACTGACTTACAAACAGCCATCAATAGTTTACACACTGCTGAGCTCAATGCTTCCAGATATTCCAATTGTTGGTTATTTTTAATATATCCCAATGATATTGTATTTACCATACATGAACAGACTGTCTTTGCAGGAAATGTGGAATTTATTTAATCCAGCTGTTACATAGTGTATTTGCATATAATTCCATCTGAAGAAAGATGGCAATTGTTGACACTCAAGTCAACTAAAACTGTGCTTAGATAGCTATATACCCTCTCCAGTAATTGTCTCTTCAATAAAATTATTTAGTTTTGTTTTGCAGCCTATTCTGCCATAGGAAACCAGCAGGAAATTGTAACTATTTTTCCCTCAATTAAAAGGAAGCGGATATCAAATTAGATCATTATCAGAATTATAGATTATTAGTATATGGCTTATTATTATATGGACATTCACTGCATTTTTTTTTATGGGAATGGGAGAATAAGTGGAAATTATCTTAATCTGAAACCTGCAAAAAAAAAAAAGTTAAATTTTGCCTACACAAGTTTTACATTTTTGTCAGTGACAGAAGTTAACTTTGGAAGTTGCATATGGCGACTGGGACTAATTAATTTAAATGCAGGTACAGATGGAACCACACATCATGCTGCATTGTCCTTTAAGCTTCTGTACCATGGCTCCTGTCTTTTCAGGGTTGTTAATTGCCAACAGTCAGTTTTTCTTGTCTTATCTTGAGAGTTGCTTCATGAAAAGATCAGATTCTATACAGCTGCAGTCTATTGAAATTTTGAAGCACTCTGTCCATCATATAGGACAAAAACAAAACTGGCCTGATGCATATAAAAATGTTATTGATGCTTAGAGCACTAATGGTTTTCTGCGCTCCAGTTTTCTCAGTTTAAATGTTGTCTTCAGAGTATAAGATTTAATGTACTTGTAATCATTTGGCCAGTGAACATAGCCTTTTCCTTACTGGACTTTTGCCATTCTTTTTTTTTTTTTTTTTTTTAAAAAGGGGTTACATTTAATGAAGTAAATGTGTAATTTTTTATGACCTTTTTCTGTGGATGCAATTTCCCAAGAAGAGATCATGACTGGAAATAATCTAGGCATGCTGGTTTTGAAGGTTAAATGTTTTCAGGGGAGATCATAATTAGTGATTTCAGAGCCATAATTTTATGGTTTTGATTTAGTTTTCCCTTTGAGCACTTCTGTCTTTTTCAGGCTATGAGAGCTTTCTGTCTAAATCAGCAAAGTAGAGACATTTATGAATCTGAATGTGAATTGAGATTCCTATAGATTAAAGCAAAAATCTGCTGTGTCATCATCACTGATGAAACATGGGTGATGAAATAAATAATTTGTACTTCTCATGAAGCTTTTTTTTTTTTTCTGACATAATACACATTTTCCCTTCAGTGCTTTTTACCAGTGAATGATTGCCAGCTCCCCAGCAAAGCTTCTGCAGCTCTAGTAATGGCATTTTTTTCTGAGTCCCAGTAAGAATTACTTCTTGGAGATCAGTCCTGATGTATTCTGCCAGCATAAGGCCTATGCCCCATGAAAAGGTGAATTTTAGGTGTTTCAAAGTTGAATTTTACTCTTCTGATTAACATTTACATCCTGCAGCTGGGATGCTACAAACTACCTGTACATGAGTACCCTTGCACACCAGAATCATGACACTTAGTTGTTGATGAAAACCTGCCAATTTTATGAAAAGCAAGAATTTTGCCAAATGTACATTTTATAATGCCACTTACGCAAAAGACAAGAGACAAAGGTATAAAAAAATAGTTCATCACTGCAGAAATAGTAATTAAAAAAGTATTCCCCACAAGATGAACAGGACCTTACAAATGCACTTAGGACTTTATTTTTTGTAGGTCTTAATAGTCGAATTGTCATTAATTGCTGTTTAGTGCTTTCGTTTTCTTTGTCAGAACGACAGCAACAAAAAATGGACAAAGCCATCATATCCACAGCAAAAAGAAATGCAAAACACATAATGAATGTGTGATGTTCAATATGAACATTTTTTTTTGCTTTAAAGAGAGTGTCAACTTTATATATTTTCAGTAACATCAGTAGTAATAATTAGGTTAAATAAATGGAAGCAAATCACCTAACTGGAAATTAAGGTAAAGCCTGTTTTTGTCCTTTTTAGGTGTCCCTGTTTGTGCTTATATTAAACTGTTTTGAAGTTGATATATGTGCTGCAACCAGTTTTGGCAGGTTTAATGAACAGGGTATAAATATTTTCAAAGTGTTTTCAAAATTCTCTGTAACTCCCTAGGTCATTTTTCTTTTTAATCTTCTGTATGAAAGAAATACTTGGGAACAGGGCTTTTTAAATGTAATAAATGTATCACATAGTCATACTCTGGGGAAATGCAAGGCTGGATTTACCTTCCGTTGCTGAAGATAGAAAAGATACAAGCTGAAATTTAATTCACCTGAAATGTAGCTTTTAAAAATGGTTATATTCTAGACGGTTGGAATGAACTTCGAGAGATCATCCTGTCCAATCCTTCCCTAAAGCATGAGATCAGCTGTAGTTGAACCATTCCTGGAATATTTTTATTTAATTAGTTCTTAGAAAAAAAAAAAGAACAAAACAGCTCTAGTGACAGAAGTTCACAGCTTCCATAGGCAATTGATTTCAGTGAACAGTTGAAGGGTTTCTGCTACTGGAAAATTCTTAGTATGTAACCTAAATCTTCTTCACTGTGAATTAATCCCATTACTTCTTGTCCTATGCACATTAAACATAGGCATCTGCTTGTTTCCATTCTCTCTATTTATGTGTATGTACATACACAAAAGATCTGGATGCACATAGGTTTTTTATATATGCACATGTATAATATGTGTATATATATGAGAAGATTGCTGTGTTGCCTTCTCTCAGTCTTCTCTTCTGGGCTAGGAGCACTTAAATTCTCTCAGTCTGTCTTTATAAGCCATATTTTTTAGATATGTTATCATTCTTATTGCTGTCCCCTGAACTGTCTCCATCTGCTCTACATTTGTTTTTCAGTGCATTGTACCCAAAGCTACAAACAATAGATCACAGGAGGGTTTAGCAGTGTTTGAGTAGATTGGGTAGAACAAATGCTTCTTTACTGTAGTTATCTCAAGTCATCCTCCACTGGCAATGTAAGTTAAAGAAACCGTGATTCAGCTGCTAGCATGGCCTTCGGTTTCTGAAATTAAAATGATATCTTTGCTAGTAACTTGTGTTGAGGGGCATTAGAATCACAAGTCAGTCTCTGGAGTAAAGAAGATCTGTACGCAGGAACTAACATTAATGTCAAGGATATTTCAAGTATTGCACGGTTCTGAAGATAACAGTGTCAAAAGGAAAAAAAAAAAAACCAACAGTACAGAGCAGCGGGAACAGCTGCTTTTGTGTAAGATACAATGTCTGTGTTCTCAGAACTAGTGTACTAATCTGGCCAACCTTACTCTTCATATGTTCTTACAAATTAGTAAGTGGAAAATACAGTGTGATGCTTTTAAACAGAAGATGCACGGTAGTGGAACTATATCATCACCTTTTGACCTTTCCTACTTTCTCTTTAGATCAGTTCACCAGTGTGGTTGATACTGTCCATTTAGTGAGAAATTGACACATACAACAATAAGAAATATTCACTCTCATTTTGGTGTGGATGAATAGCTTAATCATGGATATGGTTGTGGGACTAGAAGTGCACCATCAGGAACTTTAACACATAAAATGTATCTCCCTTTGGCTTTGCCTTACATTTTCACTTCTTTGATAGGCTGTCTCGTATGGGTAAATATACTCTTGCTGTATCGGGAAACCTTTTTGGTGTATCCTGCCTGTATTTCTCAAAGACAAATTATGTCATTGAGGAATATGCAACCTCAATGAGATTTTCAGTAAGGATAAGTTAAAGTCCAGCATTAAAATAGTGATTTTGAATCTGTTTGTTGCTCTGATTTTTAGAACTTAGAAGCCCAAAGCATTAAGCTAAGCTGCAAAAATTGTATTTCCCATTTCCTCTTTATTGAAAGATCTAAATTGCTTTTATATGTCAGATATATTCCAAAGTAGGTACATATAACAAGGTAACAAACATAATGTTTTTCAGTTGATTTTTTTTTTTCAGTGGGTCTCTCAGACCTTTAAAAGTCTGCCACTGAAAAAATAGTTGTAATTTTCTATTTGAATTCTAACATATTATCTCATCTTCTGTATCTGTTTTTAGGCACTCATTTAGCTATTTCTTACACATTGTCAGATTGCTGTTCCTATTTGATACCCCACTGATTTCAGTGGGACACCATGCAAACACAGCAGTCTACCAAACATATGATTGGTGCTGTGGGGAGTTCTAGCTTCCCAAGGCAATGTCTGCCTTGATAATATATTACAGAAGATGCAGAGATGCTTTTGAAGTTCAGCATGTTATAATTGTCACAACAGAAACTTTTCCATACTTATTTAAAGACTAGTTCAGTCTTTTAAAATTTGATTGCTTATGTATCAAAACATCTACATATTTTCATTGTATAATTTTATATTACAGCAGATAACTTAGTACATGACATGTTCTGTTCTAAACCTCATATTGAATGATATGTTCTGTTCTAAACCTCATATTGAGAAAGGCTATAGAATCAACATCTTCTGCTTAGTATTGATGTCACTAATATATACCGCATGCGGAGGTAGACATCTGTGTTCAAAAACTGAAACATATAGGAATAAACAAAATGAAAAAAGAGGACACTTTCATTTCATTCTTAGTTCAGAGCTTTAAAAATGACAAGGAGTTGTATGAAAGCACAAATTGCCACTAGCTTAATACTAGTATTTCCTAAGTCCTATAAAAAGCTGCTGCCTGGTTTGTCAGTTGCTTTTATATGGTGTGAATCAGCTTTGAAGCACTTTGAAAAAACAAAAAGTCTGACAGGAAATTAAATTCCAAGTAAGAAATAAATTAAACATCGAGACTACTATTCTGGTTTCTCTATTCATTGAGGAAAATCTCAATGAATTCTGCTGATATTAATAACAGTTGAATGCAATGAACAATAACACCTACATTTTGGGATTGCTCCTCTCTTGTGTAACTATTTTTATACCTGCTAAAAGATAAATATACTATGTTAGAGTTCATAAGTTTTTCATATTTACATTTTAGAGCTTTTATTTACAGCTTTTTTTTCTTACATTTGTAGGGTTTTTTTGTTCTTTTTTTTTTTTTTTTTTTACTTTTAAATTTTAGATCTTTTTTTTGTTAATGTTTTTTCC